>CM056494.1:5372221-5506637 GCA_029783415.1 Anisodus acutangulus
TCCAATTTAGGTGGTAGCGTTTATTTTTTGAAAATTGTGATCTAAAACAAATTATACACATTTGTGTAATTACAAGTCGTCTCATAAAGATAAAATGAAATATTTAAAGTTAAGTTATTTCTATTATAATGTATCATTCTATTTGGAACAAATTAAAAAAAATGTGTCAATATAAAATAAAAAAGGAGTATAAGAATATACAATTCCGGTGCAAAACTATACTTTAGCAATGCTATCTTTGATTTCTGACATTGAACTCCACAAAAGTAATTCAACTTTCCAATTAATAATATAGTTCGATTTATAACAGAAAATTCCGTATAATTTACTTCTATCCTATGGTTCATGCGTAACAATAATAATTTATTGATGACTTTGATATCACAATTCCTGTATCACTACTTATTTCTAATAACAATCAATGTACTATGGTTCATGCATAACAGTCGCCAACCAAATAACTCCCAAGGTCATCAATTACTTTAACTGACTCGTGAGTCGTGACCATATTCTGTCGTTTTAATGATTGCCTTGGTTCACTCTCTCAATAGATTTGGTCCTTCGATTTTGTCAATGTAATGGCTTAATTAGCACAAAATAAAGCCATACTATAATCTCATCATTCGACTATTCAGTGTGAGTTCGTCTTAATGTATTATTCCTAACTTTAATCAAAATCTTCATTTCGGATATCGGTTTTGGATTTGCACAAATGGTCTATTCTCGACCCATTTTTTTCTCCCCGTCCTCCCCTCTTTTTCTGGCAAAAGGCAATGAACCAGAACTATGCATTCACCGATTGTTGCTGGCACTCCAAAAATGACAATACAAGAGAAAAAGATGAAGGTGAACAACGATCATGGACTATATAAGATCTCATGTATAATCTATGCACAAGAGGCCTTCCGATATCGTACGTTTACTGTCCACGAACTACAGAAATATGGCTGCTCTATAGTAAAAGCAAATATTTATAAAGAAATACTGGCAAAAAGAATTAGGCATACCTAAAACATGAAGAGAAAAAAGGTAAAAGAAGCAATGTACAAGCAAGTTGTAGACGGTGTTATACTCTGGTTTTCCCATTTTGTGCATAATATGCCTTGTCTGCATGGGCTACCCGATCCTGAAACATTGCCCACTCACTTCTGCACCTCTCTCTTACCTACAAAAAGAAAACAATAGATGTGATTACTTAAATGCAAAAAAAATGGGGAATGATATTTGTCAAACTAGATTTGAGGTCAGCCACGGATTTGCTTACCCCTTCCCAAGGAGCTTTACCATTTTCCGAGCTGCCCTGTATGTTTCACATAAAGAAATTGTGTCAACAAAATACTCAAGAAATGATAACAAGTCATAGAAAATACAAGGGAGCACTGAGCTATAGTTGCAGAAAACAGCTTCAGCCTTTAGGATATAAATATATACACATATGGGGAAGGGAAGCAAAACCAGCTTTAGCTCTAAGGACTTAAATCATGTCGCAAGGTGGTGTTCTTGTCTCTCGGTGGGGAGTTATACAGAACAAGAGAATATCCAACAACAAAGATAACTTATTTATCTGTTTCTTATACTTTCTGCAAGATACTCTAGAACTAACATAGGCACTTGCCACTATAATAAAATATAGGAATACGGATTTCCACCAACTACATTATCTCAAGGTCTCAGACAATGTCAGATAAGCGCCTTCGGTGTTAGATACAGTACTAAATTGGTCAGAATGCAGGCTATGACACAATCAGTCAGAATCTCTAATTCAAAGAGGCAGTGTACTTGAGTTCCCGTTCTGGGGTAAGGATAAGTTTATTATCTATTTAAATGATACCGTAGCTAATAGTGCAAATGTAATTTGAAAAACTAACAGAAATTTCAACTATTTAGTTTCTGGAAATGGGCATTTACTAACCTGACTTCCAAGGGAAGGAATAACTTGATGCACAATCCACTGTGAATCCACTACACCAATTTTTTCATGCGCAGGCTGCACAAACAAATAAAAGGTAACAATTTTTGGAAATGGTCCACCATACTTCAAATTAGCGAAACCTCTACAATGCTAAAAAGGATGAGTTTTCAAGGTTCATAATATAATCAAAGTCCAACGGGGCAGTCATCTTTATCACGAGACAAGTCCTCTTTCACTTTTATAACTAACAGATATATAAATGGGAACTACTGGCCTGTACACATCTTCTGAGAGCGAAATCCAATCCCCATCCATGCACCAAATCATTCTATAAGAAAACATCAAATGGAAGCAGAGCTGTCACTATAATAGCACAATTATTTATTGATGCACTCATGACCACTGTAAGTGAACTCTTGAAAGGATTACAATGAATTTATATGGATATTGCCAGCGATGTATGTGATCCCAATTGAAAGAACTACCTGAATCATATGCCAAACACATCGCCATGCTTCTCGAGAAAATACAGGAGCCATTATTTCCACAAAACTGAAAAAATAAATCAGGAAAATTTGTAACTTGCAGGCCAATGCTAAAAGTACCAGATGGTGCACTTGTGAACAGGTCTTCTACAAATCAATTTCCAAAAATTATGTATAAAAAACTCAAAATAATACTTGCTGATTAAAAATTGCCCGAGAACTGATTTACGAGAAGTTTATTTGCTCAAAGTTTTTAGGAAGAAAATATGTACAGAAGGTGTCAATTCAACATCTTGCTAGCTAAATGAGAATACAGGGCTGGTAATCCCATTCACAACATGCAAATATTTCTCACATCTTCCTTTGTCAACCAAATTGTCGTTTTCCTTTAGTAACGAGAATGAGATAATGAAAGGAGGCTTGCTTCTGGAAATTAAAAGAATGGTTTCTCTAGTCTTGAATTATCAATCAACAGCGCCTCAATCCCAAATTTCTAGCATAGACCCCTGGATTCTTCCACTGCCCCATAAACCCCACCCCCACCCCCAAATGATAGGGCTCAATCATAAAATCCCTATACTGAACCTAAAAACACAAGCAAAATTAACCAGCAGACAACCAGATAAGTTACTCAACCTTTTTTTTATAAGGATGTTACTCAACTTTGTTAGACCTGGTGTTTATGGATGAAGCCTCAAGTTGCATTCAAATGTATGCCGTGTATATCTTAATCAATACTAAAAGACTAAACAATTCATAGAGGAGGGTTGTGGATGACATGTTAAAAATCAAATGGGGGAGTTTGACCATGGCTACTGCAAAGGAGATGGGGGAAAGGTTGATGGCCAAGGGGGCTTGGGGAAGTAGTGGGGATGCGACCGGTATGTGGGACAGGACGGTCAGTTGCATTCGAAAGATAGCTAGAGAAATGCTTGGGGTCTCGAGGGGTAGCCGTAGTGGGCATCGAGGGGACTGGTGGAGGAATTGTAAAGTTCAAGAGAAGGTTGCGAAATTAGTAGAAAGCAAAGATGAGGTGGAGAAGTGGACGAATAGGGAACTGTATAAGATGGCGCGGAAGGAGGCAAAGCTTGCGGTTACGGCAGCGAAAACGACGGCTTTTGAACGCCTGTATATGGAATTAAAGGAGAAAAGAGAGGATAAGTTGTACAGACTAGCCAATGCGAGGGAGAAGAGGGCATGTGACTTGGATCACGTGAGGTGCATCAAGGATGAGGATGGCAAAGTACTGGTGGAAGACGCGCATATTAGGCGGAGGTGGCAGTCTTACTTCCATAGACTCTTGAACGAAAAAGGAGATAGAGATATCGTGTTGGGAGATCTGGAGCAATCTGGTAGGTACCGGGATTTTGGGTATTGTAGAAGCATTAAGGTTGAGGAGGTTAAGGGTGTTGTTCACAGGATGCGCAGGGGACGAGCGACCCGGCCTGATGAGATCCCAGTTGAATTTTGAAAGAGCACAGGCAGGGCAGGTTTGGAGTGGCTAACTGAGTTGTTTAATGTCATTTTTAAGACGGCGAGAATGTCCGAAGAATGGTGGAGTACACTAATCTTGTTGTACAAGAACAAATGTGATATCCAAAGTTGCAACAACTATAGGGGTATCAAGCTATTAAGTCACACTATGAAAGTTTGGGAAAGGATCGTGGAGATGAGGGTGAGAAGAGGCGTATCTATTTCCGAGAACCAGTTTGGATTCATGTCGGGGCGTTCGACCACAAAAGTTATTCATCTTATTAGGAGGTTGGTGGAGTATTATAGGGAGAGAAAGAAAGACTTACATATGGTTTTCATCGACCTCGAAAAGGCATACGACAAAGTTCCTAGGAAGGTTCTATGGAGATGTTTGGAGGTTAGAGTTGTACATGTGGCGTACACTAGCGCGATCAATGATATATATGACGGAGCCAAGATCAGGGTACGAACAGTGGAAGGAGACTCGTAGTACTTTCAAGTGATGATGGGGCTGCACCAGGGATCAGATCTTAGCCCATTCTTATTTATCTTGGTGATTGATGGACTGACGCGATAAATCCAAGGAGAGGTGTCATGGTGTATGTTATTCGCACACAACATAGTCCTGATTCATGAGACTCGCAACGGAGTGAACGCTAAGCTGGAGGTTTGGAGACAAACTCTGGAATCTAAAGAGTTCAGGTTGAGTAGGACCAAGACAGAATACTTGGAGTGCAAATTCAGTAACGGGAGAGACCTTGAGACAAGCGTGGAGATGAGGCTTGGTACTCAGGTCATTCCAAAGAAAGGAAGCTTCAAGTACCTCGGGTCTATTATCTAAAGGGATTGGAGAGATTGATGACGATGTCACACATCGTATTGGGGCAGGGTGGATGAAATGGAGGCTCGCATCTGGAGTCTTATGCGACAAAAAGGTGTCACCCAAACTTTAAGGCAAGTTCTATAGGGCGGTGGTTAGACCGACTATATTGTATGGGCGGAGTGTTGGCCAGTCAAGACTTCGAACATTCAGAAGATGAAAGTTGCGGAGATGAGGATATTGAGATAGATGTGCGAGCATATAAGATTAGAAATGATAATATCCGGGACAAAGTGAGAGTGGCTTCGGTGGAGGATAAGATATGGGAAGCGAGGTTGAGATGGTTTGGACATGTGCATAGGAGAGACACAAATGCCCCAGTGCGGAGGTGTGATAGGTTGACTATGGACGGATTCATGAGGGGTAGAGGTAGGCCGAAGAAGTATTGGGAAAATGTGATTAGACGAGATATGGCGCAGGTGCAACTTACTAAGGACATGACCTTAGATAGGAGGTTGTGAAGGACACGGATTAGGGTAGAAAGGTAGTAGGTAGTCGAGCGTAGTCCTACTTACGCTTGTAAACTGATAGTTGTAGTGTTATTATTGTAAGCCTGCTTTGCTTATCATACTAATAGGCGCAATATTGCTTTATAGTCCCCTATAGTTTGATTTCTGCTGCTATGTGTCCTTTAGTGTACTTTATTTAACTTATTTACATGTGCTAGTTACTGCTTATTTTTTCGGAATGCGCTATCATGACTTATTCGCTTTTGATACCAGCATTTTCATACTGCTTTAAATTCTTTCTGACCAGGTCTGTCTGGTTCTCTTGCTTTTCTTTTGTTGTTGCTTTGCTTGAGCCGAGGGTCTCTCGAAAACAACCGCTCTACCTACCAAGGTAGAGGTAAGGTCAGCGTACACTCTACCCTCCCAGACCCCACGTTGTGGGATTTCACCGGGTATGTTGTTGTTGTATTATATTGCATCCACTCTAATTTCAGGTACATTACGTAAGTCTTCCTTGAAGAAATTATACTAAACAAGCGGATAATAGATAAAGCTCCGTCATATGTGACATAGTTACTCAGATGATGGCGGAAGTTGACTTCAAAAACCACAAGTTCTCCAACGTACAATCACATCATATGTAACATGATAACTCTTAAAGGATAGTGAAGGACTCTTCAGACTCATACTACATGTACCAATCAATCAACTACGCGTCAATGCCAAAAACAAACTACATGTATGCTTGAGTTTAAGAATGATGAAGAGGTTGTGATTTGAGAGTCCACATTTCTTAAACAATATATTTTAAAAATTTGATTACTTCCGAAAAATATGTACTCCTTAGCATTTTGCACAGTTCGATGCATAAAATGATGCGAGAATCAAGCTTCTGTATCCATTAAATATGTACATATATGTGTAGGTAGCTATGTATAGATTGTGTCCAGCTTGCGCATTTTTAAATGTGTGTGTGTGATAGAGAGAGAGAGAGAGACAGTACGCTGCACAAGGAGGCAACCGTGGATCACTACACCAGCCTGGTTTCTCCTCCGTATCCCTGTTTCAGGCCACAAACAATTCTGAATGTGCACGAACACAAGCTAATCTATATAGAGTTTCAATCCGAACTACTGGGGGGCAGAGATGGGGACTGTCAGAGAAAGAGGGAGAAAGAAAGATGGGAGACAGCAACACAATGAACTTACTTGTGAACTTCTCTATCACCTCTCCTCTTAGTCATCTGCCATGTTAGACCATTGTTGGGTTCAAGTCCTGGCTGAGAGATCTCTAGACCATGTTTCTTAACTAGCTGAATATACCTGTCATATTCAGGTGCCTAGATTAGGTGGAAACAAAAAGTGACGAGGAATCTTTCACTCTTAAGAATGAGAAGTTATAGAAAACAACCAGAGAAAAGCACCTACTTCTCTGCATTGAAGTGTTCAACCCCCAGATCTTCGTCCCAGATAAATATATAATCATAGGCAGCTACAACATCAGGATGCAAAAACCTCTTTGCATACCACCTGTTAAAGAAAATAGAATGATCCACAAAAGATTATGGAACTACAAAAAGATACTAGTCTAAAATCCATTTAACACCCTTCCCTTCATCTTATCATCACAAACTCAAAGAATGGTACTGTACATGCTAAAGGGCTGCCAGAATTGGTAAAAGTTCTCAGGCATATTTCTTTTGATTCTTGCATAATTTATGGGATTTAGAATCCCAAAGATTGTTACATAAACTAGAAAGTCTTACCATTTTGTTTGCTTCCTAATACTGATATGAATTGCACGCTTGGACCACTCAAACTGATCCCATTCACTCGTTCGACCGTCGTAATGAAAAAGCAAAATTTGAAAATCCTCTGAAAACTAATACATAAAATAGAATTCAGTGTACAGAATACAACACTAAAGAAAAAATGATAATGCAGTATGCTATCACATTTGATGGATCAGCCTCCTTTTTATAACCTTTTTAACGCAGGCATCAATGTTGTTCTTTTGAGCCAAACCAACTGTAAATGTCACCAAATACTTTGGCTTCTTCGTCAGATCCTGAAAATTCCACCACATTCATAAGGCTACACGTAAAGGAACAAAACTCCAAATCTTACAAAGATTAGTATCTTATGAAATTCGAGAATTTCTTTCTCAGCTTACACTATTGTCCTATCTAATAATCGTTTTCCAGAAAAGGATACAAGTTCTAATGATGCGCTCTAAAATCACTCACATTGTAGTATATCAGATGTAAAACAAGTCATTGCCCTGGCCCCTGTGAAACAATACTGAGCCGGAAGCAGATGAAACGGAAATGTAACCATTTTTTATTTTGTATTTTGTTTGATAACAGGGATATGTAACCATATGATCAATAGCAGCTCAAGAAGGGCAGAATTACTGTAGGTATGATAAATTCTACACTAACCAGACATACATTCTTTTGGGATAAATCAGAATAATTCAATGACCACAAGATACTCTTTGCATTGTACCTCACTTGGCTCACCCCACAACCTTCTTAGATAGAAATCTGATTCTGGGACCACGATCCCTGGTGGTAAAGACTCTGCACCACGAGGATTTGTCGGAACGTATATCTAAGAAACAAAATCAACGCCATCAGTAATTGAATATGAACTTCACGATGCTCTAGATGCCACATCTAGTCCGCAATTAGAATATATATCTTAGACCTTTTCCCTGTGCAATAGATCATATAATCATGCAATTATATCTGCAATCTTTTGTAAAGTTGCAAGAATAACTAAATTAGCTAATCTTGTAACAACACTTTAATAGAGCAGATTTGTCAACTTCAGAATATGAGCAGTACATACAATTGTAATAATGTGCCACTAATTGGTAGTGCACGTGAATTTCTATGATATTACTTGTTTAACTTCAATTCACAGGACACAAAAATTCACTTCGACAGTCAAGATGCATAGATGACAAATTTTCTTGAATACTTTTGTAAACATTCGATGATCTGAAAGGTAGTGTTCAATAGTACTGTTGTATTGAGTTTTAAAGTTGGTTAGTACTTTCGATATAGTTTCTGAATCTTCATATTTTGTTTCTACATAACGATTTCACTAGCGTAACTTCAATCTAAAGTTTGCCTAAGTTGGTTCACAAAAAGCAAATTGTGTCACGTATAATTTCCCTCAGTAAGTTTTTTCCATCTTGACCATCAAGCAATTATTGATCAAAACCAAATACCTAATGTTCTTTAAGCATTGAGATTTGAGAAAATATTCATCTAGCATGTGCATTTTTCATTTAAGTGTATCAGAAAATAACGGCATGAAATGGACAAGGCGAAGAATAAAAGGTACAAGGGCCTCACTTTTAAGTAGATATTTGTTCTACCTAAATCTAATAGCACTAACTACTACCATGCCTCGATCCCAAACAAGTTGAGATTGGTTCTATGAATCCTCACAAACCATGTTCCCCTTCTAAATTCATCTCATGCCAACATTTTAAACAATAAAAATAAAAGTGATAAGCAGAAGTTCTTCATATTTTTTTCTGGCATAAGAATCTTTAGTAGGACTAAAGGGCTCCTCGAAAGTATGCGACCTAAAATAAACATATTAATATGATTAGAATATACTCCCATTTAATTGGTATCGCCTATGTAAACTTTTTTCTTCTAAGATGAGTCTCAATATGTACGACTCATCTTGTGAATAGAAAAAATGAACCATTTTTTAGATTGGTATTCTAACTTTGTTGGTTTCACTAGATATTTTACTTGGCAATTGCTAAATGCAACAAAATGCATCCATAAGGAAAGATTGTTTTGCTGGTCAAACTGACGCCTTTAGTAGTTAAATTATGTAAAAAAAAAAACTTGTTCCAGCACCTCTTACATAAGCATACAAGTGAATGAACGTAGTGAAGCTGCAGGGAACAATACATAATTTAAAGGGTTTTTAGTGAAATAATAAGTACCTTAGGTGTTAAAGGGATACTGCCAAGATTTTCAGGAAAACTACGTCCACTAAGTCTCTGATGATCATCATTGAAGGCTACATCAAGAGATGACATAATGCTCGAAGGTAAGGTAATCTGCAAAGGACACCCAAGATTGTACTGAATGACAGGGACATATTACTCTCCACCAGGGAGACCATCAAAAAGTTGGGCCAACATACCTTTGTTAGAGAAACAGATGGAAACGAAATGCCAACGAAATATCCAAATACCATTCCCATGATTGTTGTTATTATAAGCCTAGCACTGTCATTTGATCTTTTGAAAACCCAGGTTAACCTTAATGAACAAAAAGAGGATATTTTGTAAGTTAACTGATGGGATTAATTACAACGGGGCGTTCTCTTGTCTACATACCTGGGGTGAGAGGTTACCATTGTGATAATAGGTGCTCAACTCAAAGGTCATGCATTAGGAAGAAACCAATTCCTTGAGCAACCCTAGAAATGCATATAGCATCATCCACTTTCAAAAGAGCAAACTTGACATGCCTGAAAGGATAAGTCATATTACTCTATGGGTATATACGAGCCATACCTGCATAGCTACACTCAAAATTTTATCCCCAAGGTTTGATAAACGTCCAATTCTTTATCAACTACAGAATTGCATAAAGTCAAAAATTTACTGAAAACCCTCTAAGAAGGACCAATTTAACAGTTCTTAAACTTGTACATCAGTTTAACAACAGTTTTATTTTTTATTTTGAAAATGAATAACTTCAACTTATGATTTTATGAAAATTGTAAGATTTGTTTGCTCATTTGCTAGGAAATTAATAAATTTCGTAAGTTCAATTCATGAATTTTATTAATTTCCTAGCCAATGAGCAAAGTTGAATTATTGATCTGGGCCATAAACTTCCAAAAAAATATATTAACATAAGAAGAAATTCAATTGTTATCTACAGAAAAACCCTAGACCATTCAATTAATGAAGTATACTTTAAAATTGCGAGTAGAACATCACAAATGCTTCTTGGATTCAATGTGAAAGCCTAATTTTTGGAAAAAGTATTAAAATGTAGTTCAATTTGTCATATAACGTACTAAAACAAGAGATCAAATTGCGAATGTAAAACCCTAAAATTAAATAACAATTAGGAAGGGATAAGAATAGCAAATGAACTGTGTTTCAAATTTCAATGCAAAAGGCAGCATGAAAAGATCAGAATTCAGTCTTACAGGTTTCACAGACCCAAGATAGAGAGGAGATCGGTATCGAATTTCAATGTTTGGTTTTATTGTGGACCAAATGTCCAAATATTGAAAATTATGTCCCTCGGATAGAAAATTTGTATAATCAGTTTCTTACCATACTGTCCCTTGCAAATTGCAATATTAGTACTAGTAATATTTTAATCCAAATAATGTGTGTTTGTATAAGGTTTTGCTGTTAATACTTATCTGTACCGAATGTTTATAAAATCAATTCAAGTTCAAGTTAATAATTTTTAAAAATAAAAATATATATTAATTAAGTAATAATTATATATATTCAAACACATATTATGTATTCGTTGTTTGGTGTAAACACCCAATACGAATAAATTATTGAAGATCTTTTATTAATCAAAGTTCAATTACGTTCATATCATTCATTTTAGAATGGTAAAATCAATTTAAAGACTTGTTTTGTAGTTGTAGGGTAAATAGTCATATTTATATTGCTACGAAAGATCTTATATAATTATTTGAAATTCACACAAATGTGTTTAATATAATGTTACTTCTCAACTAATGCAAGAATTATGAGAAAATGCATTTCAAAAGCATTAGACACAAAATAGTCAATCTATCATCAATTATTAGTATTGTTGGTATCGTGGATTTAAAAAGAAGAAGGCAGTTTAATAATGGAGACACACTGCCTACATATTTAACTGATGGGTTACCAACAATTGAGAATAAAAATAAAATGAATTAAGAGGAAATTTTGTAATTTATAAATCTCATGAAGAATTTGAGTTACAGTTTAATTTTTGTAATCCAATTGTAAATCTACTTCTTCCCACAGTTGAAGTTGAATTTTGCCTCTTTTTTTCCTGATTAGATGAAACTTATAAAGTGAATATGACTTTTATTTTAAATTAAGATATGGATCCTCTTTTGATGTGGTCCTCTGTAACACCAACATGTGTAAAGTTCGATAATGTCCCCAGATGGTGGCCACAAAATATGCATGTCTACTTTCCTAAAACAGATCCACCTAAAAAACAATCACTTTCAACTTTGTGTTCTTTTGGAATGATTTATCTTAGGTTCGTTCGGAGTTCGGACTATGATTTGAAATGACATAAAATCAGTATCTCAAATTAGGATAATTTGAAATTGAAATTTTGTTTGTATATGTAATTTAAATTTTTTTAAAATTTATTTTTTCTCATAAATATAAAAATACATAAGTTATGAAAATCATCAAAACTTTCTAATTTTTATACAATTTTACCAAATGATCAAATCATAATTAATAATAAAGTTAACACGCTAGTAAAAGACATTTCTAAAATATATAATCTCTATTGATCGAACTTTAATTTAATAAAAAAATTAACATAATTTATAAAAATAAATTTAATTGGTAAACAATTGATAATATACTATCAACTTGCACATATTTTTTTTTATATACTATCGCTCTTTACTCTCTGTCCCACTTCGGCTACCAAAAAAGCATCTCTTTAACCTCAGTTAACTCAAAGAGGACTTCGTCTGTTCTTCCGCTCTGAATATGTTTCTGCTCTTCTGTGGAGTTACAACTATGCTTTTACATCATGCTCATCTACTTCCACATACCCACGAGAACATATCTTTGATCTCAGCACAAGTCTCTTTAATCCTCAGAGCGATTGATTCTTCCCAGAAAAAGCTTGTTTCACTAGATCTAACATAATGGATTATATTCTAGATAATTTTCCATTGACAAATAGTAAGTATTATAAAAAAAAAAAATGAAAAGGACTATACACAATTATGTAGAGTCTCAAATTGACTTGCAATATAAAAAGAATTCTAAGGGAGGGTCTTGAGGATGAAGTTGGGATGTGGATCTGCTTGCTTTGGATTTACTTGTAATTATATCTTCTTTGTTGGAGAATGTAAAGAATTGATCTTTTGGTCTAACTCAACTCCAAAAATTAGCTTGTAGGGTGAGGATTGTCCAAATTCATATAAGGAGTCCAGGTTTCCATTCTATTTCCGATGTGAGACTCTTAACACTCCCTGCACGCCCAAACCTCGTTAACTGGAGTGTGAACAATATAAATTGGGGGCCCAACATCGACGAACAAAGAATTGGAATTGGTGTGGCTCTAATACCATGTAAATAATGGATTTTGGACCTAACTCAACCCCAAAAGCTAGTTTGTAGGGTGGAGATTGTCCAAATTCATATAATGAGTTCATGTTTTCATTTTATTTCCGATCTGGGACTCTTAACATAAAATCTTAGAGGGAAATTAAAATATTTCTTCAAAATAAAAATAAGAAATCTCGGTTTGATGGATGACCCTTGATGGAGAGGGGCCTGGTTCGTCGTGGCGTGAAGCAAGGTCGTCGGATATTGGACTGTGTTCCTTCAAAAAATATCTCTAAAATATGTATAATAATTGTACAATATGTGTATTAATGAGTATACATTTATTATATATAAATTATACAACAATGATATATTTTCTGTACATCAATGATACAGTTTCTTTACATATACAATATTGATACATATTATATATAATAATGATACAATTTTCTGTAAACATATTGTAGGGATACATACTATATACATCAATAATATAATTTTTATACACATACTGTAGGGATACATATTTTATACATTAATGATACATTTTCTATACATATATAATAGTGATACATATTCTATACTATAACGATACAATTTCTATACATATACTGAAAAAAATCTAAAAATTTTCATTGACAAAAAAGGAAAATAATGTGAATAAGAAACAAAAAGTATAACTAAACATGCATACCTGGCCGGCCAAGATTACCAACTATTCTAGTTGGTTAGAACGAGTGAAGTCGGCCAGAGAGGCCGAATGGAGATGCATGGGTCTCTATGACGCCATTGCGTTGTTGGAGTTTGACCTCCCTTGTAATATTGGTCTCATATACGCCTTCCTTGGTTATTGGCCGACTACTGCCAACGCCTTTGTTTTCCCTTGGGGGATGATGACCCCCACACTGCTCGACGTGATGGTGGTACTTGGGCTTCCGATACGGGGAGCCGAAGCGCCTATCTTAGGCGATATAGATGTTGCCGACTTAGGCATCAAGGTCTCAAAGACTTCTTCCGGCTATGGCCACTTCATGGCCAACAACAGCCGAGTATCGCCTCTCCCAGTCAATGATGTCGAGCATCATGCTTTATTGTTTTTTTGGTTCAGCTGATATTTTGTCTGCACGGGGTCTTGTGCAGTCGTGAAGGAACTGAAAATTTATGCGACGTTAGCCGTTTCGACGGAAGATGTCAGTTGGGCATCTCTCTTCCTAACTTATCTTTATACGGCTCTTAGCGATGCCCAGGCAAGGTTAAGGGACTCCAGAAATCTGGATACCTTAGCCGGTCCCCTGTGGTTCCTTCAGCCGTGGATCACCATGTATTTTCCAGAGTTTAATCCTGATGATTTTGATGACCGTCGTTTTCCATTAAACCCGTTGGTGCTAGCCGATACTCTTCGGAAAACACCCTTCGTTCCCCAAAATGCCTTCAATGCAGTCTCCACCCTGCATGGTCTGTCTCGAGACCATTACACAGATTGGCAAACCGTCCTCGAGAGATGGGCCACCCCCGATTGGTCCGTCAAGTAGCTGATGACAACATCACATTCTCTCAGTGGAGAACCATAGCCCTCATATGGGGGCGCATTCTGACGGCAACGGATCTATTGGGTGGCTTGAAGCCCACCTCTAGGAATAATAAATTGACCACGGAGCCCTATCGGCCAAATTTTGCGGCACGATAATTTGGTCTAACTCAGCACGTACCATGGCCTCACCGCAGTATCGTTTGTTCAACCCAACATTGTATTCTTGATGCAAAACAAGCAAGGAAAATAGCTGATCGCAATCTTGATAGGCTCGTCCTATTTGACTGGCAGTCGTTTCCCCGAGAGCAAATACCACTGTTGCTTTTGATGACTGGTGGAACACGGCCAAAGAGAAATTCTTCCAGTCTCTTCTAGATGTCTATTGTGATCGGCTGGTCCTGTCAAAGAAGAAAAAGACCCAAGAAACCCCTAAACCGCGGATGAAAGAGGCCCCTCTGAAAGCTTCTCTCCTTAGATCGGCTAGACTTGCTGCCTCAAGATCTTCCGTCAGATTGTGGCAGACGAAGAGAAAAGGAAAATTGTCTTCTACATATGTGTTGGCCAGATTATTCTTGTGAATTTTCGGCTAACATCTTTTATGCGTCTTTCAGCAACTTAATACCCCCAGCGTTTGTCGATTTGGAGACCACTTCCAACAACGAATCACCGTCACCCAGGAAATTTGTTCCTAAGCAACCCAGATGAAGTGGAGGGGTTGTCATCCGAGATTCTAGTTGTTACACCTCGTAAGATTAAGACGATAATTAAGAACGTCATTAAGAAAGCAAGATTCGGATATTGAATATAAGGAACGCTTACATATGTTAATACGGAAAATTAGTGTATAAACGGATGTTATCCCGGAATAATTTTTCTTTAGTGCTATACACGTGACAACGAGAATTAATCCTAGTAGTTGAATTTATTCCAATGGAGTTATGGACTAGTATTGTATTAAAAAAATTATGACATTGAGGATACGAGGCTTATGAAATTCTCGGGAATTAAAAGAAGTGAGTTTGAGATTTACTAATTGAAGAACTTGGGGGCCAAAGTGAAAAGGAAGAAAAATCAGATTTTTGGTTCTTATAAACTCACTTACCTCTTCATCTTCTTCTATCTTAAACAAAAAAAAAAACAAACTCTCCTTTCATTCTCTCCTCCAAACTAATCCGAAAATCACCCTCCACCCATAACCAAAATTAAGGTTGTTATCTTCTCTTCCTATACTACATTTTCACCAAAAATTAGAAGCAAAACAACACCAAAAACAGTGGCAAAACAGCCACTGCTTGGGCCGAAATCTGCCCAGAAATTTTGAATTTTTGGGATGAAATTTTGGAAGAAAAACGTGTAGGGATGATGGCTTAACATTGTAGAACACTTGCATGTCAATTGGAGTTGAAGAAGTGAACAAAAAGGATGAGAAAAATTACAAAACAGTGGGGATTTTCGGACAAACAGTGGCATAAAATTTGCGGACTGTTTTGACGAATTTGAGGTATAAAAATTCTTCTTTCTATGATATAATTGGAATGCATGTTGTTAGAATTAATGTAATGAATTTGTGTTAAGGAATAATTTGAATTTAAGCATTGCATGTGACCATTTTGGGCTAGTTGCCAATTTGGAACAGATTTTGGTGTTGTTGGATTCGTTGATGATTGTTGTTATTATTATCACTAATTGCATGATGAAATTGAAAGGAAACGTGAAGATTTAGTTGGAATTAGGTATATGGAAGTATTAAAGTCTGAAATTGGATTATAGGAATTAAGATAAGAGTTATGGAATTACGACATGTTGTGGCCAAGAACTTGCATGAATTGTTGGACATGTTGTGATGTATATGGACTGTTTTAGGGACTGTTTTGTGGTGTTATAATTCTGAAAATTTAGTCACCATTATGCATGTTTAAGTGTGGTAATTGCTAAGGTAAGTCCTAAAGGAATAAGGGTGTGGAAAGGCATAGAAATGCTTCACATTCTACCCTCGTTGTTGTTGAAACATGGGCTATTTTGTGGGTTGTTTTAAGGTGGATTAAGAGGCTAAATTTACATGAGAAGTGGGTGTGCAAATTCCCTTTATTGTTGTCTTGGTTGTGCCCTTAATTGGTGCTTGTTTATTGATGTTATTAGCCTCGTTTGGAAGTTGTGGAAACATGTATAAACAGGGAAGTCTTTGCCAATTTTTATAAAATAAGAAGTCGTTATTCGATATAAAGTATGCTAGCGATCATAGAATTGACAAACGTATTACCATTATTATAGGTTGAAGTTCTAAATCGAGACGTACTCTAATATAGAGTTAATTAGTTCATCTAAGAGGTATGTGAACTATTCCTTCTTTCTTTGGCATGATTTTTATTTAATGAAGGTACGACGGACGTACTTGATTCTTATACAGTTTAATTCCTAAAGAGAATTGTTATGAGAAGTGCCTATGATTTTTCAGCAAAGAGTTTATTATGACATTATTACAATGATTTTATTGAGAGTCAGATGATAATTTTTACTTGCATATGGTTACTCATGATATCTACTCGTGCTGAGTGTTACTACTTCACCTCACCGAGTCCCGGGCCGGGTTACGTTCGTGCACAACCTTGTATTTTTCACTGAGACCCTCACTAGAGGGCCGGGTTACGTAGGATGGATCCATAGATGAGATATGACTTTACCGAGTCCCAGCATGGGGCCGGGTTATGATATGATTCCACCGAGTCCCGCACTAGTGGGCCTGGTTATGATATGATTCCACCGAGTCCCGCACTAGTGGATCGGATTACGTTACAGATATATATATATATGTATATGGACAGGCACTCATGTTTTCTTGACTTGACTCTCATTTTTATAAGGCAACTAACTTTTATTGTTTATGGCACAGTTGGATTTGGATCCTGACTTTTATACTGATCTCCTGTTTCTGTTGGCTACTTATGATCTCATATGCAGTATTTCATGTTTACATACTCAGTACATTATTTCGTACTGACCCCCTTTTCCTCGGGGGGCTGCGTTCATGCCCGCAGGTACAGGTGCTCAGTTTGGTGATCCTCCGGTTTAGGTTCCTACTCAGCAGGTTGGGAAACTCCTTTGATCCAGAGCTTTGTCATTTTGGTACTGACCCTCTTTTAGACTTATGTTTGTATTTAGGGGCACGACGGGGCCCTGTCCTGTCATATGTCGTTGTTCTTCTTATAGAGGTCTGTAGACAGTGGTGGGTTGTACTTATGTAAGGGTTATAACTCTGTTTTGGTCAGCCATATCATTGTACTCTATGTTGGGGGTGTTCCCGTGTATATGTTATATTATATGTTGGCAGCCTTGTCGGCTTGCCTGTATATTGTGTTGACTAGTTGTGACTCCTCAGGAGGCAGGTACATTCTGGGGGTAAAGGCAGTCTTGTCGGCTCGCCTACCCTGGCATATGTTGTTATTGCAACGTTATGCTGCCGGATTTCAGACTCATTAAGGGTTAGTTGGATTATGTGTGACAGGTTAGTATAATGACGTCATTAGGGCGGTTAGTCGCGGCCCGTCGGGTCGGGTCGTGACAGTAGTGAAGAAGAAACCCATAGAACCAGAGTTCCTATTTCTGCCGAGGAAGAGGAGGAAATTGAGGTATATCCCTTGTCCAGCTTAAATACATTCGCATCAGTTATCTTTCAATATTCATGTTTTCTATTTGCCCTTTCAGGGACCACAACTCATAAGATGCAGATGATCGCAGACAGCGTTTGATGCTCCTCTTCATATTGGATCGTCTTTTTCGGCTCATACTTCCACGCATCCGCATGATCCGTTATCGGTTGTCCTCAAGGCCAAAATTTCTCCTGTCGAGGCAGCCGAAGATTTTTACGTTGATGCAGTCGTAGAGATATATCATTTCTCTTATGCTTGGCCCTTCACTGTTTCCAAACCCTTGCCTCTATTCTGAACCTGCCCTTTTTGTATATGAAATGGCTAGAGATAATCCCCCAACTGAAACTAACCCAATTGATGACTCAGAAGCGCCAACCGAGATTATCCCTGAAGACGTGCTTCTGCAATATTTTGGCTCAGTCAATATTACACTTGCACCATCTTCGCCTGTTGGCATTCATCGGGAGCGAGTTGCGGAGTTTCTTGCCAAGGGGAAGCAAAGAAGAGTTCCATGCTTTGAGGGCTTCTCTGTTTCGATTGTCAAAAGAAATAAAGGGTTCCCCAGTTTTGGCAACCTCCTACAATGACATGGCCTTGGCTCTAAATGACTTATTTGCTTTACACAAAAGGGTCAAAGATAGTCATGATGAGGCGGTCGCTGCTCTGCAACACTTAGGGTCTCTTCGGCAAGAGAAGAGCCACATTCAGACTTCTTTCAATGAGGTAAATGCAGAAAGGCAGCAAAATGTCAGCCGAAAGAATGACTTGCAGGAGCAGCTGTCAAAAATATGAGCCGATTTGGAGAGGATACAGACGGAGATAAATGTTATTATTCCGGCTATATGTGCCTTGGAGTCGACTATTAAGGCCCAAGATGTCTCCCGCTCTTTTTTTGTTTCGGCAGTGCATTCATTTGGATAACAAGATTCGGAAACTTGGTAATCAATAAGTGGTTTGGGAATTGGATCAGAAAGCGGGCGGTGAACGGCTGGCCCAATTGGAGAATGAGTGGACTGCGTGGAAAACAGACTTTCTCAAGCAATGCCAACACTCACTGCTAGTTTTTGTTGGGCCAGTGGGTCGTGACTGCTGACTGTTGGGCCTGAAGGACTGTCCAGTCCACTGACTGCTGGAAAATAGGGGCTGCTGGCCCACGGCCCATTGCCCCAGCCCCACTGCCATGGGACCAGTAGGGTGGTGGGCCACTGTACACTGGATGGGCCCCACTACCGGCCTGCTGACCACCGAAACCGCCACGTTTGCCCCAGCGGTTTTTGTTATTATTCTTACGATTATTTTTGCCGCCACCATGAGTATGGTTTTGGCCTGAATTATCAACAAACTCGAATAATTTGTGGAGGACGTCATTAGGACGACGGGGCTGGCTCCGGTAGCCGTCTTTTTAGCCAAACCGGCTTCTTCCAAAGTAAGCACGGAGAGGGCTTGATAAAAAATGGGAAATGGGTTGCTTTGACGAAGGAGAGTCCCAACGACATTATAGGCCTCAGAAAAATCGGCAACCAGTTGTAGAACCAGACGATTATTTGTCACAGGTGCGCCAACGTTACGAAGTTGGTCCGCCAACTCCTTGAGTTTCTTGCAATATGCAGACACGTTTGGAAATTCTTCCATGCGAACTAGAGAGAATTCCTGCTCGAGTGTGACAACACATGAATATTGGTTATCTTAGAATATGTCACACAATCTATTCCAGGTAGCCATAGATGTGGTATCCGGCTCAATAATCGTCTTTAAGAGGTCAACCTAAATAGTGGAATAGATCCACTGGAGAACGGTAGCATCAAGAGTAATCCATAACTGAGGATCCTCCGCGGGAAGAGGTGTAGTGGGAGGAATTATGTGATGGATAACTTGATGGGAGATAGCGTGAATTTTAAACAACTTTGCCCACGTCGCATATTAGACGTTTTCCATCTCAAGCACAATAGAGATGTTGTTCTTGACGTTAGAAACCATGAGGGCAGGATGAAAATTGTTCTTAGACATATTGAAAGAACAAAGAAGCAGGGGAAATTTGGGAATAGTAAGAGAGATTTTGGAGAGCGGAAGTCAAAATTTGGAAGAGAAACCCGAGGGGGGGTTCGGCCGAGAAAGGGGCACAAAATTTGGGAGAGAAAATTTTTATTTAGACCTAGTCTCTTGATACCATGAAAGAAATAATCCCCTTGATTATTTTCATTAATTGAAAGGTATTTATACAAGTTACAAAATAGGAGAATCATATTCCTATTCTACTCCTAAAACCTTATTCTACCATAATTCTAACTATACAATTATGGTAAGTGTATAATCCTAATTTAGGTAACCTTTACACTACAATATACACCAAATATATTTTCCTAATATACATTTGTTACACTGGCCGTGATGGGCACCGTTGGGCCTCTACCGGCCACTGCCGTTGGGCCTCTACAGGCCACTGCCGTTGGGCCTCTACAGGCCACTGCCGTTGGGCTTCTGCATTCGGTACTCGTTGTATACATTATGTATATCAAGTGTATATCACGAGTATATTACCTTGTTTAACAATTTTGGATCAAGTATATACTATATAGTGTATCTAGTATCTATTGAAGTTGTTCAATATTGTTATGACTAATTTAGAAAATTATTGTTACTTATTTAGTAGTATGACTTAGCAGGTCAAAGGACAAATATATTTACCCGTGTGCTTGGAATTGGATTAAGTTAAGGGACTAAGGAGAGGGGTTGTCTTAAATTCATATGGCATAATAGGTGGATATTTGGTCAAGGTGAAAGAATCCGGTTTGCGTACTGTACTTAACTCTGCTCTCTGAATTTTCGAAGGAATATTATTGTACTCTGGTCCTCTTTAATCTATATCTATATTATATTAAACTTAAAGACAGGAATTTCTAAATCTAAAAGTTAAATTACTATAATACCCTTTGTATATTTTATTTATTTAATACAGAAAAAATCTAAGCCAACCCTTCATATTTTCTCTAACAGTCACAGCCTTGTGTACAAACTCCACAATTCCCTGTCGCCGTTCAATATTAGTGCCCAGTTCCCTCACCAGATTTCCCTATCTTCTCAAGCCACACCTCCGCAGGGACTCCAGCCATCAATCTGTCATTTTTGTTGGGAATGTGCATAATATCAGGTTCAAGTGTGTTTTAGTTGGTTAATTGTTTGATGAATGTTCACAAAAGTATACTTTGAAGAGCTTTAGCCACCAGGCAAAAGGGTAAGTGATCTTTTGTCCCTTTCTTTCGTTATGCTTTAGTTTTATTAATAAAAAGCTTTTATTAACAGGTGACACCTTTATTGTTTTATGAGTTTTATGAACGAGTGCTTATTTTATTTAGTTTTTATTATAGTTAATTTTATTGGAAAACTCTATAGAAATAAAAGTAACTTTTTTTATTGACAATAAACGACTTTACTTTATTAAAGCATAAACGGTCAACAGCAGTTACAATCCAACTAGGAAAAACAGAAACTCAAATAACGTTACGTAACAACGAAATATAAAACATGGCTAAATTATCGCTAACATATTGCAAGATTTAGGAATATATACAATAGGTACGTCTTCAAAGAAACTCATAAACTTCTAGATATCTTCACAAGTAGTTTCTATATCCCATAAAACTACACTTTTATAGAAATAAAAGTAATAGACCTATTGATATTAAGCCAGTTCATGGTTATGCCATGTCTTAAAAGGAATGATGTAACTTCGTTGATCCATTCGCCTTCAAAAGAACTATTCCATTCGTTCCATAATGAGTGGTTGTTTATGCAGTTCAATTTTTTTTAAAAATAAGTGATTGTTTAAAATTTCAAAAATATTTTGGACAGATTCTTTTAAAATTGCCCTTGTTTAAATAATCTACATTCATTAACTACATTTTCTTTTTTCAGGCATTTAATTATGAAGTCTAATGTTTTGTTAGTGTTTCACTTGAGGTTTTGATGATACCTCCCTCGTTAATGATCACTTATTGATATCCAAATTTCAATACCCAAAATCAACTTAGAAAGTAGTAAAAATTGATTAGGGATAAATTAGTAAAAGCACTCCTAAATTTTTAGAAGTGAGAATTTTCTTAAGAGGTGTGCACAAGCTAAAAGAACCATTTATGATGGAACGAAGATATTACTATATAGAAATAAAAGTATTGACCTATTTATGATGAAATGTTTCATATTTTTTGCTTTGGTAGAAGGGAATGATCTAATTTTATTGATCCGTGCACCTTTTAAATGCTGATTGGGTACTTTATGTATCTAATTGAACTTTAATTATTTCGTCTTAGTGGGCAGATAATATCAAATCATCATGATCCACATTGATCTCACATAAATTTGTACTTTCTTCTTTCATGTGTGGTTATTTACTCAATTTTATTTTATTAATATTAATATTTTAACAAAAAATTAAATTACTTAAGTATCCTTCTTATTAATTTAAATATCCAATTTAACCAACAAAAAAAAAAAACCTAACGCCTGGCGAAAGGAGCCAACGCTTCATACCAAACGTCCCTGCCACAGAAGTTGCCTCAAAATAGATTCAGTTTCGGCTTCTCAGGGAAAAAGAATTTTGCATTTGCATAATTCGTAGCCTTCTTTTTTTTATAATGTTAATCAAAATATGTAGGTATTTTCAGTCATTATATGTCTTTGTTGACCGAGGATTAATCTTTATTTGTTACCGTATAAATACACATGTAGTGTTCACTGTATAGAGGTTATAATTGGTTTCATTTTTATCATTTATTGTTGCAAGTATTATGCCCAGTTTGTTTTCGATATCTCTGTAGGAATATGTTTCTTGTCTTTTATTGATTATTGTGTACAATATATATATAGTGTTACATAATTACAACTAGGTAACTAAATCTTCCTAATTACAATTGAAATATAATTTTATCTAATATAAAAGATATACAAAATATGGTAATATTCTATCACACCCCCGCAGTTGAAGCGGAGGGTTCTCGTACGCTGAGACTGGCTCGGAAGTCATCAAGAGTATGCGCGGAAGTCCTTTAGTGAACATATGCGCAATCTAATATCGGGAAGGAACATGAAGAACACGAACTTGTCCACGAGCAACTTTCTCACGTACAAATGAATATCCATTTCAATGTGTTTAATGCGTTGATGTTGAACGGAATTTCCGAAAATATATATCGCACTTACATTATCACAGTAAACCATTATAGCCTTATCGAGTAGACAATGAAGCTCAAGTAGAAGATTTTGTATCCAACAAGACTCAGAAACAACATTCACTATATGTCTGTACTAAACTTTGACACTAGATTAACATATTGATAATTTAGACTCTTTATTCCATTTCTGTTCTTGAATACAATATAATTTTAATATAAGTTTGTTAAGCATTTGAATGCACATAAAGATGGAAAAGACTGTAGTAGCAAGACTTGTCATATATCTAAGAAATTGCTGTTCACACGAGATGGTGTGGGCAGATACGTATATTGTCATAATTGTAGTATTCCTTATATTAAAAATATAGTTGCATCAACAAAAAAAAATATTAGTTCTTGATATAATATTGAAAATTGCAACATCAATAAATTTTTACTGCTAACTTCATCATTCAAGTTTTAGCCCTTTTCACTCTTTTTTTTGGGACGCTAGCTGGGTGTGAGTGTACAAAAAAGTATACGAGCAATTGTAATTAGAAAAGTAAATACTGTGAGGAGTTTTCATAAAATTAAAATAATTAACAATTAACAACATGTATTTAATTAAATTTTGATGGTTCATCTTTGTAGATTGAGACAATATCCAATCTTCTTGATATTAACAAACATGTCCCCATAACGATCCACAATATTAATCATTTATAGGTTGTACTTTATTCTCTCATGTTATTTACAAAAACATTTATTATAATAATATTAATATTAGTTTCAAATGTCGTAACTTGACATACACGTGCAATGCACGTGCGGAAAAATCAGTATATATACACACGTAGCCATTTCCAATGATTTGCCTATTTTTCTTCTTCTTTTGATTTTTATAGTAGGATTGAAGTGAAATCTTTTTTTTTTTTGGTAAAATTATATGATATTGAAAATCCACTTTATTTGACTAATTAAATTTGTGCCGCGAGGACCCACTAGAAGAGAGATTGAAGTGAATTCTCACATTGCATAACTTCCTAATCTAAGATTGACGGAAATCAAGAGTCTCGTAAACCCGTTTTACTTTCTCCATTTCTGTTAGTTTGTTTTTCAAAAAATTTGAGGTTAGGTAATTGCTTGTATACCTGCTTTTTATATTACACGTACTATCACATTTTATGTGATACATTTTTCTTTTCAATCTATAAATATCTTCGTATATTTAAAATAAGAACTTTAACTCTGAATTTTTTTATTTTATTGTTAATGAGATAATTTGCATGTACATAAATATTTATGACCCGTCTTAGGTCACAAATTTTTGGGAGTTGTAGTTAGTAGTAAAGGAATATGTCTCCTTTTTTATTGATTATTATGTACAATATATATATTGTTACATAATTATTTACTCCTTTACAAAATAGGTAATTAATCTTTCTAATTACAATTGGACTATAATTTTACCTAATATAGGAGATGTACAAAGAATATTCTATCATACCCCCGTAGTCGAAGCGGGAGGTTCACGTACGCTGAGACTGGCTCAGAAATCATCAAAGAGTATGCGCAGAAGCCCTTTAGTAAATATGTCAGCAATTTGATATCGGGAAGGAACATAAAGAACACGAACATGTCCACGAGCAACTTTCTCACGTACAAAGTGAATATCCATTTCAATGTGTTTAGTGCGTTGATGTTGAACGGGATTGTCAGAAAGATATATCGCACTTACATTATCACAATAGACTAATGTAACCTTATGGATGGGGCAGTGAAGTTCTAGGAGAAGGTTGCGTATCCAACAAGACTCAAAGACAACATTCGATATACCTCGGTACTCGACTTCGTCACTAGATCGAGACAAAGTAGGTTGTCTTTTAGAAGACCAAGAAAGCAAGTTATCTTTGAGGAACACACAGTAACCCGACGTGGATCGACGAGTGTCAAGACATCCACCCCAGTCAACATCAGAATAAGAGGTGGGGTCGAAGAGTCAGGACTTGTACATGTGTAAGCCAAAATGAAGAGTACTTTGTACATATCACAAAATTCATTTGAGGGCATTCATATGTTCATCCGTCGGGTTGTGCATGTGTAAGCATATTTGCTGCACAGCATATGATATATCTGGTCTCGTGAAAGTGAGATACTGCAATGCTCTTGCTAAACAGCGATAGTGAGTCGGGTCGACGTATAGAGAACCCGAAGAGGCACTGAGTTTGGAATTAGTGTCTATCGGTGTGTGGACCAGTTTGCAAGATGTCATGCCTACTCGGTCAAGGATCTCTTAGGCGTACTTCTTTTGACAAAGAAATAAGCCACATGCATGTCTCGTAACAGCAATGCCCAAGAATAGCTTAGGGGACCCAAATCCTTCATAGCAAACTCAGAGGCAATGAGTGACATAATGGATGAGCGAAGTGCATCAGAAGATGTAGTTAGGATAATGTCATCAACATATAACAGAATGTATGCCTTGTCATTACCCTTACTACAGATGAAAAGTGAGTGATCAAATTTTCTATGTGAAACGCCGATAGAGGATACAAAGTCAACAAATCGTTGGTACCACGCATGAGGAGCATGTTTCAGTCCATAGAGCGATTTCTTCAGATGACACACATAATCTGGAGGGACTGGATTCCTGAATCCTAAGGTTGATGCATATACACAGTCTCACGAAGGTCTCCATAAATAAGGCATTTTTGGCATCCAGCTGATGAATGGGCCATGATTTGGACAAAGCAATGCTGAGAGCGGTCCGAATAGTTATCGATTTCACCACCGGCCTGAAGGTTACATCACAATCCACGTCCTCCTGTTGATACCTGCCATCACTTACAAGACGGACCTTGTGCCTCTCAAAAGAACCGTCAAATTTCTTTTTATGTCTAAAAATCTACATAGAACAAATAACATTAGCATCAAGAGGACGGGGCACTAGCTCTCACGCCTTGTTTTTAACAAGAGCATTATATTCGTCAATCATGGCAGATTTCCAATTAGGATCGGACAAGACATTTTTTGGAATGCGAGGAAGAGGTGAAGGGGCAACCGAATTTGACAAATTAAATTACCGTTTGGGTTTGGAAATATTATGCATAGCACGAGTTTCCATCATCCGTGTGGGTGTCGCGGGAGGTGGGATCGGATTGGGAAGAGGCTGGGGCAGAATTGCAGACCGAGAGGGAGCAACGAAATTAGAGAGAAGACGCAGGGGCATTATTTTAAGGGAGAGAGTGACCTCGGGCAGCCGAGAGTGGCTGTTCCGAGGAGTATATGGCGGGTCTAGCTGGCCCACCGGATATGGGATAGAGGGAGGTGGGTCGGACGTCGGTAACGGTAGTAACTGATTTTGTAAGTGATGAATTAGAAGGGAATTAAGGCCGTCATTTAAGAAGTCATAGGAATTCGGAGGTGGGGAATTGAGTTTGGTAAAGGAAAATTGAGACTCATCAAATATGACATGACGAGAAATGATTATTTTGTGGCTGGACATGTCGTAACAGTTCTAACCATAATAATTAGGGGGGTAACCCAGAAATACACATAGGGTGGACCTAGGTTGCAACTTGTTGATTTGTGTAGAGGGATGAAGGGGGTAGCATAGACATCTGAAAGTTCTTAAATGCTTATAGAAAAGATCTCAAAGTTAGAGAACTTGAGTGGGAGACTTGTGTTTGAGAGACTTGTTGGGGAGAATGCTTAAGAGATAGGTTGTCAAATGATGGGAGTATATAGGCGTGGGAAAGGAGGGCAGGAACTACATTATTTATGGTCCTAACTTTTCATTCAGCTTTGCCATTTTGTGGAGAAGTGTGGGGACAGGAAAATGAAAAACAAGGCCATTTTTGGCGCAGAAAAGTTTGAATTGATTATTATCGAATTCCCTCCCATTATCACATTGAAAATATTTGATATTCTTTTTCAAATTGTGTCTTAATGAAAGCGCTGAATGAACAAAAAATAGAATAGACTTGGGATTTATTTCCAATGGGAAAAGTCCACATGAAGTTTGAATAATTATCTAAAAACAACATATAGTATCGATGCCTGACTGTGCTTAAAATAAGAGAAGTCCATAAATCATTGTGCATTACATCAAAAAACATTAAAGTACAGGTAGATGAAGAATAAAATGACAACTTGACAAACAGGAGGATAAGATACATATTTGCAATCTATAAATTTATTTTTGCGAAGGGAGCGTAAAATAGAGTCTCCCAGATGTCCTAATCTATTATTCCATAAAGAGGAGGAAATAGCTGCAAGAGATGACGGAGAAGAGGTTGGATGAACGACGGTGGTGGTAATAGGATAAAGGTCCCCGGTGCTATCACATAGCATTATTCGCATCCCTGTCATAAGGTCCTTTATAGAAAAACCAAAAGGATCAAATTCAAGGGAAATATTATTTTCGATTGTGAAACGACGCACAAAGATTAGATTTTTGATAAGTGTCGAGGCACGTAGAATATTTTCTTAAGCTAATGGAGGGTGTGGTGGGGAGAGGGATAATTCTCCACAACCTCGAATAGGAATTATGTGTCCACTACCAATAATAATATGACGATTTAAATTGCTCATATTGTCATAAGGCGAGAGAGTACCTTGGGATGCCATCATATGAGATGTGGCGTCAGTATCCATGTACCAACTGTTGTCTGGAATGTTGAGGGACATCGTATTTATAGTTGTCTCAATATTCGTCGGGGTGTTGGTGGAAGTATGAGAGACATATGCACTATATGCCTCCTGTGGATGTGCGCCGAGGATGTCGGGTTGGGCCTGTTAGGCCGGAGGTGGGGCCCAGGAGGCTGTCGGGTATGGGCAAGGTGGAGCAGCCCAACTCTGGTGGGCCCACATAGCCCATGGCGGGTAGGTAGCCCACGGAGGAGGTTGTTGCCACTGCTATTGCCGCTGTGGGTTCTTCTTGGCCGGCGATGGTCGCCCATCCCACAATCGGATCTTTGCTCGCTTCGCCATCGGCCGTGGGCTTTGCCGGAGTTTCGCCCTTTGTGGTGATTTCGGGAAGGCGGGTCGTATGTCGGGTCGCCGGGTTGCCGGTTTGTGAACAAAAAAATGAGGCCCTACTGTCGGCGTAGGGGCCACCGATAGTGATGAGAGCGGCATCGGCGGTGCTCGCATGAGCCGCAGCTTGCTTTGTTTTTTGGGTTTCTTCAAGGATGGGTCTCGAATGGGCCTCATAGAATGGAGGCAATGGCGCGCATTGTTGGAGGATGGTAGCGACGCCGTCATAAGTTTTATTCAAACCAGCAATAAGTTACATCACCAACCGTTGATTAGTGACCGGTGCACCAACATTGGAGAGTTGATCGGCAATCATCTTAAGTTCCTGACAATAAGCTGACGCATTTGGAAAATCATCCTGTTGAATGTCCTTAAATTGATTTTCTAGGTACAAGGCACGTTGTGTCTTATTATCCTGAAAAATACTTTCCAAGCGCTCCCATGTTTGTCGGGCAGTGGCGTCGATTTCAATGATTGTATACAATAGATCATTCGAGATCGTGTGGCAGATCCTTTGTAGGGCAACTGCATCTAAGCGGGACCAAGGTCATCATCAGAAACATCAGGGTGTTCCAAGGACTTTGATTTAAGAGGGATGATATGGTCAATGACTTTGTACACACGATAATGAATCTTAAATAATTCCGCCCAAGATGAATACTGACTCTTTTCCATGTCAAGAGTTATGGGAATGAAGTTCTTGATGTTGTTAACTGCAAGAGCATGATGTAATTTAGTTTGTTCAGCCATTGAAAAGTTTGGGGAAGAGGAGAGGGAGGAAGCAACCGAGAGGTGGTAGGAGAAAGTTTGGGGAGGGCGGCTGCCGAAGGTTGGGGTGGCCGAGAGGTTAGGAAGAGAATTTTAGGTTTTGACTGCTGATACCATAAAAGAATATGTTTCCCTTCCTTTTCTATTGATTATTATGTACAATATATATAGTGTTACATAATTATTTACTCTTTTACAAACTAGGTAGCTAATCTTCCTAATTACAATTGGACTACACTTTTTAATTATAATTGAATTATAATTTTACCTAATATAGGAGATGTAAAAAGAATATTGTAGAAATTAGTTTCTACATTAAAACAAATAGAAACCATCATAATCATTTCATTATTAATTAACACTTGACATGGCAACAATCTGTCCTCAATCGAAAGAAAGTGAAGGGAAAGTTACTAGAGAGGTACGATCAAATTATAAAGTAAGAAAAAACAATTGCAAGTAAGTTAAATTCCTGAATGTTCTAAAATTAGTCTTCTGAGGTGACGTGGAATTCCATCATCCATCTTTGCTTCTCTTGGAGGAACATGGTCAGTAGAACTACCTCGATGGTATCTAGCATTTGGAGGAATAGTCCAATTCCTCATTTTCCCAATTATGTTTTGAGGTAACATTTTCATCACTGGGAAAGTAATCCTGAAAATAGTCATTACAATGCAATTCTAAATTAGTTTGACCAGTAAATTTCAAATATCAAATAATTAAACCCAATAAAAGAAAAGGATATAGTTTTATATATGGCCTTTAGGCACTTGTACCTTCCCAAACAAAAGAAAATAAGATTTGCTTGTTAACGTTCGCATAATTCTAAGAACTTTTAGCGCTTCGCTGTAGCCAAACTTACTGCTAGCCTATTGGCTAGAGCCAAGCTTCGACCGCGACTGCTTGTCGCTTCTGGCCTCTTGTCAAACTGTCAAAATTCCAAGGCTTGCTTTCAAATCCAATCTTTAATCCCTTCTGAAGAGACAGAAAGGGATTTGAAGCTCATCGAGAAGAAAAACGAAAATAGGACAATAGCTGACTAAACCTCTGAGCTCAAGACCACCAAGCTCTCTCGAATGAATTCGGAAAGAGTACAAGTAAGGAGGGCCAAACCTTACTAATCCTAGTGAGGAAAAAAATTCCTTAACATGCGTGAAGAAAAATAAGAGCTACCGTAACAGCACAGAAAGAGTTATTCGCCTCAAAGGTATTCATTCCTTCTATAGGCTTAGGGTTATGAACTTATAATCTGATGATTGAGTCGATTCCTTGATTATAAGTTCATTCCATACCGGATCAGGCCGGAATATTGTACTTTCATAAAAGTTGTAGTACCGCTAAATTATAAGTCTTGATCAATTCTGTAAATCTTTTGTATCCTTTAAAATGAAATTTAGAAGAAGCATTTACCTCGAGTTTATTTAAAAGTTCCTTGGCATTAGGAGCTGATACAAAAATCTTAGGGGCGTTAGGGCAGATGAATCCTTCCTCCATTGCTTTGTCAATAAATGTCAAGAGGGAATTATAGTAACCATCCACATTCAATAGTCCTACCTGCATTAACATTGTTTCAATGATCAAAGGCTACTGTTAGACATGCATGGGAAAAGTTTCTAGTTGATTAAAGAATTTAATCAGGAAGCTTCAGTACTATATGAAATTTACCGGTTTATCATGGATTCCAAGATAAGCCCAAGCAATGACTTCGAGCAGCTCTTCTAGTGTTCCATAGCCTCCTGTAATATTACCCAATTACTCCAATAATTTCACTAGAGCTGCCACAAAGTTTCCTTGCAAATAAAAGCTAGGTACTGTATTTTATTAAACTAATCTTCTATGATCCCGATAATTGAGTGGATTCAGAATTATAAATCAGTGAATGTACAATAGAATTTATATTCATAAACAATTAATTTGTTATTGTATGTCACATTAATCTGATTGTTAAAAAAGTGATGAACTACAATGCATAAAATTTCTACTCATCATCTTCGAAAGATCACAATGGTCCTTAATGAGAGTTTAGTTTATTTTGGTCCTTGATATACTCATCCTAACGATATGGTCCTTAATGTAAGAAAAAGGTGAATCTTTTTTGTCAAGCTGAGGACCATATTTGGTCACCAAAATAGATCAACCCAATATCATTTTGATCATTTTCTCCATCATTATATATATCTACAGTAAATTTCATTTTTTCACATGTTACACAATCGTTGTGCTGTATATATGAAGAATCTGTCGTGACAGAAGCAAGAGCTATCTTAGCTAGAAGTAGGGCTGGCCAGTGGGCCGGGACGGCCCGACCCGACCCGACCCCGTCCCAAGCCCGCCCCGGTCCCGCCACGATCCCGCTAAAAAAATAAATAAAATAACGGGGGCGGGACTCGAACTCGGGACGGGACGATGTCTCGTCCCGCCAGACCCGAGCCCGCCCCAGGCCCGCTAGACCCGACCCCGCCCCGACCCCGCCCTTTTCCCCCCTTTGCAAATATGGTCGTTGCACCAACGACCATTTTAGATTATGGTCGTTGGCCAACGACCATTTTAGCCCCCCACCCCGAACCCCCCTACCCCTACCCCTTAATATTTATTTTTAACCCATAAGTTATTATATTTACACTTTAACCCAATTTTCAACTATAAATAACTCATTTTCTCTTCATCTTTCTCACAAATCTTCCTACAATCTCTCTAATTTCTCAATATATCTCTTTACAAGTCTACATTGTTTGCTAAATATTCAATTTTATTTATTCATTTGGGAATTGGGAGTGAAGTTGGCAACTAGCTTGAAAATCTTCCATCGAGCAAAGTTTCAATTTTCAACCTCTCGATTACATGTCGACGTTACGTCGGCGTTTGGTACATTCGTTCCTTCATTAAATTATTATTGTCTGTTTATTTTATTTAGCGTACTTAATTTTATTGTCTTTAATTATTTATTATCCTAATTAAAATGGAATGATTAAAAGGTATGTTTAAGGGTAAGGGTAAGGGTGCTTCTTCTAGTAGGGGCAACCAAAGCAAATGTACTTCTTCTAGTCATCTTATTCCTACACAGGATGATTTTGTTGATACTCAACATTTTCCTACAATACCATTAGATTTAGACCAGGAGCTATTTTCTGGAACTCAAGAAGACTTTAATTTAGACGATGATCTAGATGATATACCCACTAATGTTGATGACAACACACCCACTAGTGCACCTTCAACTGAAATAACTCATATTCCCCCTAGTATGAGACGAGGTCCAGCAAAACGACCATTAAAATCAGATGCATGGACATTTTTTGATAGGGACGTAGAGAATCAAGTAGCCATATGTAAAATTTGTAAAAATATTTTAAAATTTAAAACTGGAAAAGGTCACGGTGGGACGGGGGGTTTAATTAGACACGTAGTAAGTGCTCGTCCAGCTAGGTATGCCCAATACCAGGCTTCAAAACCGGGTGCGCAAACGCCCACTCCATCGGGACAAGGGTCACATCGTCTTGTCCCCGGACCAAGTCTGGTCAAATTAACCCTATGACGGGGGGAATTGTAGGCTCTAAATACAATAAACATAGAGATAGGGAAGCAATATCAAAATTAGTTGCTGTGGAGGGTTTGCCCTTTTCATTTCCTTCATCTTCCGATTTTATTCATTAAATTAGAGATATATATAATCCTGCTTTTAACGGTTTTCCTAGATCAACTGTTAAGAGAGATGTATTTAAATTCGCGCATGAATATCAACAATATTTACGTTTTTCATTATATCATTTTAATGGCAAAGTATCTATCACGTCTGATATAGGTCGTAGTACTAACGACCATGATTATTTAACTGTAACTTGTCATTGGATAGATTATAAATGGTCTATGCAAAAACGTATTTTAGCGTATAGATATATAGATGATAGGCACACTGGTACTTTTATTGCAGAAAATATTTATCAAGTGTGCGATTATTACGAAATTACCGATAAAATAATGACTATTACATTAGATAACGCTTCTAATAACAATTACGCAATTACAAGTTTAAAAAATAGTTTAACTCCATCTTTTCCAGACCATTTTCATATAAAATGCGCGTGCCATATATATAACTTAATTGTAAAGGATGGTCTATCACTTTTTGAAGGCATTCTTAGTAAAATACAATTTGCTATAAACTTTATTTTTAAAAGTAATAAAGTACAACGTAGAAAAGAATATAAAAAAACTTGTCACGATTGTGGACTACCTTATAGAAAAATTCCACAAGAAGTATCCACTAGGTGGAATTTTTTATACGAGCAACTACTTGTTGCTTATGACTATAAATTACCTATAACTTTATTTTTTAACTCTCATAATAAAAAGTCAGCTGATATGATTTTAGATAGTGATTGGGAAAAAATTTCCAAACTTACTGTATTTTTAGAGAAATTTTTTCAAGCAACAAAAGAATTTTCCGGTATATATTATCCTACTATTTCAACTATGTTATTTTATATAACTCTAATATTTTTATTACTTAGTGAATATATGAAAAAACCAAATTTTATGAGGCAAATTATTAAAAATATTTCTCAAAATAAAAAAATATTTTATTCCTATTCCCTCTATTTATATTATTGGTTATGTATTAAATCCTACTATTAAAATAGACGGTACTAAATCACTAATTAAAACTACTTACGATTGTATAGAAGTACTACCACCTCCAAGTCCCAAAAATCTAAATCACCCACCACCTATTGAACAAACTAAAGAAGAAGTGTTGTCTAGAGTAGAACACTAATGCAAAAATATATATAGATTTTATCAACAAGAAAATGTTAGTAACTTACCGGCTTCCATACCATCTTCTTCATCTTCAACACAAGCTCACAAAAGACATGTTGTTTCTGCGGCTAGTATTGAAAGCCTCAGAAATAGAATGTGCGGTCGTACCTCTACTACTAACCAAATTAGCGAGTTGGATATTTTTGTTTTGCAGGGTTCTGTACCATATCAAGAAGTTATCAATGAAGATGGACATGAAGACTTGCTGAAATACTGGAGGGGGAATAAGAAGACCTTTCCGACACTTTCATTGATGGCTCGAGATGTTTTGAACATTCAAGCGTCGTCAATTGCGTCTGAAAGCGCTTTTTCTGCTGGCAGATATCAAATAGGAGACCACAGACACTCATTAGCCGGAGACAGCTTGGAAATTGCAGTATTATTCAGAGATTGGATACGAGCGGAGCGGAGAAGGTGCGGTCAACCGGAGATCAACGAAGAAGATGATGAAAACTACAGCGAAATCTTAACCGAAGGTAGTGGAAGCGACGTGGATCAATTTGACCAACAAATACCAATTGCAACCGAAGAACCACATGAAATCATCAAGCAATTAGAACAGGTTTTTTTGAGAATGTATTTTTTTTAATTACAATTTTATTATGTAATTTGCAACTTTTGGACAACACCACAAAGTTGCAATTTAGATTTTAGACAATTGTATTTGTATTACAAAAAAAAAATCATGTCTATTAATATAAGAGGCACAAAAATAGCATTGGGATGTTTTTATTACACTATCTTGTTTTGTTTATTGAGTTTTTTTTATACATATGTTATTTTTAAAAAAAAAAAATCCGCCGTATCCCGCCCCGAGCCCGACCCCGCCCCGACCCTATACCGACGGGATCGGGATTAGGACGGGACTGGAGCAAGTCCCGCCAGACCCGACCCCGCCAGACCCCGCCGACCCCGACCCTGACCCCGACCCCGTCAGATCCGGCCCGCCAGACTCGAGCCCGGTCCACTGGCCACCTTTAGCTAGAAGGGCGGAAGGAGTTTATTTGCCAAAAAATCATACACTATATATATAAAGTTAAATTATTTTTTAAAAGGAAAGGAGAATGAGGAGGAACCAGGTAAAGCAATAAAGGCATCAGAATGTTTGGCCATCTCAGCTTTTCTCTGGTGCATATCTGCAACTGCTTTCACCTCTCCTACTGTTTCACCAGTTATCTGCATGCAGTGGCACAACTATTACTGACTTTACTGTAGCATTAAGTCAATGCAAAAAATACCCACACACCAAGTCAATCCAAAACACAATACAACTGACCCCACACAAGTGGATACAGTCACTTAGACGACACACACAGAAACAAAGTTGATATCTCCAGAAACTATTGGTGGGGGTTATTTCATGGGGCTCCAGGACCCCTGCAAGGGAATAATATTCATAATAATTTGCAACAACATAAAAACAAGAATGAAAAGAGTAGTCTCCTCTTGTACGTAACTGATGTAAGAACAACGCAACACGGCAGGTTCAACTATGTACGTATACATATACAAAAAAGATATAGGATGTATATGTATGATAAGATCATATATACTCATTTTGAACCTACCGACTCTTCATCATTAATTCACTTCTGCAGCAATAACGGGTCATACTGTTTTTTATCATTGTGAATCTTTGTTTGTTTAGGAAGTTGAGTATAAGTAGGGAGTAGTATTTTAGCTCCTCTATTAACTAACATAGATTTTCCGTTTTCTTTTTGATGTCTAGCTAAATTAAGTAGCAAAGAGGACCAATAGTGTTAGAATGAGGGGGACCAGAATTGAAGAAACGGGAAGGAAGGCTGGAAGGGGATAAAGAAAGTGATAGCTATCGAACAAGAAAATTCTGAAAAAAGAAAAATATTATACCAAACCTTCAAACCAAATACAACTTACAAAAATTCCATCTTGCTGTTTCAGGATACCAACAAGAACAAAGTTCATACTAACGATAACAAGAATGAGGTAGAAAATACAGCAAATGAGAGTCTACCACATAAACTCCTTAATTTCGTTTGTTTTCTTATGTTCTTTCAATTGACTAATAAACTAATGGAGAACACAAGTCAAATTAACATCTTAAAATACTGTGACGAGAAGCATACCTCTCTGGGCATTAATGTCTTGGGAATCACTCTGGAGGCAACAACATGTTAAAATTAGTTAGTTGTGAATTCTCACTTAACCAATAATGTTTGATAATAATACTGTCCGGCGATCAATGCAATTAATATCAAGATTAAAAAGCAAGTTGCCAGTATTTTCGTGTTGAGAAGAAAAAGGAAATATATGCAGAACTGACCCAAGGACATGGCGACCACCGTTGTGAACTTCTTGAGAGACCAAACCCATCAAACCAATGCTGCCTCCTCCATAAACTAGGTCTATATTTCTTGATACCTTATTTTATACAAGCAAAAAACAATAAGCAATTTCAAAAAGCTGAACAGTGATGGACAGTGCTGATTCATATAGTCGACCCAATACCTAACATTTTCACTACTGGACATAATAAACAGGATTAAACAATAGAGCGAAATGGACAATGATGAATTGATGTAGATTAAGGTGTAGTTCATGCAAGAAAATATGTGCGTAAGCTGACTTACATGCAAGAAAGTATGTGTATAAGCTGACTTACATGCAAGAAAGCTTTGCTTCGAACAGTATAAGGTAACATTAAGCAGGAGATGCTGATGTTGTATTCAAGAAAGTGTTGAAAACAGAGTAATAATATTTCCTTACTAGTTCTCTTCCAAGCTCTATTGCAGCCTCCTTATAGATACTCTTTTTTCCTGCGCTACTCCCACAAAACACACAAATCTTCTTGAATTTTGACTGTTTCATTTCCTTTTCCCTCTCTTTCTCCATCTCCAATTTCTCCTTCTATGTAGGTGTTGGGTATAAACAATGGTGCAAGTTACCCTGCCTTTTATAGCGACAGTTTAATTTATATACACGGACAATCTAAAATAATTTTTATATAATCAGGTCATTCAAAAGATATTTACAGATAATTCTTCATACGAAATGAAATTTGTAATTTTAAAACTTATTGGGGGGAGGGACCCAAAGCGAATTTCTTACGTACCTAGACAATAACTTCTATGCTTTTCAGAGACGGAGACTTTTTTCCCTAGTAGTAATTAACTTCACATGTGAAAAGAATGGCATATATCACCTCCATGCCCTATATGTATTCACTTTTCTCCATCGCAGCTAGCATGGCTGGATATTTTTCTAGTGCTCGCAAATGGGCTGTGAGTAATGTTTGCACTTGGTGATTAATAAAAAAGTGTTTTTACCAAAAAAATATGGGCTGTGAGATCAGATATGAAGCGGGTTGAAAATGATTTAAAATATAAACGGATACTTGCATCTTTCTTCCATATTACCAGCACTATTTTTCACCCTAAAGCCATGCTCGATTATATCATGATGTTAAAAGTTAAAGAGTTCACTTCTATCTATCTATAAACTTATCGAGTGGAACTTTTTTACACTATCATATCACTTAAAAAATAATTCAATTTGTGCATAATAAAAGTGAATAGTTATCTAAAAAATAAGATATGTTATTTATTACAAAATGGAGTTGACAAACTACCAGAATCATCCATCATACAACCTTTCTGAATTCTGAAAAATATCTAAATTCGGAGTTTGTTACTAATCCTCTTCACGACAAAATGGACAGAAAAGTTATCAATTGCGTAACTATTTCTTTCTTCTAATCTTCGTTAACTAATTTTGCTTCCACTCAAATCTGCTCTAATGATAAGTTCAAATTCGACCTATAAACCAACTGTTGTAGTTAAATAACGTTAACAGAAGTACTCTATATATGGAAAAAAGGGGAAGTCGGTAATTGCATTAATCATGTGCGTTTAATATGGATGGAACACATAGTTTTCTGGTACTGAGTACTGATGTTTACACTTTCCCATTTATTGGCTCCCAGTTCTAGTATTTTTCAATATTGTCCGGTAAGCGTCGCTTTTACATTATTTGGATAATGACTATTCAAATGATCAGACTATATCATTCTCGTAGCTAGGTTTAGTGATCATATATTATGTCAATCAATGATAGGTGTAATGTAATGATTGAAATTGATTCAACTTTAATAAGAGATCTGGTGTTTAAATTTTGAAAATAGAGAATGTTTTTTTTTTTTTTGATAATCCAGGTCTCCAGGCTTGCGCCTGACTACGTCCTGGAGGTAATAGCACCGGTCCTTCAACACTATTACCAGGTAAATCGCGGGATGTGCTCCGGTGACCAGTTTTCTGGGAGCGTACAACTGATCAATGAGACAAGGTCAAATTCCCCAACATGCAGAGTTTCTTCGTGCTTGCGGGGAATCGAACCCACGCTGTCCCATGCCAGAGCGCCTTATAGCGCCCAGGCTTTGCCACTGGACTATGCCCCGGAGGACAAAAACTAAGGTAGGGTAAACTTTTTAAAGTAACTGATCCCACCGCATTACGGCCCCATACCCCAGAAAACCCCACATCCGGCCTGGCCCTACGGATTAGTATACACCGCTTGGCCCTACGCGTATGGAGGGATTTTTTTGGGGGAACACAGTTCCACTCTCGCTGATCAGAGGACTTGAACACGGAACCTCAGACAGCAATACCCTAATGTATTGGCCACTGGGCCAAACACTTTGGATAAGCTAAGGTAGGGTAAACTTTTTAAAGTGACTGGTCCCACCGCATTACGGCCCCATACCCCAGAAAACCCCACCTCCGGCCTGGCCCTACGGATTAGTATACACCGCTTGGCCCTACGCGTATGGAGGAATTTGTTTGGGGGAACACAGTTCCACTCTCGCTGATCAGAGGACTCGAACATGGAACCTCAGATAGCAATACCCTAATGTATTGGCCACTGGGCCAAACACTTTGGATTAGAGAATGTTTTTAATTGTATGGAAAGCTTTACTACTCTTAATTGGCTCGGTATGAATCCGAATTAATATATAGACCAGTGAAATAATAACGTCATGGTTTGGCATACTGGAAATCATTATTACTACTATTCTTTATTTAATCCCTATTAAATTTCCCTTAAAAGTTCTTTAGAGTTATTAACTTATACCTAGCTAATGAACTAGCTACATTTTATGTTCTTTAACTTTTGGTCGATATGTTTCTAGAAGTGTTTGCACAACCAGTTTAATAAATTATTAGAGATCCGGATGCTCCTAATATACGCATGTCATACTTTGAATAGTTCTTTCTTAAATAAAAATAAGAAAGAGCTAATGATTAAGGTTGGCGTAGTGAGAGCGCAAGACAATTTATAAAGTTCTATAAGTATATATGGGCAAATATAGGTTCTAATTATTTCAGTCAGACCTATAATAGCATCTATAAATCATACTCCCTCCGCCCCAACTAGCCATAGAGTTTTAGAAATAAAGGGAGACTTTTGAATATTGTGATCTTAAATTAAAAATGTCTCTAGTCCTTTAAATCTTGTGGTCTTAAACTTGCTATGTAGAATGATGAATTTGAAAAATTTACTAAATATAAAAAGAAATACTTTTTTGAGATAGACCAAAAAGGAAATGAGAAACTTATATCGGACGGACGGATAATTGTGACTAGCTTTGTGTGGATATATCTTGATACATGTAGAAAAGTTGTAGTTAAAATTACCTAAATGATACTATTTGTGAAATAATCAGAATAGTGCACTAACGTCGGCAAGATTTTGTATCACTGAGTTGGTACCAGAAAGTATATACTTCATCCGTTTTAATTTATATGATATAGTTGTTGGGTAGTTTTGCTCTATGGTACTTTATAAAGTAGTACGGGAAGTATATAACTATTACAAGTATTCGAAAGGATAAACAGAGATTCAATAATTCAACATGGAATCTGAAATTACAATAGTTACACACGAAAACTGGAAATTCCAGTTTTGTAGAAGATGGAAAAATTGAAATTGTTTTTGCTGAGTCGAGTGTGGCACTCTGTCCTTAAGACAATATTGCCCCGTATGTATCCTTTATACGTCCTGGACAATTTGTCTCCCAAGATAAAACAACAATGGAACACTTGAGCAAAGGAAACTCAAGAGCTACCGTGAAGAATATTGAGTAACGAAATGATGCCTTGGAAGGTGTAGGAAGAAAGCTGTTTTGGTTGTGTATTTTTAGGTACCTTTGTTTTCTGCATCTCTTTATGTATTTTCGTGCATATGTCTTAGTGCTCAACAATGGTGTAATGGGGTGTTTATATAGGAGAGGGAGAGGTCATTTATCGCTGAATCGCCTCCATAATAGCCAAATAATGGCCATTATGGAGGTAGTAAAGTCACCAACATAAATGGGAGAAAGACCAACTGTTTTGGCCATTATAGGAGGAGTAATTCAGCCAAAATAAATGGCCGAATTGAGTGCTTGGCATTTCTGTTTTGACCGCCGAAATTCGATTTCTGGAAACTCCAGGGACCAAATCGCACATCTGAAAGAATTCTCGTCCAAATCAGATATCTGAAACTTCGGGATCAAACTGCATTTCGCCCAAAGATAATATCGAAGACCCACCCCGTGACCCGTGACCCGTGACCCACGAACCCGTAACTTCGGGCCGGACGGGCGGCGGCGGCAGCGGCGTGTGGTCTTTCCTCGAACCGAAGCACATCTAGGTCCTCCCTCCTTTAAACACATGGGATACCCCTTGGGGTCCCAAACCCCAAACCAATTTCGAATCTTATATACACTACAATTCTTTCTTCCTCTACCGATGAGGGAGAATTACACACAATACCACACTTTCCATGCTTCAAACACCTTACTTCGTGAACCAATATCTCTTTCATTTCTCAATGAAATTTGACGATTCTTGGCCCTACGGTTATCTACGTACTTAGTAGATCATGCATGTGTGAAGAACCGGATTCTCCAACATACGTTACACTAGTGTTTAAGCCGTTAAAGTTGGTCGGTCGCAACTCCCGCCAAAGGCAAATTTTCAACAATAGTCTGACTGAATATGAAATTTAAGAAATAAAGGAAGAATTTTGAATCTTGTGATCTAAAACAAACTAAAGATATTTGTATAACTATAGATCATCCCGTTAAACGTAAAAGATAAAAATTTAAAGTTATATTGTTACTAAATAAAAAAATGTGATATTTTTTTTTAGATTAATTAAAAAAAAAAGTTTGTCATGTAAATTGAAAGATAGGAAATAATATATATGTCAACAATAACAGTAAAAATGAGAAGCAAAGCCAGAAGTGATAAAAGTGAAAATTTTGTAGACAAAAGGCACGACAAATAGACAGCTAAGCCCGAAAGTGCCTTGTTAAAATTTCCAAGTGGTCCTATAAGGAATGGCTCCAGCTATCTGTATGCATATGTAAATTTAACTTTAAAATTTCCAAGTGGTCCTATAAGGAATGGCTCCAGCTATCTGCATGCATATGTAAATTTAACTTTAAAATTTCAAAGTGGTCCTATAAGGAATGGCTCCAGCTATCTGTATGCATATGCAAATTTAACTTTTGTTCACTGATAGGAAAATTTAGTCACGTAGATCTTCTATTTCACCGGAATTCGTTGATTGCTTCGTACGAATTTATAATGGAAAAATTCATGTTCGTTGTAAGATTACTGAAAGAAAGATTGGTCATAAATTTGGAAAGTTTACTTCTACACGGAAACGAAGACCTTCGAGAACAAATATTAGTCCGGGCGAAGCATCTCATGGGACACCATTGATCAATAAAAAAGTAGCTCTGACCCATGATCCAAGAGACCTGAAACTAGGGCTGGCCAGTGGGCCGGGACGGCCCGACCCCGAACCGACCCCGTCCCGAGCCCCCCCCGGTCCCGTCCCGACCCGCCAAAAAAAAAAATAAAAAAATAACGGGGGTGGGACTCGAACTCGGGACGGGACGATGTCTCATCCCGCGAGACCCGAGCCCGCCCAGGCCCGCTTGACCCGACCCGCCCCGACCCCGTCCCGAGCCCGACCCCGACCCGACCCCGTCCCGAGCCCGACCCCGCCCTTTTCTCCCCTTTGCAAAAATGGCCGATGCACCAACGACCATTTTAGATTATGGCCGTTGGCCAACGGCCATTTTAGGCCCCCCTCCCCCAACCCCTACCCCTTAATATTTATTTTTAACCCATAAGTTATTATATTTACACTTTAACCCAATTTTTCAACTATAAATAACTCATTTTCTCTTCATCTTTCTCACAAATCTTCCTACAATCTCTCTAATTTCTCAATATATCTCTCTACAAGTCTACATTATTTGCTAAATATTCAATTTTATTTATTCATTTGGGAATTGGGAGTGAAGTTGGCAACTAACTTGAAAATCTTCCATCGAGCAAAGTTTCAATTTTCAACCACTCGATTACACGTCGACGTTACGTCGGCGTTTGGTACATTCGTTCCTTCATTAAATTATTATTGTCTGTTTATTTTATTTAGCGCACTTAATTTTATTGTCTTTAATTATTTATTATCATAATTAAAATGGAAGGATTAAAAGGTATGTTTAAGGGTAAGGGTAAGGGTGCTTCTTCTAGTAGGGGTAACCATGACAAGGGTACTTCTTCTAGTCATTTTATTCCTACACAGGATGATTTTGTTGATACTCAACATTTTCCTACAATACCATTAGATTTAGACCAGGAGCTATTTTCTGGAACTCAAGAAGACTTTAATTTAGACGATGATCTAGATGATATACCCACTAATGTTGATGACAACACACCACTAGTGCACCTTCAACTGAAATACCTCATATTCCCCCTAGTATGAGACAAGGTCCAAAGAAAGCGACCATTAAAATCGGATCATGGACATTTTTGATAGGGACGTAGAGAATCAAGTAGTCATATGTAAATTTTGTAAAAATGTTTTAAAATTTAAAAGCTGAAAAGGTCACGGTGGGACTGGGGTTTAATTAGACACGTAGTAAGTGCTCATCCACTAGGTATGCCCAATACCAGGCTTCAAAACCGGTGCACAAACGCCGCTCCATTGGGACAAGGTTCACATACCGTCATCGTCCCACCAAGCATGTGGTCAAATTAACCCTATGACTGGGAATTGTAGGCTCTAAATACAATAAACATAGAGATAGGAAGCAATATCAAAATTAGTTCTTTGTGGAGGGTTTGCCCTTTTCATTTCCTTCATCTTCCGATTTTATTCATTAAATTAGAGATATATATAATCCTGCTTTTAACGGTTTTCCTAGATCAACTGTTAAGAGAGATGTATTTAAATTGCATGAATATCAACAATATTTACGTTTTCATTATATCATTTTAATGGCAAAGTATCTATCACGTCGATATAGGTCGTAGTACTAACGACCATGATTATTTAATCAGAACTTGTCATTGGATAGATTATAAATGGTCTATGCAAAAATGTATTTTAGCGTATAGATATATAGATGATAGGCACACTGGTACTTTTATTGCATAAAATATTTATCAAGTGTGCGATTATTACGGAATTACCGATAAAATTATGACTATTACATTAGATAACGCTTCTAATAACAATTACGCAATTACAATTTTTAAAAATAGTTTAACTCCGTCTTTTCCAGACCATTTTCATATAAAATGCGCGTGCCATATATATAACTTAATTGTAAAGGATGGTCTATCACTTTTTGAAGACATTCTTAGTAAAATACAATTTGCTATAAACTTTATTTTTAAAAGTAATAAAGTACAACGTAGAAAAGAATATTAAAAAACTTGTCACGATTGTGGACTACCTTATAGAAAAATTCCACAAGAAGTATCCACTAGGTGGAATTTTTTATACGAGCAACTACTTGTTGCTTATGACTATAAATTACCTATAACTTTATTTTTTAACTCTCATAATAAAAAGCCAGCTGATATGATTTTAGATAGTGATTGGGAAAAAATTTCCGAACTTACTGTATTTTTAGAGAAATTTTTTCAAGCAACAAAAGAATTTTCCGGTATATATTATCCTACTATTTCAACTATGTTATTTTATATAACTCTAATATTTTTATTACTTAGTGAATATATGGAAAAACCAGCTTATAAGGCAGCTATTAAAAAAACATTTCTCAAAATAAAAAAATATTTTATTCTTATTCCCTCTATTTATATTATTGGTTCTGTATTAAATCCTACTATTAAAATAGACGGTACTAAATCACTAATTGAAACTATTTACGATTGTATAGAAGTACTACCACCTCCAAGTCCCAAAAATCTAAATCACCCACCACCTATTGAACAAACTAAAGAAAAAGTGTTGTCTAGCGTAGAACACCAATGCAAAAATATATATAGATTTTATCAACAAGAAAATGCTAGTAACTTACCGGCTTCCATACCATCTTCTTCATCTTCAACACAACCTCACAAAGACATCTTTGTTTCTGCTAGTATTGAAAGCCTCGTAAATAGAATGTGCGGTCGCATTACCTCTACTACTAACCAAATTAGCGAGTTGGATATTTTTGTTTTGCGTGGTTACTGCATCGTATCAAGAAGTTATCAATGAAGATGGACATAAAGACTTGCTTTGAAATCTTTGGAGGGAATGAGAAGACCTTTCCGACACTTTCATTGATGGCTCGAGATGTTTTGAACATTCAAGCGTCGTCAATCGCGTCTGAAGCGCTTTTTCTGCAGTGATATCAAATAGGAGACCCACAGACACTCATTAGCCGGAGCGACTTAGAAATTGCAGTATTATTCAGAGATTGGATACGAGCGGAGCGGAGAAGGTGCGGTCAACCGGAGATCAACGAAGAAGATGATGAAAACTACAACGAAATCTTAACCGAAGGTAGTGTAAGCGACGTGGATCAATTTGACCAACAAATACCAATTCCAACCGAAGAACCACATGAAATCATCAAGCAATTAGAACATGTTTTTTTGAGAATGTAATTTTTTTAATTGTAATTTTATTATGTAATTTGCAACTTTTGGACAACACCACAAAGTTGCAATTTAGATTTTAGACAATTGTATTTGTATTACAAAAAAATCATATGTCTATTAAATAATATAAGACGCACAAAAACAGCCTTGGGATATTTTTATTACACTATTTTGTTTTGTTTATTGAGTTTTTTTATACATATGTTATTTAAAAAAAAAAAAACCGCCGTATCCCGCCCCGAGCCCGAGCCCGCCCCAACCCCATACCGACGGGATCGAGATCGGGACGGGACTTGCTCTAGTCCCGCCAGACCCGATCCCGCCAGAGCCCGCCAGACCCGATCCCGCCAGAGCCCGCCGACCCCAACCCCTTCTCCCGTCCCGCCCCGACCCCGACCTCGCCAGACCCGAGCCCGACCCACTGGTCACTCTTACCTGAAACTAGTTAATCATGCTATCCTTACCTTCTAATCAATCAGCCAATCACGCTATATTTACCTTTCAATCAACTCCTTTGATTCAGTTTCTGCAGCAGTATATAATCTCGGATCCGATGGATGCCTACAGAAAAATAGGTTTTCTAGCAGTGATGGCAAGAATCCGTGAAATAATGTTCTTTCTCCTATTTGTGTTCTTTCCGAATAGAGCTGCAGGGTGACGGGTACTTCGACTGCCCTGTATCAGGTGAAGAGAAGGGGTGGTAGGCTTAGTAGGGCTCGAACCTACAATATCACCGTTATGAGCGGTATGTTTCAATCAATTAAACTATAAGCCCCTGTGGATGCTCTATCAGCGGGACCTTTCTTTTGCAATACTTAAAAGAGTCTCATGGCCCAATTATTATTACAACGTTATCTACCATAGAATTCGGACTTCCTAGTAAACCCGACGGCTTATATGAAGAAGGTGGCGCAAAGGAGGCTCGGGGGCTTGTTAAGAAAGGCGTCAAGGGCCAACGAAGGGTGGAAAACGAAATGCCTTTTCTGGTCCCCCTGAGCTGGGGGGACGAGAGGACTTCAAAAGACAGATCTCAAGGCTTGAGCAGTTAGGAATGAAACTTCCTTGAATTAGAATTACTGTAATTACAGAAATAATCACAGAGACTAGTAGCAGGTTGGATAGAATAACCTCCAAAGTCGAGGGGCACCTTCCCTTATTCTCCTTCCTTTCCTTTCTCTTGTGGAACAACATAGCTGGAGCATTCAAAATAGGTATTGAATTCCGTATTTTAAACCTAAGTTTTTGAATGGCTATCACGTCCACTAACTATTCCATCCAATTTCTGATTCTACGCCTTATTTCTTGCTTGCTATGCGCCAGCTAGCAGAATGCTTTACCGAATGCGCCAACCAACCTCTTGTGTCGGGCCTACGTGTGCCAACTCCAACTAGGAGTAATAATTTTATATCAAACGGTTAAGTTACTTATGATAACATGCAATTAGTCATAACAACTCTATCTCTATTATAATTGGTTGATATATATTGATATTATTAAATATTCTTACACTATCCATTAAATTCATACTAGGAGTAGTATTTATTTATTGGGAAAAGGGTCAAAAATGTCCTTATTCTCTTAGAAATGACTCAAAAAAGCCCTTCTTCCACCTATTAGATTAAATTTGCTCCTCCTCCTCCTATCTATTGGATAAAAATGCCCTTCACCTATTAGAAATAGCTCAAAAATGTCCCTCCTTCCACCTATTTTATTAAATTTATCCATAATATTATTTTCAAACTTAACATTATCATTAATTAATGATACAATTGTATGAAATTTAATTAAATTTTAACTAAACGCATGAACTTTATTTATCGATCCATATAAAATTTTGACCCAATAACCAAAAGACCCGACCTATCCATGACCGAACCAAATACAAAATTCATTTTGATTTAACGCAGCTAAGAGATTAGATCATTTTTCCACCTCCTTTTTTCAAATTAGTTTCTATACCTGCTTGCTATGTAGTATAATTTAATTGTGGAGTACTCGTTTTGAAACTACGGATATATGCCTCTTTTCATTTTTATATCAGATGCATCAATTAACCATCAATTGTTGTAACAACAAGATTTACACGTAAAGATAAACACAAAAAGCTTAATTTCAATTATAAATTTAGCAACGAAATTGTAGCTGAATACAGAGAAATAAATTCATACTTTGAATAGAAACTAATTGTAAAATGTAACCTCAAGGAATGTCCGGATATTAATAAGCTGATATTGCAACCATATACATTTTTTAAGAAATATCTAGAATGTGGTCAGTAAGCATTAAACTAAATTGAAGAACACTAATAAAAGAAAGATACATAAAAATTAACATAAAACAATGCAAATATATTTCGACATAACTCAGAAGAATAGTGTGTCGTGTGTTCTATGCAAAAATGCTAACTTCTGATCAAAGATAGCTTTTTGATTATACATAAATTAATTAAAAGGGAGGTAAACATATTTTAGTCTCGTTGCTGCGTTAAATCAAAATGAGTTTTGTAGTGAGTGGGTCATGGATGAGTCGGATTCTTTTGGGATTGAGTCAAAATTTTATATGGATTTGATAAATAAAGTTCATGCGTTTAGTTAAAATTTTGATTAAATGTCATATAATCGTGTCATTAATGGAGGACAATTTTAAATTTGAAAATAATGTTAGAGACAAATTTAATCAAATAGGTGGAAGGAGGCAATGTTTTAAAAGGTGGGGGCGTTTTACATATGCCTCGGCGAGGCGTAAGCCACGAGACACAGGGCGTAAGCCACGAGAGTATTTAATTTAAATTTTCATAAAATAATATAATTACAATAAATATTTTTAAATAGGTAAAATTACATAAAATTCAAAAGAAAATTATAAATAAAATATATATATATGCTTGATCCTCACAAAAAAAACTAATCAAAGCAATCTATTATACTCGACTTACAACTTATAATTATATAAAACATAATTTTATAAGTATAAACAATAAAATGAAATAAAAAGCTACTATGAAATGCAAATCAACTCTAACATATTAACTTTCAAACAATGAAAAAATCACAATTTCTTAAAACAATATTATTATCATACTATTCATTTTATCCCCTATAAGCAAATAATCAATAATTTTTATCAGTATTATAATTAAAATGTAACTCCTTCATGAATAAAAAAAATCACTTTCAAATAGCGAAATAATAAAATATGATAATTTTGATACATAGGACAAAAGAGCACTGACAAGTGAAATGTACAATTCGGCTATTTATTTTTAAAGAAATATTAAGTGATATTCACCCTCATGACGTTCTCAAATAGTAAATATACAATACTACGACTTATTAATTGAGTCACACTCAATCTTCTTATTTCTATAGACGAAAAACTATTAAGTATCATTCATTTGTTAAAGAATTATGATGGTCAACTATATTATTTAAGAAATTTAACATATAATTTGTGTAAGAAATATTAGGCGTGTTTAGGGCGTATGGTCGGGTGCTTAGGGCGTAAGCCTCACAGGAACTAAGCTTCACACGTTAGCCCTGTGTCGTTTTGCATGTGCCCCGCCCTGAGGCCAGTCCTGAAACTGCCTTTTAAAACACTGAAAGGAGGGGCATTTTTGAGCCATTTCTAATTAGCGAAGGATATTTTTTATCTCAATAGGAGGAAGGAGGGACAAATTTAATCCAATAGATGGAAGAAGGACATTTTTGAATCATTTTTAATAGGTTAAGGACATTTTTTATCCTTTTCCGTTATTTATTAGATGGATGAAAATGATGTTGAATTTATCCCTATAAAAGCAAAGACTTTAACAGGAACCACAGGAAAGGACTTGGGTACATACTGATACTGGCTTAATTCTCGTTTTATCAATACACTTAAAAATGTCAGACCCGCAAGTCTATCATATTTCTCTATCAGCTAGGACTAAAATGGAGATGAATTTGTTAAGAGTCCCATATCGGATATGGAATGGGAACATGAACTTCTTATATGGACTTAGACAATCATCACCCTACAAGCTAGCTTTTGGGGTTGGGTTAGGCCCAAGATCCATTCTTTACATGGTATCAGAGCCAGTAACTATTGTCGATACCAACAAAATAATTCCTAATTTCCTATACACGAAAAGCAAAAAGGAAAATCTCTTGAGCTTTAACAAGTTTCATCTTGTTCAAGGAAATTATTAACGTGTACAATATTATATTTAGTCATATTTAGTATTGTATAATTATGGTAGATAAATGATCCATGTTGTATGGGGATTTCACAATGTACACCATATATATATTTGTATTAGTGAGAAAGGCTCCTCAAGGGAGATTAATACAATCTTACATGGTATCAGAGTCAGACTCATTCCAATTCTTTGTTCACCGATGTTAGGCCCCCAAATTATATTATCCACGCTCCAGTTAACAAGGTCTGGGCGTGCGAGGAGTGTTAAGAGTCCCAAATCAGATATGGAATGAGAACATGGACTCCTTATATGAACTTGGACAATCCTCACCCTACAAACTAGCTTTTGAGGTTAAGTTAGACCCAATATACATTCTTTCCAGAATTCAACACAGAGTAGCTATCAGCAAGTGGAGTATTTGAATTTACTATCTTATGAAGCAACACACAGCTGATTCATTATTTCGTCCAAAACTTCTGGTTGTCAAGAAAGGGATGGTGATGCATATAAATCAAAGTTCTATTCGCCCTATAATCAATTTATATATGAACACATTATTGTTGAATGAGACAGTATAGGATGTGTGATGCACACAATGTAAATGAATAACTATAAGCAAGGACCAGAAACATCATGATTTGCCGAAGTTGCCTTACTTTGGGCGGGTTAATGACCTCCTATTTTTAACTTACCCTGTTTTGATTTGCTCAATTCAATCCATCTAAAACTTAGTAGTATGTTTTGTGTTAAATACGTAATCCAATTGAATCATAAAAATTCTTATCAAAATATATATAAAAATATAACTTTTTTGGTTTGATAAATTATATTATATATATAATCATAATAAAAAAATGTTTTATTAGTTTTGTTTGGCTTAAAAATTAAATAAATTATATGAAAACAAATAGATAGATTAAAATTTGGTAAGATCATGGTTTAACCCATCCCACGTAACTTTTGAGTTTTGGGCGAGTTAATATTTCGATCGTTTATTAACTCAATCCATTTTAATCCGTCAATTATGTCCAAGTCTGACTGGTTATAAGCGTAAATTCCCTTAAAAAGGAAGCAAGAAATGAGTTTGGGCTCATGAACGTATTTTCCTGGACTCGATTAATGGAGGGCCACCTTTTGTTTTACGGGCATCAAGCCTAAAAAGATATGATCGATGTACATAAGATGTTCGATAGAATACCTGAAACAACTTAGCGAACTTTTTAGTGCTTTCTGTTTCCACAGTTTTATATGCAACAAACTGATTTAATGTTTCCATAGGAGGGCCAACATTTTTTTTTAGGCATATTGAAGAAATTACAGCAGTATAGACAATGAATGGAAGGTAGGTTATCAAGTATCTTGATAAATTCAGAGGTCCCCTACCTAAATTAAGCATAAGATTTTTATTTCCACTCATCAAGTTAGGGATTATCACTCACTATGTGTCCAACATGATCACCATAGAAAGTAGGCCAAATGGACTAATTGGGTTTTTCATGGTGGGTTTAAAGCTAGATCAAGAACCATTAGATTTGATCTCTGACACATTCGTGTCTTACATGCAAGGTGACAAATGGACACTTTAGGCTGAATTGGGGTGGGGGTGAGTCAAAATAAGTTGAATCTCAAAAGTTAGTCGCGTTGAGATGCATTGGATTAAGATGAGCTAAAAAAGGAGTCATAATCCAATTCGTCCAACTCTTATCAAGTTTCAATTTAGAGAATATTATGACACATGATGATTTATGAGCTGCAATTACATTTATGTATAAATATTTTCAAATAATTACTCTATATATTACGACTTTTTTATTTTTAAACTTATCCTTCTTAATCTTTCTAATTGTCTCTCTCCCTCCAATTCACCGTCTTTGATCCCAAAATACTCGGCTAGTTCGTTGTTAAAAGAAATTTGAGGTCTGAAATTCTAAGGAATTTTGAAGTTTTGTGCTTGAGTTTTGAAGTGAAAAATCTATTATTGAACTTATTCTGCTAACTGAGAAGCAATATTTGAGAAATTTAATTCCACCAGTGTCAAGTTGAAACTTCGAATTGGTTTCAATTAAACTCATTTTTTGTGTTCGAAATCAACTTGGTATTACCCAATCTTGCTGGAAATAGGTTGGAGGAGTTGATTCTGAAGTTTGTATGCATTTAGAATTGTTTCAAATTGTATTTGGTATATAAAAACATTGGAAGTTTAATTTTACAAAGAAAACGATTGTGTATGTCACATGTATATCACTGTATGTTATGATATATATATTTTGTATATATTTTATATATGTCATGTGTACCAATAATATTATATACATATACTCCGTAGAAATGACTGAGAGTTTGAATGTTTAGCAATTCAGGTCCTATTCAGATAGAATATTTTAGTTCGTACCATGCAATTTGCACATAGTAGAAATGAGATAATTGTATGATGATCAGAAATTTCTTTTTAAAACAATTATCATCACCTACTTTCAACTCTAAACAACAGTAAACTAATGCTTTTAGACCAGTTTTACTTCATAACCCTGGCCTCACTAGCAAAATTGAGTCTAATAACTTAAATGCCCTTCTCTCTATTAGAAAAAAAATTATTCCTTTATATTAAATTAGTTGAACTTCCTTCTATTTATTTGCATGTAACTGGAAAGTAGATTAACCCCCTCGAGTAGGTGGCAGGTGCAATGCAGTCCCATAGCTGGTAAGAGCATGTTCAAGTAGATTTTTAACTACAACTACTGGGAATTATCTTAGAGTTTAAGAATGATGCCAGGTCTAAAGCAAAGTTTATAACATGGTTATTATGATTGCGGAGACATGATCCTAATTCCTACAATGCAATTCGGAGCAACATTTAAAATGGATTATCCTTGTTTCTAAGGAAGATTGCAAACTGCTCAGATCTTCAAAATGGTATATATACTTAATATATTTATCTGATAGAGAAAATCAGAGAATTTATGAAAATAAAAGTAATAGCCAACATTTGTAATGGTAGAAGTTAGAATCTCACCTGGAATAGTAATTGTTTTACACAAAACTCATATACTATGTGGGGGCTTTATGCTAATAGGTTGTGATGGTGTAGTTGGTTTTAATATGTTCTTCTTTTAAATAGCTAGTTGTGTTAGCTTAGTTGTGGTCTTGTAATGTTTAATTGGTGATTAATAAGAAAGTTACCAAAAATATTAACAACAACAACCTAGTGAAATCACACAAGTTGGGGTCCAGAGAGGGTAGAGTGTACGCAGATCTCAGTATTATCTTGCGAAAGTTAAAAGTCGCAGAAATGAGGATGTTGCGATGAATGTGTCGGCAGACTAGGAGAATATATGATTAGAAATGAAGATATTCGGGATAAAGTTGGAGTGACCTTAGCGGAGGACAAGATGCAGGAAGCGACGCTAAGATGGTTCGGGCATGTGAAGAGGAGATGCACGAATGACCCAGTATGAAGGTGTGAAAGGTTAGCTATGGATGATTTCAGGAGAGGTAGAGGTAAGCCGAAGAAGCACTGGGAAGAGGTGATTAGACAAGACATGACACAAGGTATTCTTTCCCCCACTGTTATTTGTTACTGAACATTCGATATATATATCTTGTATGCCATATTTTTTTCCCGTTGTGATTATCAATTAACTGTATGATTCCTTTGCAGTTGGACCTAGCAGCATGCCGTGCCAACTTATGGTGGGATTCTTTGCGTATGCAAAATCACTGGATATTAATGTGGATAAGGAGGAATTAGAAGGTAACTAAAGACCTTTGATCATGGTGATTTTTTGTGTGTGGGGACGCCCTCGACTTATAATGTTTGGATTCCACCTTATATTTTTGTTATGGGCATTTTCTTTCTTCTTGTGACGATGAATCAACTTGTGTCCAGATGCTAAATGGCACAGCAGAGAAGATGTGATAAAGGCACTCACAATAGCGGAATACAAGAAGGCACAGAGGACAGCGGCAGGTAAAGTGGACCAAATATGCAAGGGTGTAGAAAGAGGACAGAGCTTGTCTTCGGACTTCAATGTGGAAAGTGGGGAGCTTGTTCCTATGTTTATCCCTGGGCCCTTTGCAGTTGCTCATCATCTCATTTCCTCTTGGGTGAATGGGGTTGAAGCACAAGTTAAACAACTCGCGAGTTCTTTCTCAAATTTATAAGTTGGTGCTCATTCATAGAAGTTTTTTTTTTGCTGCATGTCATTTTATCTTGTGATGTTTATTGGCTTTCTATTGCGAAATCTCTTTGTTTGAAATCAAATTACTGAAATTATTGCAATGTTAATACTGTATTACTGTAATAAGCTCCACTAATGTGTTGTTTTTATCAAATATCATTCAATTTATATCTCCTTCTAAAATTTCATGAGATTTTTTCAAAACCCAAAAAAAAAAACTCTTTTAGCTTTTATTTTCAATTTGTGTGACTCAAAAAGGGCGGTTCTTCAATTTACAAAACTCAAGAATTTACTTTAAAAAAAAAAAAAAAAGAATCTACTTATAAATATATAAGTTCAAAGGCAATAATATTTTCTTGGCTTTTTTTTGTCCTGTCTATCTCAGGAAAATATGAAACCAACGCCAGACCAGTTCAGCCATTAAACGAACGTCCTATCAAATTCAACAAACCATGGCCTTTTGCTTAGGAAGTGTTTATTAATCTTCCAAAAATGTCTCGTTAATAAAAACTCCCCTCCACGACGAGGTGGCTTTAATTAAAAAAAAAGGAAAACAAAGAATGGCTTTGAAAAAAAATGAAATGATTCTCTAGCTAATCCAGAAAGGACACCTCACAGTCACTAAATTTAGTTAATATTATCTAATGTACGCGATGATAATATCTTAAGAATATGTTACAGATGATTGTATCATGCGTATTGCGTTTTCTTTTTTGCTAAATAAAGGAACGCGCTGAATTAAATATAAAGTAGAGAGTTATTACAAATGGAGACTGATCTAAACGATGCGCTTTTTAAAGAGTTTTTTTTGTAAAAGGTGTAGAATTACAGGTAGGAGTGTACATAGGTTGGGTTGATTCGAGTTTTTTAATTATTAAATTAAATCAATTGTACCGGATTTTTAAATTTATAAATCAAACCACACCAACAAAAGTCAAATTTTTTAATCTCGGGTCTTTTGAATTTTTCAGTTTTAACTTGAAAAAATTATTCAAGTTTGAAGTGAAAAATCAGCATAGTATATAACCAAACATGTAGATCATGAGAACTCAACATTCCCGCACGTCCATAATATTTGAATTCAAGTGAACAAGGAAAACTTCATCTTTGATCCTGCATGTGGACTCATCTTAGCTTTCTTTATAGCTCGAAGTTCTTTGACTGTTGAGGAGCATCCCTCCTATTTTTCCCTTTTAGTTTTCCTTTTTAGCTCATCAGTTGGATGGATTTACAAAAACTTTCGCACAATTGATCTGGACATAGGTCCTATATATACACGTCCGATTTCTGAATCAGGAATTAAGTAAGTTTGTCATTTTCTATTTCTTATATATATATATATATATAGTACTTTTAGTTAATTAATTTTGTGAATGGAGGTGTAGTGTCATTTTTCATGCTTATTCTAGTACGACGTAAATATTTGGAGACTATTTAGCTAAAGGGACCTCTCAATGAAAATATATATAAGTATATACGGTATACACATATCTTGTGTATACCGTGTATATCACGGAAACCCATTACAAGTGGGAATCTGTGATATACACGGTATACACACCGTGTATATCTTATTTTTGGTAACAAAATATTGTGTAGTAATTGTATATAATTAGCATTATATACTTACCATAATTAGCATTATATACTTACCATAATTGTAGGATTTTTGTACAAGTAGAATAGAGTTTTGAGAGTAGAATAGGAATAAAATTTTCCTATTATGGAAATTGTAAATTGTATATATATTATTTCATTAATGAAAATAATCAAGGGATTATTTCTTTCATGGTATCAGAAGTCTAGGTTAATATTTTTCTTCCCAATTTCCGTCCAAATTGTGCATCGGTTTCCGAGCCCCCATTCTCTCAGTTTCTGTGCCCGGCGGAGTCTTCCCTCTTCCTAAATTCTCTTCCAAAATCCCTACTTCACGTCTCGCGTTGCTATTATGACTAAGAACACGTTTCACCCTACCCTTACGGTTTCTAACATCAAGAATCACATCTTTATTATTCTTGAAATTGAAAACGTCCAATACGCGACGTGGGCCGAACTGTTCAAAGTTCATGCACGCCCGCATCAAGTCCTCCAACACATAATCCCCGCGGCTCCTGCGGATACGGAGGTGCCAAAACCCGAGGATGATCCTAAGTTTTGGACGACACTTGATGCTATCGTTCTTCAGTGAATTTACTCCACTATATCTACCGGCCTATTGCAGACGATTATTGAACCAGACGCTACATCGATGGATGCTTGGAATAGAGTGCGTGACATATTCTAAGATAATCAAAATTCTCGTGCTGTTACTCTTGACCAGGAATTCTCCCACGTCAATATAGAAGATTTCCCCAACGTTTCCGCATGCTGCAAAAGGTTGAAAGAATTGGCGGATCAACTCCGCAACGTTGGTGCGCCCGTTACCAACGATCGTCTTGTTCTTCAGATGGTTGCAGGCCTCTTTGAGGCCTATAGTGGCGTCGGTACGCTTCTTCGTCAGAGCAGTCCTCTTTCGCAGTTTAATCAGGCCCGTTCCATGCTCACACTCGAAGAAGCCGGCTTGGCTAAGAAAGCAGCCACTGGGCCCCTCTAGCGTCATGGTGGCCGAGTCCAATTTTTCTCCATCCGTCTCCAATAATTTCGGCCAAACCTGCAACAATTGTGGCGACAAAAAATGTCAGAATCACAAAAATAATGGTAAAAACCGTGGCGGCAACAACGGGGTAGTAATGGGCCTCGGGGTAGTGGGCCGCAAGCCAACTGGCCACAGCCCTGGGACCCATGACCGTGGAACTGGGCCAGTGGGCCTGGGCCACACAACCCCTATGTACCGCCGTATGCCCAACATCCTTATTGAGCCTAATTTCCAGTTTCAGCTTCCAGGTCTAATTCTGCCCAGAATCAGTGGGTACCGAGAGCAGGTTCTGGGCCGGGGCAACATGCTAGTGTGATTGGGCCTCGACCTCTGCAAGCCCATCATGCAGTGGGCCCCACACCTACCGACATTGAAGCCGCAATGCACACACTTGGATTAAATCCCTCGGACCTGAATTGGTACATGGACACCGGCGCCACTACCCACATGACGTCCGACCAAGGTACTCTCTCATCTTATTCCAATTCGAGCAACTCTCGTGGCATAATTGTTGGCAATGGCAATTCAATTCCAATTTGTGGTTACGATCATAAAACATTGTCTCCCCCCATCCATCTCTTTTCTTGAAAAATACTCTTCATGCCCCTAACTTAATTAAAATTTTGGTGTCTGTCCGTAAATTCACCACTGATAATTGAGTTTCTGTTATTTTTTATCCTTTTGAATTTTCTGTGAAGGATTTCAAGACGGGGATTCCTCTCATGAGATGTGATAGTAAGGGAGATCTTTATCCTATCACGCCACATCCGGTCTCTCGAGTCAAGCCTTGCCATCTACTTTTGCAACTCTTGCTCCTTCCTTGTGGCATGCACGTCTAGGTCATCTGCGATCTTCAATTTTGTCTTCCTTAGATAAAAACAATTTTATTTCTTGTAAGGGTACACGTAGTACTCCATTTTGTCAATCTTGTCCTTTAGGAAAATTTGTTAGGTTACCGTTTGTAGACTCTACTTCTCGTACTTTAATGCCATTTGATATTATTCATAGCGATTTATGGACATCCCATGTTCTCAGTTCTTTAGGCCATCGTTATTATGTTCTATTTTTGGATGATTATTCTAATTTTTATGGACTTTTCCGTTAGCGAAAAAATCTCAAGTGTTTTTCACTTTTTAAAAATTTAGAGCATTCATCCGTACCCAATTTGAACGGGAAATAAAAAATATTCAGTGTGATAATGGCAAAGAATATGATAATGGGGTATTTCGGAATTTTTGTGGTACTAATGAAATCAATTTTCATTTTTCTTGTCCTCATACGTTCTCACAAAATGGAAAAGCCGAACGCAAAATTCGTACCATTAATAATATTGTCCGAACTTTAATGGTCCATGCTTCTGTACCCCCCTCCTTTTGGCATCACACTCTACAAATGACTATTTATCTTCTTAACATACTTCTTACCAAAGGTTTGACATATTCATCCCCTCTTTAATTCCTATATAATAAGACTTCTTCGTATTCTCATCTTAGGGTCTTTGGGTGCTTGTGTTATTCACTATTTCCGTCCACTATAATTAACAAACTTCAAGCCCGTTCTACTCCTTGTGTGTTTTTGGGTTATCCGTCTAATCATCGTGGTTACAAGTGTTTTGATTTATCATCTAATAAAATCATCATTAGTCGCCATGTGATTTTCGATGAAACCCACTTTCCATTTGCCAAGGTAAATAGTCCTAGACCTAGTTCGTATAATTTATCGGATGACAATGTATCCCCGTATATTATCCACTATTTCTCAGACGTGTCCCACACCCAAATTCCACCAGCGGGACCACTGCCTGCTGGACCTACAATAACGTCACCAATACCCACCCTTCAAGACCCGGGTCAACTAGGCCGACGCCGCAGCCCGATTCGCTCTATCTCGCCTCTCGGTCCAGCCCACAATTCTTTTTCCAGTCGTGGGCCAACATGCCCACTTCCTGCTGGCCATTCTGCTCCCGCCATTATTTCAGCTCTCGAGTCCAGTGTTGGGCCAGCAGGCCCACTGCCTGCTAGCCAGCCCATCACCAGTCCCGCTATTTCCCAAAATCCACCCAATTTTCCCCCGAGTCATAAACCTGTTACTCGTAGTCAGCGGCAAAAAAACATTTTAATCTCCATTCTAATGTTCTTAAATCACCCTACCCCGTAACCCAGTTTCAGCTTTGAATGACCCGAATTGGAAAATTGCTATGACCGACGAATATAATGCTCTTATTGATAATAAGACGTGGGAGTTGGTACCTCGTCCCTGTGGTATTAATATTATTCGGTCTATGTGGATTTTTACTCATAAAGAAAATTCTGACGGTTCTTTTGCGAGGCATAAGACTCGTCTTGTAGGTGATGGTAAGACTCAACAGGTTGGTGTGGATTATGGTGAGACATTTAGTCCGGTGGTCAAGCCGGCTACCATTCGCACTGTGCTTATCTTGGCTCTCTCGAAAGCATGGCCCATTCATCAGTTAGATGTGAAGAATGCTTTCTTACATGCTGATCTTAAGGAGACAGTTTATATGCATCAGCCCTTGGGTTTTACAGATCTCAAATATCCTCATCATGTCTGTTTATTGAAGAAGTCCTTGTATGGGCTTAAACAGGCCCCACGGGCTTGGTATAATAGATTTGCAGACTATGTTTCGACTATTGGGTTCTCTCATAACAGGTTTAATAATTTATTGTTCATATATCGCCGTGGTACTTCCCTGGATTATATACTATTATATGTGAATGATATTATCTTGACTGCCTCTACTGATGCTCTACGTCAGTCTGTCATGACAATGCTCAGTTTTGAGTTTGCTATGAAAGACTTGGGGCCCTTGAGTTACTTTTTGGGGATTGCCATCACTCGTCATGCAGGTGGGCTATTCTTATCACAACGGAAGTATGCAACTGAAATCATTGAGCGAGCTGGTATGTCCTCATGCAAGTCCACTTCCACTCTCGTTGATACTAAGCCCAAGCTAGGGGCTGCGGCTGGCTCACCTTACGAGAATTCGACCCGCTATCGCAGTCTTGCAGGGGCTCTTCAGTATATTACTTTCACGAGACCAAACATTACATATGTCGTACAACATATGTGTTTGTTTATGCATGATCCCAGGGTTGAGCACATGAATACGCTCAAACGCATTATTCGGTACATCCAGGGGACACTTGACTATGACTTACATTTATATCCTTCCGCGACGTCTACACTTGTCTCGTATACATATGTTGATTGGGGTGGCTGTCCAGACACCAGACGTTCTACGTCTAGCTATTGTATGTTTCTTGGTACTAACTTGATCTCATGGTCTGCAAAGTGTCAGTCTACATTGTCACCCTCTAGTGCAGATGCCGAGTATCGAGGGGTAGCCAATGTGGTCTCTGAATCCTGTTGGTTACGTAATCTTCTTTTAGAACTTCATTGTCCTATTCAGAAAGCTACCTTGGTTTATTGTGATAATATTAGTGTCATTTACCTTTCTGGTAATCCGGTTCAACACCAGCGCACTAAACATATAGAGATGGATATCCATTTTGTTCGCGAAAAGGTAGCTCGAGGACAAGTACGTATCTGCCATGTCCCTTTCAGGTATCAAATTGCAGACATCTTTACCAAATGTCTTCCCTCGGTCCTTTTTGAAGATTTTAGGGATAGTCTCAGCGTTCGAAGACCGCCCGCTATGACTGCGTGGGTGTGAAAATATACATAAGTATACACGGTATACACACCGTGTATATCTTATTTTTGGTAACAAAATATTGTGTAGTAATTGTATATAATTAGCATTGTATACTTACCATAATTGTAGGATTCTTGTACAAGTATAATAGGATTTTGTGAGTAGAATAGTAATAGAATTTTTCTATTATGAAAATTGTAAATTGTAATGAAAATAATCAAGGGATTATTTATTTCACTCAAGTCTTGAATTAAGAAAAGATAACATTGATCAAGTCAACTAAGATTACATAAAAATGGGTTAGTGTGCCGGTTTTCTAAAGAACAAAAAAAAAAAGATGCAGAAACCTGCAATTTGAGCAACCCACCTGTCAAAACAAAAATCAATTGAATATACAGCTATAACCAACACTAATACTACCAAATCAATCACAAAAGAGCTACAACATAAAAAGCATACCAAATATCAATTAAAAACATAAAAACAATACTAAATATCAATCAAAATCTTCTAAAGAGTCCACAAAAGCTCAACTAACTAACATTAAGTAATACCAAATATGTAGTTTAAAGAAGTTTCAACATATGTACATTGTTGATAAATGGAAATGGAGAAGAGAATTCATTAATCACAGAATGCTTACAATGAAGAGAAATGAAAATAAGTACTTGTACTACTCTCACAGCTTGTATATATACAGTTGTGCACATTATTGCTCCACTAACTAACTCTTAACTGACTAATAAACTCACTAACAACTTAACTAACTCATTTTGCACTTATATTACTGTCTTGCACACATGAACTGTTACATTTCTAGCCTATCTTACTATCTCCAATACTCCCCCTTAAGCTAGTAGTTGTAAAAATATTGAGCACTCCTAGCTTAGATAACAACATGTCATGTTGTGGTCTTCCCAAGCCTTTTGTCATGATGTCTGCATGTTGATCTCTGGTGCCTAGAAACTATGTTTTGATCAATCCACTTTGTATCTTCCCTCAAATGTGCAATCAATTTCAATGTGCTTTGTTCTCTCATTGTATACTGGATTTGCAGCAATTTGTAGTGTTGCTTTACTATCACAAAACAATTCCACTGGTATATCAATTTGTGTGCCCGGTTCTTTGAATAACCCTGTGATCCACACTACTTTTGAAACAGTTGTTGCCATGCTCCTATATTATGATTCTGTTGAACGTCTTGATACGGTTGATTTCTTTTTGGATTTTCAAGATATCATACTATCACCATGTTTGATAAAAAAAAAACAGTTACTGACATTCTTGTACTTGCACAAGCCCCAGTCTGCATCACAAAAAGCTTGCAGATGATCAGACATTTTGCTACTAATTAGAATCCCAAGTCCTGGCTGGTTCTTGATATAACATACAATCCTAAACCCTGCTTCCATGTATGACTGTTTTGGTTGTTGCATAAATTGACTTAAGGTCTGCACTCCATAGCTAGTATTTGGTTTTGTCAGTGTGAGATAAAGTATAATTTCTATAACCTTCTGCTAACCTCCATTATCAACTAGTTTTGCATCACTTGTTGTACCACTCACTTCATAATTTCTTTGGTTGTGAGCTTTACATTCAGGTCTAATGGAGTCCCTGATGGTTTTGCTCCACTTAACCCCCTTATCACTGATCATCTCCATGGCATATTTCCTCTGATTCATAAGGATTTCATATTTTGATCTGCTGAATTCCTAACCTAAAAAGAACTTCAGAGTTCCTAGGTCTTTACTTTTGAATGCCTTCTGTAATTTGTCCTTGGTGTCTTGAATCAATCCCAAGTCATTTCCTGCTATTAACATATCACCTACATAAACCAAAATCACCACAATGCTCTTTTGGTCCTTCTTGATGAATAATGAATGATCAAGGCGGTTGTGTAAAACCAGACTGGATCAAAGCTTCAGATAACTTCACATTCCATTGTCTACTGGCTTGCTTCAGCCCATAAAGGGATTTGAGAAGCCTACAAACTGACTCTTTAGACTCCTCCTGGCTTGAAAATGCCTCAGGTAAGGTCATGTAAGCTTCATCATACAAATCACCTTAAAGAAAGGAATTGTAAACATCCATCTGGTGGATATGCCAATTGGATTGTGCTGCAATGGATAAAACAGTCCTAATGGTGAATATCTTAACCACATGGGAAAATGTTTTCTGGTAGTCAAGACCCTCCACTTGATTATAATCTTTAGCTACAAGTCTGGCCTTAAATATCTCAACCTCACCATTTGACTTGAACTTCACTTTGAATTAGGGCTGGCCAGTGGGCCGGGACAGCCCGACCCCGACCCGACCCCGTCCCGAGCCCGCCCCGATCCCGCCCAGACCCCGCCAAAAAAAAAAATAAATAACGGGGGCGGGACTCGAACTCGGGACGGGACGATGTCTCGTCCCGCGAGACCCGAGCCCGACCCCGACCCAGCCCTTTTTCCCCCTTTGCAAAAATGACCGTTGCACCAACGACCATTTTAGATTATGGTCGTTGGCCAACGGCCATTTTAGGCCCCCCCTCCCCCAACCCCCTACCCCTTAATATTTATTTTTAACCCATAAGTTATTATATTTACACTTTAACCCAATTTTTCAACTATAAATAACTCATTTTCTCTTCATCTTTCTCACAAATCTTCCTACAATCTCTCTAATTTCTCAATATATCTCTCTACAAGTCTACATTGTTTGCTAAATATTCAATTTTATTTATTCATTTGGGAATTGGTAGTGAAGTTGGCAACTAGCTTGAGGATCTTCCATCGAGCAAAGTTTCAATTTTCAACCTCTCGATTACACGTCGACGTTACGTCGGCGTTTGGTACATTCGTTCCTTCATTAAATTATTATTGTCTGTTTATTTTATTTAGCACACTTAATTTTATTGTCTTTAATTATTTATTATCATAATTAAAATGGAAGGATTAAAAGGTATGTTTAAGGGTAAGGGTAAGGGTGCTTCTTCTAGTAGGGGTAACCATGACAAGGGTACTTCTTCTAGTCATTTTATTCCTACACAGGATGATTTTGTTGATACTCAACATTTTCCTACAATACCATTAGATTTAGACCAGGAGCTATTTTCTGGAACTCAAGAAGACTTTAATTTAGACGATGATCTAGATGATATACCCACTAATGTTGATGACAACACACCCACTAGTGCACCTTCAACTGAAATACCTCATATTCCCCCTAGTATGAGATTTAGGTCCAAAGAAACGACCATTAAAATCAGATGCATGGACATTTTTTGATAGGGACGTAGAGAATCAAGTAGTCATATGTAAATTTTGTAAAAATGTTTTAAAATTTAAAACTGGAAAAGGTCACGGTGGGACGGGGGGTTTAATTAGACACGTAGTAAGTGCTCATCCAGCTAGGTATGCCCAATACCAGGCTTCAAAACCGGTCATACGCCCGCTCCATTGGGACAAGGTTCACATATCGACATCTTGTCCCGGACCAAGTACAGGGTCAAATTAACCCTATGACGGGGGGAATTGTAGGCTCTAAATACAATAAACATAGAGATAGGGAAGCAATATCAAAATTAGTTGCTGTGGAGGGTTTGCCCTTTTCATTTCCTTCATCTTCCGATTTTATTCATTAAATTAGAGATATATATAATCCTGCTTTTAACGGTTTTCCTAGATCAACTGTTAAGAGAGATGTATTTAAATTCGCGCATGAATATCAACAATATTTACGTTTTTCATTATATCATTTTAATGGCAAAGTATCTATCACGTCTGATATAGGTCGTAGTACTAACGACCATGATTATTTAACTGTAACTTGTCATTGGATAGATTATAAATGGTCTATGCAAAAATGTATTTTAGCGTATAGATATATAGATGATAGGCACACTGGTACTTTTATTGCATAAAATATTTATCAAGTGTGCGATTATTACGGAATTACCGATAAAATTATGACTATTACATTAGATAACGCTTCTAATAACAATTACGCAATTACAATTTTTAAAAATAGTTTAACTCCGTCTTTTCCAGACCATTTTCATATAAAATGTGCGTGCCATATATATAACTTAATTGTAAAGGATGGTCTATCACTTTTTGAAGACATTCTTAGTAAAATACAATTTGCTATAAACTTTATTTTTAAAAGTAATAAAGTACAACGTAGAAAAGAATATAAAAAAATTTATCATGATTGTGGACTACCTTTTAGAAAAATTCCACAAGAAGTATCCACTAGGTGGAATTCTTTATACGAGCAACTACTTGTTGCTTATGACTATAAATTACCTATAACTTTATTTTTTAACTCTCATAATAAAAAGCCAGCTGATATGATTTTAGATAGTGATTGGGAAAAAATTTCCGAACTTATTGTATTTTTAGAGAAATTTTTTCAAGCAACAAAAGAATTTTCCGGTATATATTATCCTACTATTTCAACTATGTTATTTTATATAACTCTAATATTTTTATTACTTAGTGAATATATGGAAAAACCAGCTATTAAAAAAATGTTTCTCAAAATAAAAAAATATTTTATTCTTATTCCCTCTATTTATATTATTGGTTCTGTATTAACTCCTACTATTAAAATAGACTGTACTAAATCACTAATTGAAACTATTTACAATTGTATAGAAGTACTACCACCTCCAAGTCCCAAAAATCTAAATCACCCACCACCTATTGAACAAACTAAAGAAGAAGTATTGTCTAGCGTAGAACACCAATGCAAAAATATATATAGATTTTATCAACAAGAAAATGCTAGTAACTTACCAACTTCCATACCATCATCTTCATCTTCAACACAACCTCACAAAAGACATGCTGTTTCTGCGGCTAGTATTGAAAGCCTCAGAAATAGAATGTGCGGTCGTACCTCTACTACTAACCAAATTAGCGAGTTGGATATTTTTGTTTTGCAGGGTTCTGTACCGTATCAAGAAGTTATCAATGAAGATGGACATGAAGACTTCTTTGAAATCTTGGAGGAATGAGAAGACCTTTCCGACACTTTCATTGATGGCTCGAGATGTTTTGAACATTCAAGCGTCGTCAGCTGCGTCTGAAAAGCGCTTTTTCTCGCAGTGATATCAAATAGGAGACCACAGACACTCATTAGCCGGAGACACTTTGGAAATTGCGGTATTATTCGTGAGATTGGATACGAGCGGAGCGGAGAAGGTGCGGTCAACCGGAGATCAACGAAGAAGATGATGAAAACTACAACGAAATCTTAACCGAAGGTAGTGGAAGCGACGTGGATCAATTTGACCAACAAATACCAATTCCAACCGAAGAACCACATGAAATCATCAAGCAATTAGAACAGGTTTTTTTGAGAATGTAATTTTTTTAATTGTAATTTTATTATGTAATTTGCAACTTTTGGACAACACCACAAAGTTGCAATTTAGATTTTAGACAATTGTATTTGTATTACAAAAAAATCATATGTCTATTAAATAATATAAGAGGCACAAAAACAGCCTTGAGATGTTTTTATTACACTATCTTGTTTTGTTTATTGAGTTTTTTTTATACATATGTTATTTAAAAAAAAAATGAAAACCCGCCGTATCCCGCCCCGTCCCGAGCCCGCCCCGAGCCCGCCCCGCCCCGATACCGACGGGATCGGGATCGGGACGGGACTTGCTCTAGTCCCGCCAGAGCCCGCCAGACCCGACCTCGCCCCTTCTCCCGTCCCGCCCCGACCCCGACCCCGCCAGACCCGAGCCCGGCCCACTGGCCACTCCTACTTTGAATACCCGCTTACAACCAATAGCCACATTATCATGTGACGAAGGAACTAATTTCCATGTACCATTATCCTGCAAGTCCTGTATCTCATCTTGCATGGCTACAATCCATCTAGGGTCCTGAGCAGCTTCATGAAAAGACTGGGCTTCTTAACACAGGAGGAAGATAACAGACATGCCTTGTAGGAAGGAGAAATGACATCATAGGACATATAATTTGCAATAGGATATGCGATGTCAGTAGGAACAGAAGCAGTGATGAATTTAGACATCCAGGCAGGATTCTTTTTAGCTCTAAAGGACATTTTGAGAAGAATTGAAGGTATTGCAGGTGGTGCCAATAAAGGAACAACCACCTCAGTAGAAATAGGTACTGCATGATCTAGAACAGGTTCTGGTGAAGGAACACTGGAATGTATAAAATAGTGATCATCTAAAGAATGATTATATGGAGGAAGTGGGGAAGTAACATTGTTATCATGAATATATGTGGAACTGAATGGAAAGATATGTTCTTTGAAGAGAACATCTTTTGAAATAAAAAATGAATGATTCTTGAGATCATACAACACATACCCTTTAGTCGCATGCGAATATTCCATATAGACTACCTCAATAGCTCTAGGTTCAAATTCGTTAGTAGGTGACAATCTCTTTACAAAACACCGGCAACCTAGAGTTAATATGGTCCAAAGAACACTTCTTACCATGGAATACCTCAAAAGGTGACTGGCCATGTAAAACTGAGGAAGGTAATTTGTTAATTAAATAGGCAGTCCCTAAAACACAATGCCCCCAAAAGGTCAATGGAATGGACCCTTGAAACCTAATGGCTCTGGCAATCTCAAGCACATGTCTATGCTTTCTCTCTGCAACCCCATTCTGTTATACACACAAGTCCTTTGATGGACAATACCATAAGATTGAAACATGCAAGGACAAACTTCATTAACAAATTCACAATCATTATTTGTTCTAAGTACTTTCACAGATTTATTGAAAATTGAGTTTTCACTATGACAAGAAAATTTCTCAAAACAACAACCACATCACTCTTTTCTTTCAACAGAAACAACCATATTATTCTAGAAAAAACATCAACTATATTGAGAAAATATCTATTTTCATCTATAGTATCAACCTTAAATGGACCCCAAACATCAAGATGTAATAGTTAAAAAATATCTAAAGTTCTATTAGTACTGGATTGAAAAGATGATCTACTTTTCCTGACTAGTGGACAAATCCTGCAGTTGTCAACTATACTTCTGCACTGATCTTCCTTTATTCCCAGAATTTACTTCAATATACTTAGTGGTGCATGACCTATCCTTCAGTGCCATAGTTCTGCTTCCGTGTCTGACCTTCCTGCATTACAACTAATTATCCTTTGTTGTGTTCTTTTAAGAGAAGCCATAGAAGGAAAGAGGTAAAGTCCACTTTACCAATCCCCTTCAGTCTCCCACTATAAAGATCCTGAAAGATGCAGAAGTTAGGATAAAATGAAACTGAGCATGGTAATTCTCTAGTGATTTTTGAGACTGACATCAAATTATATTGAAAATATAGAATATGCAACACATTTCTCAGTGTGCCTCCATTCATAAAACCACAAGATCCTACATGTGTGACCTCTCCATTAGGTAAGTGCACCTTTTGTAAATCTGACTTTGTCAATGATTCTATATCCTTCAGTAATCCTAGATCAGTTGTCATGTGATTAGTAGCACTATTTTCCACTATCCAATCTTTATGATTCTTCTCTATCATAAAAGAATGAGATATATATTCTATGTGAGTTATTTTTTCTATTGCATTTGCTTTATTCATGGAGCTCATGATCCGTCCAAAATGATCAGATGTGAAGAGTAGTGCTGGAGCATACGAAGCATGATGATATTGTAATGGAAATTGTGGTGCACTGTAGAATGGTGCATTGTAGTATGGGACATGGTTATATGGAGCACCATTGTATGCATTATAAGATGATCTTTCTTGTATCATAAGAGCTTGAGCATATTCATGTGTGTTACTGCACTCTCCAACTTCTCTCTGCACATTCCTCATCGGGTTTGGATTCATATTTTCCTCCAATCCTTTCTGATGTTGACTCATATTCTCTTCCATCACTACATTGTTAGCATTTTCCCCTGGTTTCTTCCTGAATTTGAAATCACGAGGATAACCATGCAACCTATAATAATCATCCTGCACATGCCCCTTTAACTTACCATATTCACAAATATGATCCCAATTCTTCTTATTATTCTAAAAATTTATCCTATTCTGGTAATTTCCTCCTCCTTGATAACTTCTTCCAACTTTGATAATTTCCTCCTCTAGCTCCCAACAATGTTGTTACCTCATTGCTCTCCATACTAGCTAGATTTTGTGAAATTTTTCTATGACTCTCTTTATCAACTACTAGTAAGTTTGATTCAGAGATGGTATCAGATGCATCATCAAAATTTGTGCCCTAGTTTATTCATAGATCTTATTCAATTCCTTCATAACTGCATCATCCTTAGCATATGCAAATTTCGCACAAATTCTACTGTTCTATCATATCCACATGTAGGTAATGGAATTAAACTATCAAATTCATTCCAAAATGTCTTCAAATTTGAGTAGTACTCAGAACAGTGTTAGTACCTTGCATCATGGTAGCTATGCTTCTATGTAAGTTATACACTCTCGATCCATGCACCTTATTAAACTATTCCTTCAGATCTTCCCAGACTTTCGCTGCATAATAATTCCGCTATCTAATTCCTTTGAAACTGTTCCCATAATCCATCCTAGAACCACTGCATTGCATCTATCCCACAGATTCTCATCCGTTGGATGATCTTCTCTTTTACATGTTCCATCGGTGAAACCTAATTTATTTTTTCCCCAAATAACCATCTTCATTGATCGACTCCACATAGAATAATTCTCCGATCCTATCAATTGAATAGGAACTATTGGCGATCCAGAAGTATCTGAAGGATGAAGAAAAAAATGATGATTGTGATCAATTCTATCGGCCGCCATTGATGAACTTCACTCGAGCTTCTCTTTGAGCTTCGACGAATCTCAATTGACTGACATCTCCAATCCAAATCTAATCAATTCGAACTAGCTCTGATACCATGTTGACAAATGAAAACGGAGAAGAGAATTCATTGATCACATAATGCTTACAATGAAGAGAAATGAAAATCAGTACTTGTACTACTCTCACAGCTTGTATATATACAATTGTGCACATTATTTCTCCACTAACTAATTCTTAACCGACTAATAAACTCACTAACTACTTAACTAACTCATTTTGCACTTAATCCCACTGTCTTGCACACATGACCTATTACATTTCTAACCTATCTTACTATCTCCAATATACATTAAATTCTAACTAAGGTAATCCATCATCAGGTGTCCGGGCTACATCTTCATCATTTGGGTCAGGGGAGGAGACCGGGGCACCCCATGCCTGATGCCTCCCACTAGAAATAAGGTTGTTCACTTGTGTCGTGAACACTTCTATGGTTTTACACATGACTCTTTAATTTGCTCTGCAATCCGTCTCGCTTCGGCCTCTTCATATGCGTGAGTAATCATGACGATCTTTTGCTCCATAGCTGCCAATTGAAAATCATCAACTCCCTTGCCCTAGCTCGAAGACCCTATACCTTGTAATTTGGACCGGATGCATTGAAAAGACTTCTTTGGATATTATAAACGCATATGATTACTTTAATGAAAATTTATATCACTTACATATCTCCTTGACCCATTGATCCGGATCCGACTCTCGTTCTTCTTCTTAATTTCTTACGTGGGTCTCTCGGAAGAGCTCATCATGAGTCGGCTCACTCTCAATTTTTTGGGTTGCAAACAAAATCTGAGATGTTTTATAGGTTGGTGCTTATTAATACAAGTGTATCATCTTTCTATTGCAAAATCTGTTTGTTTGAAATAGAGTTGCTGAAATTGTTGCAATGTTAATACTGTAATAAGCTCCTCTAATGTGTTGATGTGCTCTACATTAACTAGTCCAAAGTTTTGATACTTAAGAGGTAAGATTAACATGGGGTTTGTCTTTCTGTGTGACAGGACTTTAGTAATTGACATCAACAATGTTATTCTCAAAGCTTCATATTGTCGTTATTGAGTATATATCTCTCAAGAACAAAAGATGTAGTTGTCCTTGGGAGAGAATCTTTAAAGATGAACTTTCGTCATGTATTAGAAACGTATGCCATGGTAACCCAAAATATTTGGGTCAAAGTTTGACATTTCCTCTTTTCGATTTCCAAAGTTGACGAATGGATTTTGCTTTCACTATCAGATACCAACAAATCCACGTATCTACACATGCAATATTGTATTCTCTTTGTCGGATGCTGGAACAAGTGCAGACAAATTCGAGGCTCACAAAATCCAACAAAAGTCGTCCAGAGAAACTGGCATTTATTACTATGATGATGATTATGATACAAATTATACAATGAATAAATACAATAAGGAATTAGATATTAATACAAATCATATGCGACATGGAGCCATTTCTAATCCTATTTTTGAAGAAAATTATTCATTATCATCCTGTACTAGTATAATAAATAGTACTTAGACAATAACGGACAGCTAAATTTAAAGAGCGTGATGCTTTCTGAAATTATAGATGCATAATCAATTCACTTCTATTTCAGGGCTTTTGTTCTGGTTTGTAAAGTTTGATAGGACGTCTGTTTAGTGGCTGAGCTGGTCTAGCATTGGTTTCAGATTCCTGCGACAAACAAAACAAGAGAAAAAAAAAAAGTCAAAAAATCAGTGTCTTTATTATTGAAGTATAATTATTTAAGTAGATTCCTGAGTTTTTTTTAATTGAAGAGCCACCTTTTTTGTGTCTCACTATATGATTTTAAAAAAATACTCGTAGTTTTTGGGTCTAAAAAGTAAGAGTTGGTTGGATTAATATATAAAGAAACATACACTATATAAGGGATGGAATATTATATATAATTAGGAAAGAAAATTCTTATTGCTAAAATTTTAATTTGGGGTAGCAACTCACATCATGAACAGCATCTCGGATCAGTTTCATTTGCCTTTTCGTTACAGTTCTAACCTGTAAAATTCAAGAAGAAAAATCAAATAATTAAGATTTACTTACATTTAATTTTCATAATGAGTCGGGCAAATTTGATTACCTTTCTATCCATAGTCCAGATAACATCTTCAGTGCAAGGAGGTACTGTTAGGGAGCCAATATATCTGTAATATTTTTTGCCATCCATTTTCATTTGCTTAGGATCAATTGTTCCAATGGCTCTCTCTACACCTTTTGCATTAGCAAGAGCTTTCAAATCCTTCTCTATCTGTGATCACAAGTAAACAGTATTATCAATAATCTGAAAAATAAGACAAATTAAATTATGCCAATGAAAATGTAATAATTTCAATATATACATGTCAATGAATATAAGTTAAATTCATGTATTTCCAAGGATAGAGCTAGCTTAGAGAGGCGGAATCAATACATAATATAAAAGATGACGAATCTCCTTAACTACTGTTTGTATTATATAAGGAAATTTGTATTTACCATAGATAAGAAGGAATCAGGTCGTCCAATCTTGTAGATGATTCCAATGACTGCAGTTTTTCCATCATTGCTTTCATGTACCAGATGAGCCTCCAAATTAAATCTGGATTTAATTTATTGATATATATATATATATATATATATATATATATATATGAATTCCTCATGTCAATTAAATAATAAAATAAAAAGCAAAGAAAAACACAGAAACTTAGAATAAGGATTCACAAAGACACATGAATAATGAAGATAAGTTTTGGAACATAATTATGCCAGAATGCAAAAGTTTTTTATACTATCGGGTCATTTTAAAAGGTAATATAATTACAGTGGTAACACATAATAAGTGAAATTAGTAATCTAAAAATATGAAAAGTAAATTAATCTTTCCTTATACTGTAGTGGATTTACACGTATATCCAAGAGGTGTCAACAAACTTTCATTCGTTGAAAAATTGCATTGTATAGATAGGTTAAAAAAATTATATATATATATATACTATGTGTTGAGTCCTTTGATTTTTTATTATGTTTACCTTTTCATATTCTAACGAGTGACACCCCTTAATAAAAATTCTAGCTCCGCCACGAATGGATATAAGTTATCCAATATGAATATGTGTGAGCTAGGGAGCATACCTTTTTCCATTAATTGTATGTTCAGAAGGGGTGTGCCAATGACATTGTTTGAGTTGATATTGAGTTCCATTTATCTTCAAGTATCCTGCTCCACCTTCCCATCTTAACTGCATTTTTAAATTTATCACTATTAAAAAATGGTTTTAATTATAATTAGTATATATTGTACTGATCCACAATATCAATTTACCATCATATCATGGCCTCTGTTCAAAAGAGTGGCGTTGGATGATTTGTAGTGTTTACGAAGAATTCCTAAATTTGATACAACTTCAACTCTTTCGTTAAGAAGATCAATTGGAGACTGCAATTTTCCAGTATTGCATGTGTTCCATTCTGGATGAATCTTGCCCCAGTTAGCTGGTCCATTGTCGCTTTTTTCATCGTAACTAAATTCACTCTCATTATCTACAATTTCAAAACATAAGAAAATCATAACTCTATACACTTAACAACATAAAAGATATTTTACAGTATTAGGTCCCTTAAAAAATAATACACCTAACCGTTCATAATTAGTAGCAAAAAAAATAAAGCAGCTGGTTAAAGTACATTGTGTAAATTAAAATTATTTGCATTATCAATGTATATAAGTTAAATCCAAAATGAAATCGCCATGCACCCACTAAAACAAACAAGAAAACATTGAAGCTTCATTTCCAATATATTTAACGTACCAACTTCTGCAGATCTTGCGAGAAATGCACTTGAAACGAAAAGAAAAGAAATGAACAAGATTTTGGTTATTGCTGCCATATTCAAATTATATCTTCAACTGTTGATGAAATGTTTTTCTAGTTGATGAGAGAATTTAGAGAACTCATGGATCATTATATATAGGGGAGGGTATGGTAATGTGAAGCTGACTAAAAAGAAATTGCTTTTGACTAAAACTCTCGTGCGAAATTTCTACATTTAAATTAATTCAGGTGACTTCAAGGATGAAGCATCGTACTACTTTCTGGATATATATATATATATATATATATATATATATATAAGATAATTAAAAGACCGAGGACTCCTTTTTGAAATTCTTCTCTCTTGAGTTTTTGCTGCTCTAAGTTCTATTCGTTAATTATGTTAAGTTTATTGGCCTAATCGATTGCGGGGTGGTAAGGGGCGGCAGCCCCTTGCGATGGACAAAGCAAGGGGCGGCTGAGCCACACTAGTTCAAGAAGTGTTAATTGACAACCCTTTATTTTTTAAAATATATTGTGTAGATAGATAAAAAATAATTAGTATACAATATATATCTTAAATCTTCTTGGTTCTTTACTTTTTTTATAATTTAATTTTTCGCAATGAAAATTCTAACGTCGTCACGTAAATAATCTATTCATGTACGTCTGAATCAGCGATTGCGTGTTGTTAATTAGCCTATTTAATTTTTAATTAGTTTTATTTTTAATGTATATATATAACTAGATCTCTCCGAAAAAAAAAAAGAGTTACGTTAATGAAAAAAACCAAGAAATACCTACAAAGAATTTTTGTCACCTTGCTGCTGTTGAACAAAGGGCTTTAGCTACCAATATAGACTAATAGACCTTAACAAATGCTCCATGATACGTAGGGACATGAAGATATTATTTAATAATTATGTCATTTGGTGCGTCTATCATTTGGAAGTATTATTGAAAATAGCACGGTCCGCATGTAAAATGTTTTTTTGGTTGTTGTCAGGGCACTTTGTTGGGGAAAAAACAGAAGAAGAAGAGACTCTAAATTATTCAAGTCTATATTGGCATGATGTGTCGTCTAGTAGCTGTGACCATTCTAAAGGATAATTATAAAAGGCACATTTTGATTTAGCTTCTAACAGTAAGAAATTTTGGAGAAAGTTCCAGCTTAATGAAATTCGTGACTTTCTGTCCAAGAAAGAAAGTATGGTGTTCAACTTTTAACGGCTAAATCATTAGGTTCAACAATTTTAGTACTTAATTAATACGTTATTCATAAGGATTAGCGGAAGGTGGTAAATTATGTTCAAGAAATTACGGCACCATTAGCTTACTTTTCAATAATTGCACAGTTCTTTAACTTTTTTCAACTTTCAAGTTTCATGATGTAAAATTTTCAAATTGATGTGATTAAAAATATAATCAGAATTCGGCTGCTCGAGAGGCTGTACAGGAGGCTGTGAAGGTTATACACCTGCATTGATTAGCTGAAGTTGTTATAATTAGTTGAAAACTTTCAAGTAGACCCCAATATTTAATTACTAGTTTAGTTATTTACATATTCGCTCCAAATGTACTTGCTTATTTTCAATTCAGTCTTCTCCTAGCTCTGTCATGCAAAGAGAGGGTATTTGTAGTCACGTCAACTCATTTGGAGCTCATCAATGAAAATATCTCTTAATTCTCCCTTCTCCGACCCCTATCTTTGTTTTTAGTTAGAAGTTCTTCTCAAATTCTCAGATTGCATCATGTTTGTTAACATCTATTCATTTAAATATGAATTTTAGGATTAGACAGTCCAATTTTTTTTTTGTATATGAACTGTTTCATCATTTCCATTTTTTTTTTTGCATGAGAATTATATCTTCCAGGTAGCATAGAAGGAAATACTCTCTTGTCCGAGGCAGGAATGTATGTGCATTTTTCCTGTCAGTCATGAAAGTTTAGGCTATCAACTTGTATTGAATTGGGAATGTCCAATTTTCACTTGTATTTTATGGAGGTAAGGTTTTATGTATTCATCTTCTGATTATTAATTTACAAGGTAGGGGTCTAAGTCAAACATCATCCAGTCACCTCAAGGTGACTTATAATTAGCAACACACGTATGACCTTTCTATTGGGTAAAAATGCACTCGGAGGCGTCAAGGGTATGCAAGAAGATTAGTAGTTCCGGAAATCCCAACGGATTTCCACAGTAGTCTCCCACTTCCAACAACTCCCGTCACATCAGCCTACCTAGATCAGAGTGTCGCGGCGCGCGCATGTAGTGACGTCAGTATGCTCACGTCGCCACAACTCTCTAGGCTCATAATAATCTAAGTTTTGTCTTATTTATGAAAGACTTAGAAGAGAAGGAAGACACACTGTATTCTCTCTAAGCTCACACTTGTAACTCAAATCTCTCTCAAGCTAATACACCATTCTCAGCTTTGGCTCTTGTTTGATTCATAGCTTATTTTCATATCTAACCTATCGGTTTTCTATATTTGCTTACTATCGTATTTTTTACTTGTTCTTTTAATCTCACATATCTATAACCTAGATATCAATCCTGGACTTAGCCAAGAGGGTCTCTGGATTGGATACAACCTACTTGTCTTTAAACCCTTGAATACAAATCTCTAACTGTATTTTTGTTTAGAATCATTTTCACTGGAAAAACGATTTGGTGCAGTCTGTGGGATAGACAATTGTGGATTTGTCTCGATATGTAGCTGATCTTCTTAAAGAAAAAAAACAACATTAACAGAAATGTTGTAACTCACAACATGTCAGGCGAAGACAACATTGCTCGTGGAGCACACGGACTTGGAGCGGTACCGATACCCGCTGAACATCAAAACCTGCGAATTGTTGGGAAGCTTTGCGAACATAGGCAGAAGAGGAGTCCGAACAAGGGCGGCGGAGCAACGAGTGCGGGTCTTCGATAAAACCGCCTGATAAAAATTAGTAATGAGGAAATTTCGGATAATGTAAAAGTGAAAGGAACCCGAAGAGAAGCACCCGAGGGAAGGAGCTCGATCAAATCTCAAACTGACAAGCCCGAACGACTGACAAAGGAGGATTTCTTACTAAGGAAACGATTGCATCTGTCCTAAAAGGACAAAATGAGATGATGTTACGAACGAAAGCGACAGTAGTTGCTATAGCTACTCATTCAAGGGTTGGGACTCCGACATTGAATCAAAACGCATCGAAGGCCCCGGCTTCCCCTAAAACCAGCAAAAAGAAAGATAAAGGCGAGAATGACCAATTGGACGCATTCACAGAAGGATTGCGTCGAGTAAAAAAGGAAATAAATGATTACTTGGGGCGCCTTGGGGCGCCACCCTTCATAAAGATCATGAGGCCCACAAGGTATAGCGTCCTGTCGTATCCAGAAAGTGTAGACCCCGTCCCAATCCCGAAAAAGTTCAAGATGCCTGACGTACCAAAATACGATGGCACCACAGATCCAGAAGAGCACATCGTGACCTTCGAGGTAGTTGTCACTGTGCACGACCTCAAACAACACGAAATCGAATCTATTATGCTAAAGAAATTTGGCCAAACGCTTATAAAGGGAGCATTATCCTGTTATACTCACTTACGCAAAAATTCTATTGATTGCTTTGCTTCTCTTGCAGATATTTTTGTCAAGGCTCACGCAGGGGCCCATAGGGTAGAAACACACAAATAGGACATATTCATAATAAAGAAGCGAGGAGATGAACTGTTGCGAGAATTCGTGGACAGCTTCTAAAGGGAAAGAATGTTATTGCTATCTATCTTAGAAGATTGGGCGGCAGCCTCATTCGCAGACGGGTAGAACCTAGAAGTTCAAATGCCCCCAGAAAGTTGAAGGAAAGCCTAAAGGAATTCCCATAAAAAATGTGAAGTGAAATAAATCTCAGTCACACAACTAAGATGCGGACTAAGGAAGACCACCGAGTGGCAATATCGAAATACATGGGCAGTCGCCCCCCGAGAAGGACAGGCCATGGATATATCATTGGCACAACAAACGGTGGACGGTTCAAACCATATGATGCCCGGATATTCTCAGACGCGGGGACGAGCTGGGGTAGTACCAGGAACCATGAAGGTCTTATTGAACGAGGCCCCTGACGCACAGAAGGGTCCATGTCAAAAGGGACTGGCCCCCTGAAGCTATCTACCCCAATTTTAGCATAAACGCGGTAGATATAGTGGTCGTGATGAAAACCATGAAGAAGCCAGGTTCCTGGATGACATGCGCACCAACCCGGAGAAAAGGGACGCGAGGCTATGGTGTTATTTTCATAGCACACATGGTCATACCACAGAGGATTGCGATAACATGAGGATAGAAGTATAGCATCTATTGCGCGTGAGGCATTTAAGGGAGTACATCAACGACTGGGCGAAACTCAACTTAAGCAGGATTGATGGGCAAAGACTGAGCCAAATGTCTCTGCCTACACACATTATTCATATGATCTTCGATACAGAGGTGGTAAATAAGATCAGGTATACATCAATGAGAAAGTCCAAAGTCTCGGTCATAACCACGAGCTATGGGCGGGAACCCATGGAGAGTCAGAACATAGCATTTTCTAACAGCGATTGTGGAAGCTTTATTTTGCCTCATAATGAGGCCCTGGTAATATCTTTGAAAATTAATAAATCTTTTACTAAGCGTATTTTGGTTGATCCAGGAAGTTCAACAAACATCATCCAGTTGCGGGTCCTGAAAAAAATGCATATGGATGAATTAATCACCCCCGTGACAAAGGTGTTGGTATGATTCAACGTGTCCAATGAACTAATAAAAGGGGAAGATGAATTAACTGTTTGCATCGATGGCATGAAATAAGTCACGACCTTTGACGTCGTGTCCAGAGATATGACGTACAACGCAATACTCGGGAGGCCCTGGTTGTATGCAATACATGCAGTCCCTTCAACTTATCACCAGAAGATCAAGTTTCCCACACCTTGGGGGATCAGAGAAATTAGAGGGAGTAACAGTTGTTCCTAGTCAGAAAATGTGTTGGCGGTGACAATTCCTCAGAAGCGGGAAGCAGACCAATAATAAATACAGTCGTCCAGATCAAACAAAATGCCGAAGAAATGAAGGAGCAACTTGCAGATGAGGGGTACCCGAATAAAATCATTCCGAAAGGCTTCATTTTTTTATCTGACAAAGATCCCACACACTCGACCATTGATCAGCTGGAGAGTGACGTTTTTCGAGGAACATCCCAAAAAGAAGGTATACCTAGGCTCGGAGCTCTCGTCCGGGCTCAAGAATGCATTTTTATATTATTTAACAGCTAACTCAGATTGCTTTGTTTGGTCTCACCTTGACATAACATGGATCCCTCAGAGATATCTATTCACCGGTTAAGCGCTGATCCTAATCATAATCCAGTGAGGCAAATGAAGCGGCTGATATCAGCGGTTAGGGACCAATTCGTGAAGGAATATGTGACATGCCTGCTCAATACATGGTCCGTACGGAGGGTCGAAAATCCTGCATGGCTGGCCAACGTGGTGGTGGTCCCTAAAAAACTCAACAAATTCAGAATGTGCATGGACTTCAAGGATTTGAATGAGGCATGCCCGAATGATTAATTTCCCTTGCCACATATTGATCAGACGATAGGCGCTACGGCTGGACATGAGATGCTCAGTTTTTTGGACGCGTACTCCGGGTACAATCAGATCAGTATGCACCCATATGATCAGGAAAAGACCCCTTTCATGACTAATCACGATAACTTTTGTTACAACGTAATGCCTTTTGGTCTTAAGAAATGCAGGGGCCACTTACCAGAGGTTGGTGAATAAAATGTTCGAAAAGCAAATTGACCGTACTATGGAGATTTATATCGATGAAATGTTGGTCAAGTCCCAAGAAGTTGAGACTCACTTAGATTCTTTGGCCGAAACCTTCAACGTCTTGCGACAACATAACAAAAGCTAAATTCGGAAAAGTACGCCTTCAGAGTCAGTTCTAGGAAGTTTTTAGACTTCCTCATCCCAGTCGCGGCATTGAGATAAACCTTGATAAAGTGAAAGTTATCCAGTCAATTCCAGATGCACTGGATAATATCAAAATGGTAAAAAGGTTGACCAGAAAGGTTGCGGCTCTAGAAAGATTCATATCACGATCGACAAATCGGTGTCATAAATTTCTCAAACTCACGAAGAAGGACCATCACTTCCTATAGAAACAAGAGTGTAATCAAAGCTTGTGATACCTCAAGGCTTACTTAGCTAGCCCTCATATAATGGCCAAGCCTGGAAAAAAAGAATGCTCACCTATGTGACTGTCTCAACTGTGTAAATCAGCGTCGCCCTCGTACGCGAAGAAAAACTCCCCATCTATTATGCCAGTAAGACGCTGACCGGGGCCGAGTCATGATATTCGAATACAGAAAAGTTGTCCCTAGCCCTCATCACTGCCACACGAAATATGCGATCATATTTCCAATGTCATCTGGTAACTATCGTGACAGATACCCCACTGTAGGTATTATTGCAGAGGGATATTCTTACGAGTTGACTATCAAAATAGTCAATTGAAATATGTGAATATAATCTGACCTATCAACCCTGATCAGTAATACGGACGCCGAGTCTACTGAAATTCTCGGTTGATTTCACCCCCACAATATAGTCCTAAAAATCTCGAGGTATGAATCCATTCTTTTTTCCTTTTATGATTTTCATAACTTTTTATGATCGCATGACTGGGCATGGCATTAAGACTAGGACTAGTTGTACAAATCCCTGGCCCAGAAGATGTCGAAGTAAAGATTGGAAAATATGTGTTGCGCACTTTTCCTTGACCAGCGTTTTTTCCATATGAATTTTTGTCGGCGAGGTTTTTAACTAGGCAACACCTGAAAAGAATATTACTTAGAAGAACTCATCCTGAAAATACAAACGCAAAGGGAAACAATATGCTCCTAGCTACAGGGGCCGAGGGCCATCGCTTTTGTTGTACTTTTTAAGTTTTGTGAAAAAATATGCATGTACTAAAGTCTGAATATCGAATTAAATATATAAGAATATGCTTTCTTTAAAATCTTCCTACACTCTAACATTATTGGTACAAACGCATCCTCCCGGGCCCGATAATATCCACCTCGAACATACGACACAACCAATTGGCCTCAGAGCATAAAGGAAATATAACTTTATGCCAATATGAGACGAAGTCGAGACGTCCTCCTTGTCAGCACCGAACAAAGGGGTCCCTCATTTTATTATGAAATGGATGATTTAAATTTCCAATCATAAAATACGTGGTCGAAAGTAATATTCCCCAATTGGAGGAAGTGATTGCTCGAAGTCCTGCATACGATGCGAATAAATAAAGAAGTACATCGTGGAACTTATACATAAGCGTTCAAATTTGCCATAGAGCATAGTCTCGATAAGGGGGTCTTTTGGTGGAAGGATATCTATGGTTGAACTGCTCCACTTTAAAGGATTGGGTAATCAACGCACCCGGCCACAAAGCATACCAACATAACTAGAGTGACAAATAGTGATCAAACGCCTCCCGCATGGGACTTAGAGAATTTGGTACAAAAACTCGGCAATTCAAAGGCAAGCAAAACACAATGTCACAAGAAGGCATGCATTTGATAAAGAAAAAAGGCCTAAAAGCACGGGCGATACCAACAATACAAAAAAAATCTTCCAGAAAAAGCCAAAAAACATACATAATAACATTAAAAAAACTCCACGCAGGGAGTACAAAGGTAATCTTCAGCAATCAAAGCATCAAAGATTCCAACAGGATCATGCATCTCCAGGGCCATCACAATCAGAGGATCCTTCAGAAGAGTCATCTCTGCACCATCTCCTCCCACTTCTGGAGCTATAGAAAGGCTCCCACGAGGGGTCACCTCCCCCCTTTGCCTTTTCCGCTATCGCTATCAACCATGTGAACCTCAGGAGAATACACCTCATGCTTAAATAAGGTCTCTTTTTCGCCCTCATAAGACCAACTTTTGTCATCGGAAGAGGAAGCAAGGTCCACAGATGGGGCACGCACATGCAAAGCTTTATAAGCCCTTTCTTCTACACTCAAAGCATCAAACCAAAGTAGTCTAAATATTTATCGAGCCTTCTTGAACCTCCTGGAGAACTTGCCGATGAGCCTAGTACACAATATGGGTTTTCAAGGATAAATTCCAGCTTCAGTTGCTGAACTTTGGCATCCATGTCAGACATGTCGACCTTCTGCAAAGACACCCGGAGTGAAGTATTGCTCTTAGTCAGATTATGATTGCACTTAACTTACCTATTGTAACGAGTTAACAAGCTCTTGTATCTTCCCTCTAGTGACCTCGAGTCTTTTTTGGTAGAAGCCTTGTCTCTCTGGAAAGCCTCGAGCTCAACGCCCATGATCCAAATTCGCTCGGCCATCTCTATTTCCCTCTGAACTATGCTGGCAAAATGTTTCTGATTCTCGACCCACTTCCCCTGAAGGTACAAAAGCTCCTTGTGAAACCTCGCAGCCTCCTCACTATAAACCTTCATGTCCTACTTTTTCTGAGACAACTTGGCTTCCAAATCCTTAACATATATCAGCTGGCTCTCCAGAATTGGGACTATTTCCTGCAGCGCTTGATACTCCAGCATTCTTTCCCCTTTCTTCAATAAGTTTCCACTAAAAGCCCTCCGTAGTGAGAAGACTCGCCTGAGGAAGTGGTAAATTCAGAAAATAGAATGTTACAATATGAACACAAGAAAAGCAGGTCAAAAATGAAGAAGAAAGTATACCTGTGAGGCCGCATGAGCTCCGGCATTAAGCAAACGGTAGCCAAAGACCCTCCCAAATTTATCCTTATCCCTCTCACTCGCCAAAGGCAGCAAGTAGCTATCCATCCCTACTGGCCTTGAAAGAAGGTTGCACTCCCGGTCAAAGTAACTTACTGGCGAGCTGTGGGATTGCGGATCAGGGCAGGATAAGTGTCCACTAACCATGACCCATGTGAGCTCCGTGGACTTTCGCTACGTGCTCCAGCATTTGGACCCTCAGTACAACCCCTAGACATGGTACCTTGAAGGGTAGGGACTCTCCTCTAAGAAACTGAAGCATGGGGATCCTGCGATGATGACAGGACGCAGGGGATAGGAGCAGGTCTAGGAGACATACCATAAATCCAGGTAGGAGTGAGTGAGAAATGAGTGCAAGAGTTCATCTTATCAGACAGATCCATTTCCCTAAAAATACCGGCAGCAGCAGCAGCATCAGGCCTGTTAGCCCTTCGATGGGTAGGATCAAAGACAGGACCTTCTTCTCTGCTAGCATAAGACGCAAAATAAATGGCTACCGGAGGAGTAGCTTGAGTAGCTGGGGGAGGCTCCTAGGCATCTCTTTCTCTAGCATCCGATCTGATCATTTCGACTATGGGTGGAGAAGAAGGGGACAACGATCTTTTGGCTCCATCAGAATTCGCAGCCTCTAGGCCCCTGCACAACTGTGAAAGAACTCTTTCAATTTGATGAAGGGCCACATCCGTATATTTAGGAACCTCTGCGTGCACTCAGACTAATGCTCCATTCAGAATACCGTGATTTCCCCCTTTCTAATTATGCTTCGTTGCGATCTCCTGTCACGTTCAAAGAACATAGGGTGCGTAGTTAAAGATCTTCTAGACCTATAGGGCCAAGCCCGACACTGGCTCTAGAGTCCACGCTATAGCTGACGGAGGAAGAAGGGAGATAGTCAGATATAATGATTAAGAAAGGTAAAACAATAAAGGCAAGCCTAAGCAGAGTACTTACGAGTAAAATTTTATCACTCCGGGATATGCGTCTTTGGGGGCTTGACCAGATCGCCCGTCGCGACAACGACATATCTCTCCGTCCACCCACGATCAGAGTCGTCATCAGTACTGCCAATCAGCACATTTTAGCCATGACGGGAAAACTGAATAACCCCTACTATGAACATTTTGGTAGAATATATGTGAATTAAGTGGGCGAGGGTAAAATCCTCTCCCACCTAAGAAGAAAGGTATAGGAGACACGCAACCGTCCTCCAAAAAGTCAGACCAACTTAGTCCAGGCACACGACGTATTTTTGGCAGAATTGTAAAATCATAGGATCGATAAGTTTGCCCAGCTACAAAAAAAGCGATACGTGTACACGAAGGAGTATCCCTGCCGATAGGAAGTAATATTATCCCCTTCCCTAGGGAGAAGCACTTCTATATTGCTCCAGCCATAGTCTACCTGTACCCGACTCAGATAACAGGCAGTCACGATGGATTTGTATAAGCTCGTCGGTCGGGACCGTTCTGACTCCATAGAGACCGAGCGCTTCCAAAGATCCTTTAGAAAAGACCAACTACTAGGAATATATACATCGGTCTGTTTAACGAAAGAAGAAGCCCTTGATTTCTTTTTCCTCGACGTCTCAATGGTTGTTAGAAAAGAGTCCAAGATAGGAACCTTGTGGACGGGGACATCTGAATCACCCCTAGCCAGGCTCCGAGCCTGTGTGGTGGCACCGCCGGCAATCGAAGACATGGCAATAAAAATTTGGTTGAGAAAGAGAAAGGAATAACAACTGGTTGTTTAAAAGTTTTTGAAGAGTGAAGCATCATAGAAGCAAAAGGAATGAGCAGAATCCTTATGAGAAAGATGGTACTTAGAAAAGATAAATAAGGGGTAACGATTGGAAAGAAAATCAAGTCATCATTACGGTATCCCTTCCCTAAGAAGAGTATCAGCGGATGCGTGACACGTGTAGAGTGGATGATACACAGATAGCAGAGCATTAAATGATATGAGATGGCGTGTGTAAGGAAAACAGACAACTGAATCGGTGCACTGTTCCCGAAAAGTGATGGACTATCTGTATTGGGTAAAAATGCACCCAGAGGCGTCAAACGTATGCAAAAAGATCAGTGGTTCTGGAAACCCCAACGGATCTCCATAGTTGTCTCCCACTCCCAGCAATTCCCGTCACATCAAGCTACCTAGATCAGAGTGTCGCGGCGTGTGTGTGTGTAGTGGCGTCAGTATGCTCACGTCGCCACAACTCTCTAGGCTTATAATAGTCTAAGTTTTATTTTATATATGCAAGACTTAGAAGAAAAGAAAGACACATTGTATTCTTTCTAAGCTCACACTTGTAACTCATATCTCTCTCAAGATAATACACCATTCTCAGCTTTGGCTCTTGTTTGATTCATAACTTATTTTCAAATCTAACCTATCAGTTTTCCATATTTGCTTACTATCGTATTTTTTATTTGTGCTTTTAATCTCACATATCCGTAATCTAGATATCAATCTCGGACTCAGTCAAGAGGGTCTACAGATCAGATACAACCTACTTGTCTTTAAACCCTTGACCACAGATCTCTAACTGTATTTTTTGTTAGAATCATTTTCACCGAAAAACAACCTTCACTTTCATTACAATGATGTAGATTGCTTCATGAAATAGCAACAAAAAATTTCAGACATTTTGTAATTTATGATCTAATTAGACACCATCTTATTTAGAACATAAAAATTGCTAAGAGTAAAATTCGAGAAAAAGAGTTCATTGTATGAAAAATACTTCAACAAGTTATATTTTGTATTGCTGAATAAAGCACTCGCTCTGAATAGATGAGGCAAAGCTAAATTTTAAATAGTTTCTAAAAACTAGATATATTTTAAATGATATCATCACAAGTGACTAGCTGGTGACGGTTTTTTAAAATACTGTAATTCTTATCAGCCCATATAAATATGGGATATTTTTCATTTACCGAGTAACCACCGCAAGCTTATAGCATTAGTTCATCTTTTCTTTGAGTTATACATTTTATATCCAGGTGTCCGTTTGCAATATAAATGTGAGAAATTTGAAAACTCGTCTGTTTTACTAGATATTCTTCCACGTTATGGTAGAGTAAAAAACGTGCCCTGTTTATAAAAAATCTACGTCAAAATAAAGTTGAAATTTCCTTTTGCAAAGTTGTACTGTGAAGTACGAACAAATCCACGTGCCAACATACGTATTGCTGTATTATTTTCCTTGTCGAATGCTGGAACAATTGCGACACAAATTCAAGACTCACAAAAGCAAACAAATTTGTCCCTTTGAATTACATCCGACTTATAACATACGCCAAACACATTAACGCCATGTATTTTACTATTATTGATACCATGTATACAATGAGATACTCATGATACAATCATCTTTAACATAAAAATCATACTTATTCCTAGTTTGACAAGTATTATCATCGTGTACTACTAGTATAGTACAATAGACAACAACAACTTTATTTATTTTTTAAAATTAGGCCTCCTTGTAGGGGGGGGGGGGGTTTGGCAGGACCGTACCCCTACCCGTTTATTAGTGAAAGATAAAAGTACATTTTGGGGAGGTTAATAAACACTCCCTAAATATAAGGCCAAGGTTTGTTGAGTTTGATAGGACGTCCGTTTAATGGCTGAACTGGTCTGGCATTATATTCAAATCCCTGAGATAAATAGGTGAAGAAAAAAGTCAAGAAAATATTGTCTTTCAAGTTATATATTCCATTTAATTAAATTAGATTCTTTAAAAAAAGATTCTTGAGTTTTTTTTAATTGAAGAACCACCCTTTTCGAGTCACACAAGTTGAAATAAAAGCTAAATAGAGCTTTTTTTGAGGTTTGAATGCTCTCATGAAAATTTTAGTAGACGTTTGGACAGAAATTGAATTTGATAAAATAGTATTTAAAGTTAAATTAAAAAAATTAATATATGAAAATTAAAATTGTGTTTGGACATACATTACATTTGAAAAGATATTCAAGTTGGCAGTAAATAATGGACGAAAATACATTACCAAACAGGTTTCTGATTAAAAAAAAAACAAAAAAAATTATGTCCACGTCATGAACAGATCCTCCTTTGGAGATGATACTATAATTAGAAAAAAGATCTTATTGCTAAAATTTTGATACTATAATTAGAAAAAAGATCTTATGCTAAAATTTTGGGGTAGCAACTCACGTCATGAACAGATCCTCCTTTGGAGATGATACTATAATTAGAAAAAAGATCTTATTGCTAAAATTTTGATACTATAATTAGAAAAAAGATCTTATGCTAAAATTTTGGGGTAGCAACTCACGTCATGAACAGCATCTTGGAGCAATTTTATTTGTCTTCTCGTTACAGTTTTAACCTGAGAAATTGAAAAAGAAAAATCACATAATTAAAATTAATTTCAAAATGAAAATACTTAGTATTAAATTTTCGAAATAATGAGTAGGGCAAACTTAATTACCTTTCCATCAATAGTCCAGACAACAGTTTCAGTGCAAGGCGGAGTAGTTAAGGAGCCATTATACCTGTAATATTTTCTTCCATCCAATGTAATTAGATTTGGGTCAATTTTCCCAATGGCTCTTTCTCCACCATTTTGATCAGCAAGAGCTTTTAAATCCTTCTCTATCTGTGATTAGAAGTAAACAATATCAAGAATTTGAAAAATTAAGATCGATTAAATTATACTGATAGTGTAACAAATAAATTTGTGTTTACTCGGATTAGGAACAAATCAGGAAATAATCCAATCTTGTAGTGGACTCCAATAACAGCAAACTTTTTTCCATCACTAGTTTCATGTACCAAATGACCCTCCATATCAAATCTGCATTTAATTTGTTGATTTATATGAATTTCTAATGCAAATATAAGCAATTAAAGCAAAAAAAAAAGTTACAAAAGAAAAATTAGAATAAGGATTTAGAAAGATAGATATGGAGTAATGGAGGGAATAAATTTAGTTAGAAATTTGTTACATATTCTTCCAATCCTTGCCTTCGGCACAAAAATAATACTAAAGTGCGCCCCAAAAGCACTATATTAAATTATTATGTATAACATATAATTTATGTAATTATTCTGAATAAAAGATTCCAAAATTTCAACATTTTTAATTATTTGGTTGAGATTGTACATACAAGTGAGTAAATAATGACAATTTTCCTCTTTGTGTATGTTTATTTATTTTTCATATTTCTGAGGATTTCATTTTCTAAGTTTCATCTCAGTTTTTCTGAATTAATTATTTCCTTTTGCGACGTTTAATTGATTCATAAATAAAAAATTAACTTCGCTTTTCATGAATTAACTTTAAGATATAGTACAGTTCAAATTACTCTTATTGTGTAAGAATTATTTACACCATCAGATATAAGTTAACTCTATGAATATATGTAAGGTAGTGAGTATACCTTTTTCCATCGATAGTATGTTCGGCAGCTATGTGCCAATGAATTTGTTTGAGTTGATATTGAATTCCATTTATCCTCAAGTATCCTCCATCATCCCATCTCAACTGCATTTATTACAGTAATTAATAATCACTCATTACAAAATGGTTTGATATCATGATGACAACTGTCTTAATTATTATTAGTAGTATCAATCTACGTACCATTACATCATGTCCTCTGTTCGTGAGAGTTGCCTCCGAGGATTTGTAGTATTTTTCAAGTGTTCCTAAATTCGATACAACTTCAACCCTTTTGTTAAGAATATCAATTGGAGATTGCATTGTTCCATTATTGCAGGTGCCCCATTCATCTGGATGAATATTGCCCCAGTTAGCTGGTCCATTCTCCGCATTTTCATCGTAACTAAACTCCCTCTGATCATCTACAATTGCCCAAACATAGGAAAATCAGACCTCTATATATACACATTATCAAGTCATATACAAGGTAATTAAATGTAACCGTCATAAAAGTGTGCATTAGTAGGTAGCCTAAAAATAACGCAGGTTAAAGTACATTAATAGTGCAAAATTAAAATTATTTAGACGGTTAGTATAAGTTATATCCAAAAATGAAAGGCCATGTACGCACTAAAATCAAACAAGCAGAATTTTTGAAGATGGAGTTGTATTTGGATATAGTTTTTGCAAAAAATATATATTTGGTTGTTTGAATATACTGAAAGCGAAAAAAATGAAAAAATAAAATAAGATTTTAGGTATTTTTCAAATTATTAATATTTGAAATTTTTCAAACGATGAATTTCAAATAAAGTAAAAAATTTGGAAAAAAATTGAACAATTCTCATGTCCAACTGGTCCTAACGTACCAACTTCTCCGGATCTTGCAAGAAATGTACTTGAAAGGAAAAGTAAAGAAATGAACAAGATTTTGGTTGTTGTTCCCATATTCATTATATCTTTATTTAACGGTTGAATATTTTGTCAGTTGATGAGAAACTCTGAGAACTCACGGATCATTATATAGGGGGAGTAGGGTGTAAGGCCAGTGTGAAGCTGACCAAAAAAAAGTTGTATTTGACTAAACTTGTGCCAAATTTTATATGAATAAAAGTTATATGTACTAATACTATCATAAATTTGTACACCATCACTGTAATTATATCTATTATAGCATGTTGCGTACTACTCTCGTTTAATTTATGTCTTACTTTTCTTTTAATTTGTTTATGAAAGAATGTAGTTTCTTATATTTAATAGTTTTTAATTTCAGCATCCTATTTAACATTTTTTAAATTACTATATTAAAGAATATTTTGGTATATTACATATATCTCCAACTTCTTAAATGAAAATGAATTTCTCTTATTTTCAGATGCATGTCCATTTATGAGTGATGATACATTATGGTTGTTACTTGTCAATTCATGTTGCATGGACTCTAATTACACATTTACACTTTACCATTCGCACAATTAGATCTGAACATAGGTCCTATGTATATATATATGCACGTCCAATTTCCGAATCAGGAATTAATTATGTTTGTCGTTTTCTATTTTTTGTTAATTAATCTCGTGAATGGAGGTGTAAATTTTCATGCTTATTCTAATAGGAAAATACTTAAAATCTCTCCTTAACTTATCCTCAAAATTCAGTTTAACAATTTTACTTTACATGAGTTTAAATACCACCCTAAACAATTATCTAGTAAATTTAATATATACGCCTCTTCAAAAGATGATATGAAAAGGAAAGTGTTTTTACTCGTGTGGAAAGGAGAAAAAGAGATTAAAAAATTGACAAAATCTTTCTTTTTTTTACCTTTTCTTTTCTTTTTCTCTCTCCATCAACAACAATGGTTACCTTTCTTCTTCCATCAGCATGAATGGAGCTCTAAAAACAAGCAAAAATCAAACTAAATCACTCAACAATTATGACAATTTTCTCCATAATCGACCCCAGATGAAAATAGATCTTGCTCCAAATAATCTTTGTCATTTATTTGGAGAACCTTCTTCATCAGGAAACTAGCTTAGTTTTTTTTCCACAAGAACTTTGAATATACATAAATATACATATAATATACATAATAAGTTTATGTGTTTTGTATATTTTGACTTGCGCCCGTAATTAATTTCGGTCAATGGCCAAAATGAAAAAAAAAGGTCTTATTAATTCATCTCAATTTAGTTTACAACTAATAAATTTCTTTTACAGTCAATTGACTCCATTCTTTAAAATTGCATTCATTTATTAATTGTGTATATCATAATTTTTGAAACTATATTTGAATTTTAGTCTAGTCTATACATTAAAAATGAGAACTTTCTTGTCAACGAAAGCATAAGTAGATAATTAGACATTGGTTATAGGCAAAATCTTCAACGATTCTTCCTGATATAGACTTGCTGTTTTAATGGCGTTCTACGAAAGAGATCAAATCCTCAGTTTATCAATTTAAGTTTTTATGGCTCAATCTTATGAATTTCTAAGTTTAAATTTCATATTTCAAGCCAACACATACATAGATATATTCGTGTATATATTGTGTATATGAACCTAATTAATTAATATCACATCAACCAATTGTTAATAATACAGTTTAACTCAATCTCAATCAATAATTATAACCATATATCAATTAAATAGAAGTAAGAAAAATATAATTACCTTGAATTTTACAGTCCAAGCTTGATTTCTCTTCTTCATTTTCTTCCCTATCTATCTATCTATTTACCTTAGCTATCTATATATCTATCTTTCTTTTTTCCTTCTCTATCTATTTATCTATCAAGTTTGATTTTTCTTCATCTTTTCCTTCTTTTCCTTATCTATATCTCTCTTATCTCTACATCTATTTATCTATCTATGACGGCTGGTAGGCTTCAAAGGAACTAATTGCATTGCATTTATTATACAGCTTCAATTCGTTGCGTTGACGTTGATATGTAGCTCTCTAGCTTTTATGTCAACTCCTTTCCTATATTATTGTTGGATATGTAAAGCAGTACGGGAAGTAAATAAATATTACAAGTGTTCGAAAGGATAAACAAACAAGCCAATGTTCAGAACTGCCGCAAGCTTGTTGAGTCTTGAATCTTGATAACCTGAAATCAAGAAACACTAAATCTGGATTGTTACAACTGTGGCTGAGTCGAGAGATGGCTCTCTGTCTTTAAGATAAGATTGCCCCGTATATATGCTTTTACGTTAACGGGCAATAGTCTCCCAAGATAAAACAACAACTAATCAACACTACAAAGCAAATAGGTTGATTCTGACGAAGAAAACAAACACGAAACGACTTGCTGAAGAATGGAAAAAGAAGGAAGAGTTTTCTGTTTGTCCACACGTTTTTGGACAGAATTTCAGTTGTGCTCTCTTCTGTTTTTTCTCTGTGTTGTGTTGTATATATTCTTCTCTGCAATTGAGCCAAAAGGCTCCAATATATAGTATAAGGGGAGGGACTCCTCAACTGCCAAGTAATGGCAGTTTATGGCCATTAGTGAGGGAGCCAAGTAATGGTTGATTTAATGTGCAACATAAATGAGTTGTTAGGGAGGTTTAAGGTGCAGATTAATGGAGTTTTAACGCTCCAAAAATCAACTCCAACGGCATGCAGAAATATTCTGCCTTTCGTTGTTCCCAATTTCAGCTTTCCAGGGACCAAACTGTAAATATTAAACAATTCGGGGTCCAAAGAGATAATATCAGAAGAGCCCCGAAATCGGACCGGACCAGACGGGCGGGCGGCGGCGGCGCGCGTGTGGGCTTAGCCTTGAACCCAAGCACATCTAGGTCCTCCCTCCTTCAAACACATGGGTTACCTCTTGGGGTCCCAAACCCTTAGCCAATTTTGAGACTTATAAAGAGAACAATTCTTCATTTTCCCACCGATGTGATAGATTTGTCCCACACCATATTTTCATGCCTCAAACACCTTACTTCGTGGACCAATATCTCTTTTCCTTATCTATATCTCTCTTATCTCTACATCTATTTATCTATCTATGACGGCCGGTAGGCTTCAAAGGAGCTAATTGCATTGCATGTATTATACAGCTTCAATTCGTTGCGTTGACATTGATATGTAGCTCTCTAGCTTTTATGTCAACTCCTTTCATATATTATTTTGTTCAAAATTCAGAAAGTCATCATCATATGATCTCACTTGCTTCCTCAAAGATAATGTAAATATATAGTATATTATATTTCCAATTAATCTTCTCTAAATATACTTTCGGGTCATGGTTTGAGTCGCTTGGCGTATGTAAAATCACTAGGCGTATGTAAATAGACCCGAGCGTTGGAGGATTTTCTGGTCATGTTCACAAACGCAAAGGAAGAATTTATTATATAAAAGGATGCGGTCCCAAAATAATTTAGGACTTAAGAGGTGTGACGACTGGAATTGAAAATAATGGTTGTATGTCCTAAAAGAGGTTATGGGCTAGTGCTATATCGCACGATTATGACATTGGGTATATGAAGATTTTATAAGTCATTAAGATTTAAGTGAATTGAGATCAAAGAATTTATTATGTGTGTAATTAATTAAATGTTGAAATAAAGTGGGAGAGCAAAAAATTAATTGTGGTATTAATGGAAAACGGGACAAGTATACATGGATGACTAAGTTGGCACTGGGTTTTTTGGGCAAAGGGATTGTTTAAAATGACTAAACATAAGGATGTGGGTGCGGTGGCAGATTCGTGCAATGTTAGAAAAGAAACATTATTTACTTAAAAAGGAGAGGAGGAACGTTCCATTCATTTCCTTCACTGGGAAAAACAAAATTTTGCTTCTTTCCATTTTATTCCATGTTGTGCTTCGGGAGTTCAAAGCTTCAATGGAGAATTGTTTTGATTTCTAAAACGTTAGCAGTAGCATATCATTTTCGAAATTGTGCAAGGTTATTTTCACAAATTAATCCAAAAAACATTAAGGAGATTCCAAGATTAACTAGTAAAGGAGGTCAAGTTCATTGACGATAGTAGAATCGACACAAGTATGTTAAGGCAAATTATTTCTTTCTTTTAGCATGTTCCATGTAACAAAATATAATCGTGACATTGTTCCATAAATTATTCTACACTTAGTAGTTAAGAATATTCATGTTATTGATTCCTATGTTAAAAACATATGTTCCTAAGTCTTTATTGAGGCATACAGAAAAGATGTTGATATTCACAGTCTTTATTGAGGCATACTCCTCTGGGCAGTAACGAGGGATCCAGAACAAGAACTTTCCCGATCAATTGATTTTTCATTATTGTTTAAGAAAGATGGCAAATCCTACCATTGTATTTCCTTTTTTCATTTGGATCCTATCAACTTGGAAAGTGTCTAGATTAAGACACTTTTCTTTGTTATGCCGAAACCTAAATGTTAAGTTAACAACACTTTCAAATGCCACTAGGGTAGGGAGAGATTCTTTCTGTTTACTAGAGCCAAGAATGTACAAGGAGAGAAAGACTTAAGTCGACTCAAGTGGAAATAAGGTCCTGTGGAATGAATAATACGACACTTCGTGCTTTCTTGTGTCTCATTGTTTATCTCGTAATCATTCGATTCCGCCCCTAAAGCGAGCGCAAAGGAAAGGGCCTTCGCCACTTGAGCCGTATGCTGGTGAACTCGTACGTGCGGTTCTTAGGTGGGAAGAGCTAGTAGGAGCCATCACGACTATAAATAGACTCGTGACTATGGCAGGGCGGTACGCTCTGCTCTCTAGCGACCCCTACACTAATCAAAAGACTAAAGGCCCCTACTGAAAATAGGTCGCCAAACTATGGTTATGCAGTTAATGTCACGTTGTAAATGTGCATTTCAAACTTTAGTATCTGAAGCATTCTTAACCACAGTCATATTTAGAGTATTTTAAGTGTTCGGGCAGTGTGGATGCGTCCAAGAGTCCTGATAATACTTGGGTAGCATTCTGTTTTAGTTATTGAAAGAAATAATCCCCTTGATTATTTTCATTGATTGAATAGATATATATACAAGTTACATATTTCCATAATAGGAAAATCCTTTTCCTATTCTACTTCTAAATCCTTATTCTACCATAATTCTAACTATACAATTATGGTAATAGTATAACACTAATTAAGGTATCCTTTTCTTTACAATATACTACCATATACATTCCTAATATACCAAGACTCCTTTGCCCGTGATGGGCTGAATTCTGCCCGTGATGGGTGTGATGATGGACTCAATTACGCCCGTGATGGGTGAGGATGGACTGTTTAACACACCCCATGATCATAGCGGGCGGTCTTCAACGCCGAGATCGTCCCTAAAATCTTCAAAGAGAACCGCTGGTAGACCGCTTTGTAAAGATGTCGCAATTTGATAACGAGACGGGACATGGCATACGCGAACTTGACCCTTTGCAAGCTTTTCACGGACAAAGTGAATGTCCATTTCGATATGCTTGGTCCGTTGGTGTTGAACTGGGTTGCCTGAAAGGTAGATGGCACTAATGTTATCGCAATATACCAAGGTTGCCTTCTGAATGGGACAATGAAGTTCCAAAAGCAAATTACGTAGCCAACATGATTCGGAGACCACATTTGCTACCCCTCGATATTCTGCCTCGGCACTTGAGCGTGATAGCGTTGCCTGACGCTTTGCCGACCAGGAAACCAAGTTGGTGCCAAGGAACATACTGATGGCAGTCGGCCGTGCTGGTGTCGGGACAACCACCCCAATCAGCATCCCGTGTAAGAGACAAGTGTGGATGTAGAGGACGGATACAAGTGCAACCCATAGTCTAGTGTCCCCTGAATATACCGGATAATGCGTTTGATTGCATTCATGTGCTCAACTCTGGGATCATGCATGAATAAACACACCTGCTGTACTGCATACGTAATATCTGGTCTGGTGAAGGTAAGATACTGGAGGGCCCCTGCAAGACTGCGATAGCGGGTCGGGTCCTCGTATGGTGCACCTGCTGTGGCACTTAGCTTTGGGTTTGCATCTACTGGCGTGGAAGTGGACTTACATGATGACATCCCAGCCCTTTCTATGATCTCAGCAGCATACTTCCGTTGAGACAGAAATAAGCCACCTGAATGACGTTTGACGGCAATCCCCAAAAAATAACTCAACGGCCCTAAGTCCTTCATAGCAAATTCAGAACTGAGCATGGCCATGATAGACTGACGCAAAGCATCGGAGGAGGCAACAAGATGATATCATCCACATATAATGTAATGTAGGCCAATGACGAACCATGCGGTAGATGAACAAAGAATTGTCGGACCTGCTGTGTGTGAACCCAATAGTCGAAACAAAATCAGCAAATCGTGTATACCAGGCACGTGGAGACTGCTTAAGCCCATATAAGGACTTTTTCAACAAACAGACATGATGAGGGCGGCTGGGATCCCTGAAACCCAACGGCTGATGCATATAGACTGTTTCCTTGAGATCTCCATGTAGAAAAGCATTCTTGACATCTAACTGATGAATTGGCCAAGTCTTTGAAAGGGCCAAGCTAAGTACCGTGCGAATGGTAGCCGGTTTGACCACCGGACTAAATGTCTCACCACAATCAATACCAACCTGCTGAGTCTTACCATCACCAACAAGTCGCGCCTTATGCCGAGCAAAGGACCCATCTGAATTCTCCTTGTGAGCAAAAATCCACATAGACCTGATAATATTAATACCATATGGACGGGGCACCAACTCCCACGTCTTATTATCAATAAGAGCATTATATTCATCAGTCATAGCAATTTTCCAATTAGGGTCATTTAATGCGGACACATGATTGCGGGGCAAGGGGGATTTAGAGGCATGGTAATGTAAATTAAAATATCTTTTAGGCGTAAAAATACCCGCCCGACTACGAGTGACCTGGTCTATGACTCGAAGAAGAATTAGTGGAATTTTGGGAATTTTACGGGCGGGACGGATGGCCCGACAAGCGATGGGCTCTTGGCCCAAATCGAAAATGGTGGACTCGCACGGACCAATTCAGGCCAGGTGGGCCGGCCCGATTCTTTGGAACTGCTCGATGGTGGAAGAGCCGAGTGTGGCGATCTTGTTGGGCGGTAGGCGATGGGCCATTGGAGGATTTTGGGTACGGAGATGTCCGAAAAATTCCGAATAATATACGGGATATTTGGTCATCCAAAAATTATACGACTTAGGTTCGGGAGTATGAACTTTTTAAATGGGAATTGAGTTTCATCAAAAATGACATGGCGATTGATTATGATTTTCTTGGAGGATAAATCAAAACACTTATAACCACGATGATTCGACGGATAACCCAAAAACACACACTGAGTAGACCGAGCCTCAAGTTTGTTAATTGTGGTGGATGGGAATAACGGATAACACAAGCACCCAAAGATCCGAAGATGAGAATAAGACGGGTTTTATTATATAAGATTTTGAAAGGGAAGAATATGTCGGACCTTTAGGCGAATTATGTTAAGAAGGTAAGTGGCCATTTGTAGAGCATGATGCCAAAAATACTGAGGTATGGAGGCATGGATTAGGAGAGTTCGGACAATGTTATTTATGGAACGAATTTTGCGTTCGGCTTTCCCATTTTGTGAAGATGTATGAGGACAGGAAAACCGAAAATTTATCCCATGAGTAGCACAAAATTCTCTAAACTCCTTATTGTCATACTCCTTCCCATTATCACATTGAATATTTTTTATTTCTCTTTCGAATTGAGTACGTATGAACGCTCTAAATTTTATGAAGACGGAAAACACTTGTGATTTATTCGCAATTGGAAACGTCCACAAAAATCTAGAATAATCATCTAAGAAGAGAACATAATATCGATGACCAATTGAACTAAGAACAGGAGATGTCCATAAGTCGCTATGAATAATGTCAAATGGCATAGAAGTATGAGAATTGGAGTCTACAAATGGCAACTTAACAATTTTTCCTAATGAACAAGACTGACAAATTGGAGTACGACTCGTACCCTTACAAGAAATAAAGCTATTTTTATCTAAAACTGATAAAATAGAAGATCCCGGATGACCCAAACGAGCATGCCACATGGCAGAGAGATGGTCGCAAAGTCGATGGCAAGGCTGGACTCGATGGACTGTCCCCGGGCATGATAGGATATAGATCTCCCCTACTATCCCACCTCATGAGATGACTCCCTGTCTTGAAATCCTTCACAGAGAAACCGAAAGGATCAAATTCAACAGAAACAGAATTGTCATTTGTGAATTTTCGGACGCATACTAAATTTTTAATCAATTTAGGAGCATGTAAAGTATTTTTCAAGAGAAGTGGTGGATTGGGAGGAGACAACGTTTCGACCATACCCTAGAATTGGAATTGAATCGCCATTACCAACAATTATTCCCCGAGGGGTGCTCAAATTGTAATAAGATGAGAGAGTACCTGATTCGGAAGTCATGTGAGTAGTGGCCCCGGGGTCCATGTACCAATTTGGGTCCGGTTGAGTTAATCCCAATGTGTGCATCGCGGCCTCGATGCTCGATGTCGAGTGGGGCTGTTTGCATGATGGGCTTGCGGAGGCGGGGCCCAGGACTCTGGCCGTCTTTGGGCCAGGCATTCTGCATTGTGAAGGGCGTTCTTTGGACCCGGCTGGCGATGGGCGCCAATCTTGAGTATTGGGCTTTCTTTGGGTAGCGACCATTGTCATTGGCGGCTTCTTTGGAGGTGCGGGTGCCATCGCCATCGCCCCATCTTTGGGCCCACGGTGGTGGTGGCCCATCAGACCGAATGGGTCCCATCGCCGCTTGTTGCTCGCCGAATCGCCACCATAACCACCTCGTTTGCCCGCGCGGTTTTTGTTACTTTGCGATTATTCTTGCCGCCACCATTATTATGGTTTTGGCCCGAATTATTAACAAAACCCGAAGAACTAGGAGAGGATGCCACCATGACAACTGGGCTTGCTCCGGTAGCCGCCTTTTTAGCCAAACCGGCTTCTTCCAACGTCAGCATGGAGCGGGCTTGATGAAAGTCGGGAAGAGGGTTGCTTTGGCGAAGGAGAGTTCCAACACCATTATAGGCCTCCAAAGCCCTGGCAACCAATCAGAAACTAGACGATTATTTGTCACTGGTGCGCCAACATTACGGAGTTGATCCGCCAATTCCTTTAGTTTCTTGCAATATGCAGAAACGTTCGGAAATACGTCCATTCGAACGAGAGAGAATTCCTGCTCGAGTGTGACGATACGGGAATGTTGGTTGTCTTGGAATATGTCACGCAATCTATTCCATGCAGCCATAGCCGTGGTATCGGGCTCCATAATCGTCTGTAGAAGGTCCATCAAATAGTGGCGTATATCCACCGAAGAACGGTAGCATCAAGTGTAATCCATACCTCAGGATCCTCCGCAGGAAGGGGTCTAGCGGGAGGAATTATGTGGTGAAGAACTTGATAAGAGATAGCGTGAATTTTAAACAACTCCGCCCACGTTGCATATTGAACGTTTTCCATCTCAAGGACAATAGGGACACTGAGCTTGATATTGGAAACCGTGAGGGCAGGGTGAAAATTGTTCTTAGACATATTTGAAAGAACAAAGAAGGAGGATAAATTTAAGAGAGGTTTTTGAGAGCGGAAGACGAGATATTTGGAGAGAAAAAACCCGAGGGAGGGGGGGGGGGTTCTCGGCCAAAGAAGAAGAAGAGGCAAAAGTTTGAGAGAAGAAAACTTTTGTTTAGACCTAGTCTCTTGATACCATGAAAGAAATAATCCCCTTGATTATTTTCATTGATTGAATAGATATATATACAAGTTACATATTTCCATAATAGGAAAATCCTTTTCCTATTCTACTTCTAAATCCTTATTCTACCATAATTCTAACTATACAATTATGGTAATAGTATAACACTAATTAAGGTATCCTTTTCTTTACAATATACTACCATATACATTCCTAATATACCAAGACTCCTTTGCCCGTGATGGGCTGAATTCTGCCCGTGATGGGCTGTGATGATGGACTCTGAATTCTGCCCGTGATGGGCTGTGAGGATGGACTGTTTAACAGTTATTAGTATATTCTAATGCTAAAGATGGTGACCATATTTGACTGAATGTCTTACAGTTTGTCTTTGGGATTTTGTCAGGCCAGATCATTACTAGAGTGGCATACGGTATCGCGTTTTTGTGGATTTTGTGGAGGAAAGAACATTTTAACTGATGCCGGGAGACGGAAGCAGTGCTCTAATGAGTTATGCAAGAAGAAAATCTATCCTCGAGTTGATCCAGTATGTCAATCAGATCGATTTTCTTCTCTCTGATTAATATTTTGCTTGTGGTTGCACTCTTTTTGGTTTACTTGTTTTTCTTCGTTTGTGAAAGAGGTTATGAGACTTACATACTGAAATGCTACATGAGAATCCTAACTTTCTTTTGGCATATCTTTCCCTCGCAAGAAGTTGTCATTATGTTAGTTATTGACAAAGAGAATGACCGTGTGCTGTTAAGTAGGCAGTCCAGATTTGTGCCTCGCATGTGGAGTTGTCTAGCTGGTTTCATGGAGGTATATTATTTACTCCCTATTAGCCAGTTGTCAATTTTTATTACTTCATCTGTGTCATTTCGTATGACGATGTTGGATAGGGTGCGAAGTTCAAGGAGGAAAAAAAGGTTTTGACACAAGCTAAATAATTTTAACATAGCCAAAAGTTCCTCAGTATCTTTTGGTCTACAAATTGACATGTCTTATCATAAAAAAGTGTCAATTTCCTGCATAATACTTCAGCTCTTTTTGTTTTTTTGGTTGATTACCTGTTCTCTTTTCCCTTTTTAATAGGTGTATAATTAGGCGTCATTGATTTTTGATCCTGTCAGTTGCAATTTATTTATGAATACATGTTAATTTCTATCTAAATTTATTAGTAGCCAGGAGAAAGTTTGGAAGAGGCTGTGAGAAGAAACATGGGAGGAGACCGGTATTGAAGTTGGACAAGTTGTTTACCATAGTTCTCAGCCATGGCCTGGTAATGTTCTTGGAAACAGATTTTGCGGTGTCTGTTCTCTTCCATTCTTTTGGTACTTCTTATTTTATATGATTTTATGCACCTAGTGTTTTTTGTAATGATGTAAGGTAATTATGTGGTTAGTGTTTTTAACAAGGAAAAGTGCAAAAAAGCGACAAGGTCTATGGAACTTGAAGCGAAAAAAGACAAGTGCTTTAAAAATAATACAAAAGACGCATGAACTTGTTACTAATGATAATTTAACATCTAATATACGAAAATGATGTTATTAATCCAACTCAAAACTGGGATTCAGAGAACCAACTGATTTTCGTTTGGATAACTTTGAGCATCATTCTCTGAAACACATGACTTCACCCATAAAGCAATAACCCAGTGCTTCACATTGTAGCAACGTTCCAATGGCTTTTAATAACAATGTGTGGAATGAATACCAGAGTAGCTCTTAATTGTTAACTATCTCAAAAAAATCTAGAGTTGCTCTTTTGGTTTTATTTGGTTACAAATCTTCTTGATGTTATCCTGACATTTCTTTCATGTCTGACAATGTTCTCTGACCTCAATTTTGTTTTTATTTTTCCTATAAGTTTCTGTCCTTTGGTTGAATGTTTTTTGCATAACAAGCCAATGGTAGATTATTCCATGAATGTTGCCGCAGGCAGTAACCATGTGAGGTTCACTAGGAATTTTTACAGAAATTGAAGTATTCTAGGCTGTGCAACTTCTGAAATCAATATTCCTGGCCCTCTCAGTTATAGATTGGATTTGTTTGCTATTGCTGTTCTTTTCCCGTCTTATTTGACCTTTTGTCCTTAATAATTGACAGAAGTTGCCAACCTGAAAGGTTTATCATATTCCAGTTGTCTAGGATTAGTTCATAATTCTTTTCTGCATGGTGCTGTCAGCGACGAGCCAATGTCTGATCTCACCATGCGTGCCATATTCACTTTAAGATCTCGCTATTAGTTGTTTCTGCTTCACTCTGAATAAAGTGACTCAATTCTTCAGTTTTTTTAAAAAACAGTTTCATAAAGTGGCTCAATTCTTCCATACCGTTTCTTAGAGGTGGTGTGATGCATATTGATGCATATCAGCTTTCCTTCTTCTTTTGAACAATGTTGATCTAATTGTGCGCCAATCAGTTGCTTCATGAAATGGTCTCCAAAGGTATTCTTTTCCCCACTGTTATTTGTTACTGAACATTCGATATATATATCTTGTATGCCATATTTTTTCCCCTTTGTGATTATCAATTAACTGTATGATTCCTTTGCAGTTGGACCTAGCAGCATGCCGTGCCAACTTATGGTGGGATTCTTTGCGTATGCAAAATCACTGGATATTAATGTGGATAAGGAGGAATTAGAAGGTAACTAAAGACCTTTGATCATGGTGATTTTTTGTGTGTGGGGACGCCCTCGACTTATAATGTTTGGATTCCACCTTATATTTTTGTTATGGGCATTTTCTTTCTTCTTGTGACGATGAATCAACTTGTGTCCAGATGCTAAATGGCACAGCAGAGAAGATGTGATAAAGGCACTCACAATAGCGGAATACAAGGCGGCACAGAGGACAGCGGCAGGTAAAGTGGACCAAATATGCAAGGGTGTAGAAAGAGGACAGAGCTTGTCTTCGGACTTCAATGTGGAAAGTGGGGAGCTTGCTCCTATGTTTATCCCTGGGCCCTTTGCAGTTGCTCATCATCTCATTTCCTCTTGGGTGAATGGGGTTGAAGCACAAGTTAAACAACTCGCGAGTTCTTTCTCAAATTTATAAGTTGGTGCTCATTCATAGAAGTTTTTTTTTTGCTGCATGTCATTTTATCTTGTGATGTTTATTGGCTTTCTATTGCGAAATCTCTTTGTTTGAAATCAAATTACTGAAATTATTGCAATGTTAATACTGTATTACTGTAATAAGCTCCACTAATGTGTTGTTTTTATCAAATATCATTCAATTTATATCTCCTAAAATTTCATGAGATTTTTTCAAAACCCAAAAAAAAGAAGCTCTTTTAGCTTTTATTTTCAAGCACTCAATTCAGCCATTTATTTTGGCTGAATTACTCCTCCTATAATGGCCAAATCCGTTGGTTTTTTCACCATTTATTTTGGTGACTTTACTACCTCCATAATGGCTATTATTTGGCCAATAATGGCTGTTATGGAGGCAGTTAAACAGCCCTCCTCACCTATATAAACACCCCCTACACCATTGTTGAGGAGCACAGAAAATATACTTGATATATACACGAAAATACACAAGCAAAACAATTTCTTCTTACATCTTCCTTGCATCATTTCTTGCTCAATATTCTTCAAGGTAGCTCTTGAGTTTCCTTTGCTCAAGTGTTCCATTGCTGTTTTATCTTGGGAGACGAATTTTCCAGGACGTATAAATGATACATACGGGGCAATATTGTCTTAAGGACAGAGTGCCACACTCGACTCAGCAAGCAAATAAAGCAGTTTTTCAGTTTTCTAGTTCATCTTTGTAATTTTCAGATTTCTAGTTGAATTGTAATTTCAATTCTTACATTAGCAGTTACTTGTAATTTTCGTTTCCTGCAAATCCTTGTAATAACCAACAACTTAACACAATATATTTTGCTTACGGTAACTGCAATAACATGGCTGGAAATATGACCGATGTTGCTGCTACTGCTGCTGCCTCTCGAGGCAACGTTGTCGCTTCCCCATCGCCGCCATCGCCAAGGCGATAACCCGCCGCTTTCACTATCGCTGCCATCGCTGGCCAAGGCGATAACCCGCCGCTCACTATCGCCGCTGCTGCTGCTACTGTTCAAGGCAGTAACACTGTTGCCTTCCCGACTGTTGGAGCTCCCCCCTCTTCTTCACACCACCATGATCGCCCTGAAAAGTTCATGGGATCAGAATTTAAAAGATGGCAGCAAAAGATGATGTTCTACTTAACAGTTATGGGCATGGCCCGGTTCCTTACGGAAGATCCTCCACAAGCTGGAGATGAAATGGACTATTCGCCTGCTGAAACGGGTGAATGGGGCCTTGGTATCCATGTCGTTAACGGCATGAAGATGGTTCGTGATGCGTGGAATCATAGCGATTTCATGTGCAAGAACTATGTACTGAGCTGCTTGGCAGACCCTCTCTACACGGTATATTCTACCGTTGGCACCGCCAAAGAGCTGTGGGAAAAACTGCAAAAAAAGTACAACGCACAAGATGCGGGTACTAAGAAGTTCATCGTTGGGAAATTTTTAAAATTCCAAATGGTGGACAGCAAAACAGTGATGTCCCAAGTCCAGGAATTCCAAAAGATTTTACATCACCTGGATTTGGAAGGACTAAAGCCAAAGCAGCGCTTTTGGTTGCATCGATTGAAAAGTTACCTCCTTCATGGAATGAGTTTATGAGTTACTTGAAACTCAAGACAAAGGAGATGACCTTTGAAGAGCTTGTTATCAAACTGCAAATCCAGGAAGATAATAAGAAGACCTTGCCAAAGGGTAGACAACATGCTGAGGCAAAGGCGAATCTGGCTGAGGCCAAAGGGAACTCAAGCAAGAAGCGGAAGTTCCAGAAAGACGGCAAAGCCCCTGCAGCAGAGATGTTCAGAGGTAATTGTCATCACTGTGGGAAACCTGGTCATAGGATCAAGGAATGCCGCAAGCTCAAGACTGAGCAACAGCAGAAAGCCAAGTCAAAAGGCAAGGCTCAAGCAAACGTCGTCAAGGACACGCTCCTGGATGACATGATCGAGGAATTCTCTGCAGTGGTGCTAGAAGCCAACTTGGTGGAAAATTCGATGCAGTGGTGGGTGGACACAGGTGCTACTAGGCACATCTGTTCCAACAAAGATGCCTTCTCCACGTACACACCAATCGGCCGACAAGAAGTCGCTCATGGGCAACAACGCTTCTTCCGACGTGATGGGGGTTGGAAAGGTGGTCCTGAAGATGACTTCCGGCAAAGAACTTACTCTGAAGGAAGTGATGCACGTCCCAGAGATTAGAAGAAATTTAATTTCTGGACCTTTATTGGTTAATGCTGGTTTTAGGCTAGTATTTGAATCCAATAAGTTTGTACTCACTAAAAATGGCACATTTGTAGGGAGGGGCTTCGTCTGTGAAGGCCTCTTCAAAGTGAATGCCATGTCTGTATTGCGTCAAGGAAATAAAGTTGAACCTTCTTCTTATTTGCTTGAGTCTTCTAATTTATGGCATCATAGATTAAGACACGTAAACTACAAGTCTATTCAAAGGTTGGTAAAGATGGAGTTGTTGCCTTCTATCGACGTAAACCCTCAACATAAGTGTGAGGTGTGCGTAGAGGCAAAACTCACCAAGCTTCCTTTTCGATCCGTCGAAAGGAATACCGCTCCTCTAGAACTTATTCACACAGATATATGTGATTTGAAGTTTGCACAAACTAGAGGGGGGAACAAGTACTTTGTGACTTTCATTGACGATAGCACAAGGTATTGTTACCTTTACTTGTTGAAAAGTAAGGATGAAGCCTTTGAAGCGTTCCGACGTTACAAAGCAGAAGTTGAGAACCAACTGAGCCTACGGATTAAATCCATTCGTAGCGATAGAGGGGGAGAATATGTAGCGCCTTTTGAGGAATACTGTGCCCAAGAAGGCATTATTCATCAAACGACGGCTCCATACTCACCTCAATCAAACGGTGTGGCGGAACGTAAGAACCGCACATTAAAGGAAATGATGAATGCCTTGCTTATCAATTCCGGTCTTCCCCAAAACATGTGGGGAGAAGCCGTCCTTACCGCTAATATGATTCTTAATAGAGTCCCACATAAGGGTAAGGACAAAACCCCATATGAATTATGGAAGGGAAAGAAACTCACCTACAAATATTTTAAGGTGTGGGGTTGTCTGGCAAAGGTTGAAGTACCCAAGCCAAAGCAGGTCAAGATTGGGCCTAAGACTGTAGATTGCATATTCATCGGATATGCAAATAACAGTAGTGCTTATCGCTTCTTAGTGCATAAGTCAGATATTCCAGATATCCACCAGGGTACAATAATGGAATCAAGGAATGCTCTATTCTTTGAAAGTACCTTTCCTAGAAAGGAGAAAGACATAACATCTCTCAAACGAAGTTATGCACAAAGCTCTCAAGAACCGGGACTCCTTGACTGCCCGGATCTGAATGGTTCAGATCTAGCGAATCTCGAGGTGGCTGAACATCCGGAATCTAGTGTTCCAGATTCTCAGAACTTGGAGACTCCAGAGATGGATCTAAGGCGAAGTAAAAGGGCCAGGAAGGATAAATCCTTCGGTCCTGACTTTGTAGCTTATATGGTCAATGATGAACCAAGAACAATTGTTAAGGCGTTGTCAACTCCAGAAGCACCGCTCTGGAAAGAAGCTATTGAGAGTGAAATAAGCTTCATTCTGCATAACCATACTTGGGAGTTGGTTGATCTTCCTCCGGGAAATAAACCGTTGGGGTGTAAGTGGATACTCAAACGGAAATACAAAGCAGATGGGTCTATAGACAAGTACAAAGCCAGGTTGGTAGTCAAGGGCTATCGGCAAACAGAAGGCTTTGACTACTTTGACACATACTCTCCGGTATCCCGGATGACATCCATACGGGTATTTATTGCGATCGCAGCTTTGTGTGACCTTGAGATACACCAGATGGATGTTAAGACAGCCTTCCTAAACGGTGATTTGGAAGAAGAAATTTATATGGACCAACCCGAGGGGTACGTGGTTCAAGGGCAAGAGAAGAAAGTCTGTCGACTTATCAAATCTCTGTACGGGCTGAAACAAGCTCCGAAATAATGGCACGAAAAATTTGATGGTACTCTACTATCGAAAGGGTTCGCCATTAATGAGTGTGATAAATGTGTTTACACGAAAGGTAACTCTGACTCATTTGTCATGATATGCCTATATGTAGACGACATGTTAATCACAGGAAGCAGTCCTAGGGTAATCCTAGAGACTAAGAACATGTTGAAACAATGCTTCGACATGAAGGATATGGGTATCGCAGATGTCATCTTAGGGATTAAAATCTCTAAGACGTCTGACGGACTGGTCTTATCTCAGTCTCACTACATCGAGGATGTTTTGAGAAAGTTTGAGATGTTAGACAGTTCACCGATAAAGTCACCAATGGATACAAATCAAAAGCTTGATAAAAATCTTGGTGCACCGGTATACCAGGAGCGATATGCACAGGTGATCGGTAGTTTGATGTATATAACAAACTGCACCCGACCTGATATTGCTTACGCACACAATAAGTTGGCTAGGTTCACCCGTAATCCGAGTGATAATCACTGGAAGGCGTTGAATCGGGTATTACAATACCTGAAATACACGTTAAATTACGGGTTACACTATTCGAGATATCCAGCTGTACTAGAGGGGTACAGTGATGCAAACTGGATATCTGATATAGAGAACACCAAGTCCACCAGTGGGTATGTATTTACAATTGGTGGTGGGGCTGTGTCTTGGAAATCCTCTAAGCAAACTTGCATCGCCCGATCCACAATGGAATCGGAGTTTATCGCTTTAGACAAAGCAGGAGAAGAAGCTGAGTGGCTTCATGACTTCTTAGAGGATGTTCCGTGTTGGAACAAACCCGTACCTTCGGTAATGATCCACTGCGACAGTCAGTCGGCTCTAGGAAGGGCACGGAATACTATGTACAACGGCAAGTCTCGTCATATTCGACGGAGGCATAAGACCGTTAGGCAACTGATCACCACGGGTATAATATCCATTGATTACATCAAGTCAAAGGATAATATAGCAGACCCATTGACAAAGGGCTTACCCAAGGATCAGATGGCTTGCCTGTCTAGGGGAATGGGCTTAAAACCCAAAATATAAGGACTAATACAGCGACAACCCAACCTTACTAACTGGAGATCCCAGTAATTTGGTTCAATGGGAAAACTAAGTTGTAAAGGTTTAGTTGATCGCTTCGGTGGAAGTATGAGCACTTCGAATAGTGATTTCTGAAAAGAAACACCAAATCCAAAGTCTTTCCCGCGATAGACTTTAAGTGCTATCTGCAGTGTGGGTAAAGGTTAAGTTTTCAAAACCTATAATGCTCCTCAACAGTTGAGGTTAGGTTTTGGGAAACTTTTAATGGTTCCTAACACTTGTGAAGTGGGGTATAGCAGGATACCTTGTAGGAGACCACCTATTTAAGTGCGAGGACGGGCCGCCTCAAAATGAACGCACTTAAGAATCCAAGACGTTGTCCATGGCCAAAACGAACAAAACATTACGAAGAAGAGAGTAAGAGAATTTGTTGTGTTGGTACCATTGACTTGGCTTACACTAAACACTGACGGTTCAAGACATCACGTTCACCGCGCAGTAAGTAAGTCCGATAGTATTCAACTATGGAAGGTTCAAAGCTGATGCTACCTCTCCTTATGCAACATCGGTTCCCTGAAATATTGCTGGAAATGAAAAGACACCATGTGAGTGCGCCAAAATCTCTTTCAAGAGGGGATTGTTGGAAATTTGCCTTTGGCGGGAGTAGCGACCGACCAACTTTAACGGCTTAAACACTAGTGTTACGTATGTTGGAGAATCCGGTTCTTCACACATGCATGATGTACTAAGTACGTAGATAACCGTAGGGCCAAGAATCGTCAAATTTCATTGAGAAATGAAAGAGATATTGGTTCACGAAGTGAGGTGTTTGAAGCATGGAAAGTGTGGGGTTGTGTTCAATTCTCCCTCATCGGTAGAGGAAGAAAGAATTGTTGTGTATATAAGACTCGAAATTGGTTTGGGGTTTGGGACCCCAAGGGATATCCCATGTGTTTAAAGGAGGGAGGACCTAGATGTGCTTCGGTTCGAGGAAAGACCACACGCGCGCCCCGCCGCCCGCCCGTCCGGATTCAGGGTTAGGGTTAGTCGTGAAATTGTGGGTGTGAAATTTGTGGGCCTTCGATATTATCTTTTGGGCCAGAAGTACAGTTTGGACCAGAATTCTTTCAGATGTACGCTTTGGTCCCCAAGTTTCAAGATGTACGCTTTGGTCCCTGAAGTTTCGAAAGTCGAATTTTCACTGGCCGTAATGTAAACGCCAAACACTCAATTCAGCCATTTATTTTGGCTGAATTACTCCTCCTATAATGGCCAAATCCGTTGGTTTTTTCACCATTTATTTTGGTGACTTTACTACCTCCATAATGGCCATTATTTGGCCAATAATGGCTGTTATGGAGGCAGTTAAACAGCCCTCCCTCACCTATATAAACACCCCCTACACCATTGTTGAGGAGCACATAAAATATACTTGATATATACACGAAAATACACAACCAAAACAGTTTCTTCCTACATCTTCCTTGCATCATTTCTTGCTCAATATTCTTCAAGGTAGCTCTTGAGTTTCCTTTGCTCAAGTGTTCCATTGCTGTTTTATCTTGGGAGACGAATTGTCCAGGACGTATAAAGGATACATACGGGGCAATATTGTCTTAAGGACAGAGTGCCACACTCGACTCAGCAAGCAAATAAAGCAGTTTTTCAGTTTTTCAGTTTTCTAGTTCATCTTTGTAATTTTCAGATTTCTAGTTGAATTGTAATTTCAATTCTTACTTTAGCAGTTACTTGTAATTTCCGTTTCCTGCAAATCCTTGTAATAACCAACAATTATTGCAATGTTAATACTGTATTACTGTAATAAGCTCCACTAATGTGTTGTTGCGTGCTATATTAATAAAGTTTACGTTACGCAAAGTTTCGACTTAGGAGGTAAGATTAACATGGGGATGTCTTTCTACGTAACAGGACTTTAGTAGTAATTGACATCAACAGTGTTATTCTCAGAGCTTCTTAGGTAAGTTCTTACATATCGTCAAATCTCATGGTATTGTCGTATGTTCCTTTTCAAATGATTGATGCAGCAAGTAGTCTAATGTTGTTCTCGATTTTCTTTGCTCTTCTTGGATAGTGCTGGTTCTGATAAGAGGTAAGCATTGATTTAAGCTTCAAATCGAAGACCTTAATTTTACAACTTTATAACAGATTTGGAACCAAGTGAAGGAAGACATAGTAATTAATTTCTACTGGAATACGAGGAACCAGTAATTTTGATTCTGTGGGCGCACAGGCGTTAATTATCAGCCTAAAGTTACTACCAGTAGATTGACTAAACAAAGACACTTTAGCTGCTGCTCTAATGTTCCAACACAGAAATATTTGGAAAACACCTTATATAGTTGTATCCTACTTGTACTAAAGATATATTTGGAGCCACACGTTATATGATTTGTGCTATGGAAACTTTACCCGTAAAAAGAATACGAAAAATGCATGTCCAAAATCGTGACTCTATTTGATTTTTTTTTTTTAAATGTGATTTTTGTAATGAAACAAACCATTAGGTCTTCGCCTAATGGTATATTCATTATAAATAAAAACATAACTAATTCAACTACCAAATGCCATTTTGCAATTAAATTGCAAATAATGTTTTTATCAAATATCATTCAATTTATATCGCCTTCTAAAATTTCATGAGATTTTTTCAAAACCCAAAAAAAAAAAAAACTCTTTTAGCTTTTATTTTCAATTTGTGTGACTCAAAAAGGGTGGTTCTTCAATTTACAAAACTCAAGAATTTTTATTTTTTTAAAAAAGAATCTACTTATAAATATATAAGTTCAAAGACAATAATATTTTCTTGACTTTTTTTTCTCCTGTCTATCTCAGGAATATGAAACCAACGCTAGACCAGTTCAGCCATTAAACGAACGTCCTATCAAATTCAACAAACCACGGCCTTTTGCTTAGGGAGTGTTTATTAATCTTCCAAAAATGTACTTCTATGTCTCGTTAATAAAAAGTGCTGGCCAGTGGGCCGGGTCGGCCCGGTCCCGCCCCAACACCGCCCGAACTCGACTTTTTTTTAAAAAAAAATTGCGGTATCAGGACTCGAACCGGGACATGGTCTCGTCCCGACCCGTCTCGGCCCGTCCCATCCCGACCCGTCTCGGCCCGTCCCGTCCTGCCTCAATCCCGCCAGGCCCGTCCCGGTCCCGCCCCCGATCCCGCCCGAAACCCCCCTTTGCACAAATAACCGTTTCACCAAAGATCATTTTACATTTTGGCCGTTGTGCAACTGCTTTTAACGGTTTTCCTAGATCAACTGTTAAGAGAGATGTATTTAAATTTGCACATGAATATCAACAGTATTTACGTTATTCATTATATCATTTTAATGGCAAAGTGACTATCACTTCTGATATAGGCCGTAGTATTAACGACCATGATTATTTAACGGTAACCTGTCATTCGATAGATTATAAATGGTCTATGCAAAAATGTATCTTAGCGTATAGATATATAGATGATAGGCACACTTGTACTTTTATTGCAGAAAATATTTATCAAGTGTGCGATTATTACGGAATAACTGATAAATTATGACTATTACATTAGATAACGCTTCTTCTAACAATTACGCTATTATAATTTTAAAAAATAGTTTAACTTCATCTTTTCCAGATCATTTTTATATAAAATGTGTGTGTCATATATATAACTTAGTTGTAAATGATGGTCTATCACTTTTTGAAGACATTCTTAGTAAAATACAATTTGCTATAAACTTTATTTTTAAAAATAATAGAATACAACGAAGAAAAGAATATAAAAAACTTGTCACGATTGCCAACTACCTTATAGAAAAATTCCAGAAGAAGTACCCACTAGGTGGAATTATTTATACGAGCAACTACTTGTGGCTTATGACTATAGAAAATCTATAACTTTGTTTTTTAACTCTCATAATCAAAATCCAGCTGATATGGTTGTAGATAGCGATTGGGGAAAAATTTCTGAACTTATTGTATTTTTAGAGAAATTTTTTCAAGCAACAAAAGAAATTTTCGGTATATATTATCCTACTATTTCAACTATGTTGTTTTATATAGCTCTAATATTTTTACTGCTTAATGAATATATGGATAAACCAACTTATAAGGTAGCTATTAAAAAAATGTTTATCAAAATAAAAAAATATTTTATTCTTATTCCCACTATTTATATTATTTGTGATGTATTAAATCCGACTATTAAAATAGACGGTATCAAATCACTTATTGAAACTATTTACGATTGTATAGCAGTACTACCACCTCCAAGTCCCAAAAATCCAAATGACCCACCACCTATTGAACAAACTAAAGAAGAAGTGTTGTCTAGCGTAGAAAACGAATGCAAAAAAGTATATAAGTTTTACCAACAAGAAAGTGCTAGCAACCTACCGGCTTCCATATCATCTTCTTCTTCAACACAACCTCACAAAAGACATATTGTTTCTGCGGCTAGTATTGAAAGCCTCAGAAATAGAATGTGCGGCCGTACCACTACTAACCAAATTAACGAGTTTGATATTTTTGTGTTTGCAGGGTTCTGTACCGTACCAAGCAAGACTTGCTGAAATACTGGAGGGGAAATGAGAAGACCTTTCCGACACTTTCAATGATGGCCCGAGATGTTTTGAACATTCAAGCGTCATCAACGGCGTCTGAAAGCGTTTTTTCTGCCGGCAGATATCAAATAGGAGAGCACAGACACTCATTAGCCGGAGACAGCTTGAAAATTGTAGTATTATTCAGAGATTGGATACGAGCGGAGCGGAGAATGTGCGGTCAACCGGAGATCAACGAAGAAGAAGACGAAAACTATAACTGTAAAGTCCCAGAAGTTGTGTTTCATGTGTGTGCAGTTTGCATGTCTATGTGCATGTGTTACGACCTTACTCACATTCGAGGACGAATGTTGTTTAAGGAGGGGAGAATGTAAAGTCCCAAAAAAAAAAAAAAAAAAATAAACAAAAACAACCACTCCCTCACGTCCCCCCCTAAACCAACCCCTCTCTCCCTCAACTCCTCCTTCCACTCCCTCACATCACAAAAATCTGTGCACACATACACTTTTATATACAACACACACACTTTTATATAAAACACAACCAAAAAGGGAAATACAAAAGAAAAACTGCAAATCAGAAACAAAACAAAGAGAAAAAAAAGATTAAAGAGAGCAAATAAGAAGTTCCAAAAAGGTTTGATTGAAGTTGAGGTTTTGTTCGCAATTACGAAGCAGCAAAGGTGAGTTTTCTCACTCAAAGTTCTTAGTAAAATCCTTTATTTTTAAGTTGCAATACATGTTAGAATATAATCCGGTTATTGAAAGAATGAGCATGAAATTTATGATTGTTTAATGACTAGTTTGGATTGTGCAATTGTAATCTGTTATACTGGGCTATACTTGTTAGAATTTGATGAAATTTTACAGAGCTATACATATTTCTGTTACGGTCAGTTTGAGACTTTACGGGAATAAATCCGACTTACGGTTTGAGAGTTATCGCTGTTTGAACATTCTGCCTCGGATCAACCGAAGTCTGGAAGGGCAGAATGTATAACGTAAAAACTGTATAAATTGGTAATGAATATGAAAGTTTGTGCTGAATAAAAGTTATAGATTATTGTGTCCTTGACAGTTTAAGACTTTACGGGGATAAATCCGACTTACGGTTTGAGAGTTATCTCTGTTTGAACATTCTGCCTCGGATCAACCGAAGTCTGGAATGGCAGAATGTATAACGTAAAAACTGTATAAATCGGTAATGAATATGAAAGTTTGTGCTGAATAAAAGTTATAGATTATTGTGTCCTTGACAGTTTGAGACTTTACGGGGATAAATCCGACTTACGGTTTGAGAGTTGTAACCCTTACAAGTGGAAAGGGCGAAATATTGAAGGAAGAAAATATTATTTTGAGCCTTTTGAACATATGACATATTTAAACAACAAATAAGTGCATTGGATCGGGTTGCACGTACCGCAACAAATAAGTGCATTGGATCGGGTTGCATGCACCGCAACAAATAAGTGCATTGGATCGGGTTGCACGTACCGCAACAAAATAAGTGCATTGGATCGGGTTGCACGTACCGCAACAAATAAATGCATTAGATCGGGTTGCACGGACCGCAACATATATATATATATATATATATATATATATAAATGCATTGGATCGGGTTGCACGTACCGCAACAAATATATAAATGCACTGGATCGGGTTGCACGTACCGCAACAAATATATAAATGCACTGGATCGGGTTGCACGTACCGCAACAAATATATAAATGCACCTGGATCGGGTTGCACGTGCATCGCAATAAATATATAAATGCACGGATCGGGTTGCGTACGCATAACAAATGTATAATATGTTATATGGGAAAAAGAAGGAATACTGATTAAACTAAGTTGTTTTTTTATGACGAGTGGGGAGAAAATTTTGCACGTGGATATTTATTGATTTATTTAATAAAAGGGTTGAAATCTGTTTATTTCAACATGCTTATTATTTTCTTATAATGTGATTGTAATTAATAATATTGTGAGGTTACTTTGGACTGTAAGGTGAGATTTCCACTCAGCCCCAGATGGTAGGGCTGACTCTTTTATTTAACATATTTCAGGAAGACGCGATAGAGGAAAAGCTCCGCAAGAGGGCTAGCGATCGTCCCGCAGCCTCATCGTACCACCAATCCATTATTTCGGATTTGGCGAAAATTACTCTAGACTAAGTTTGTTTAAAGAATTAAGTTTTATTATCTCGGGGAATGCCCCACATGAGATTGTTCTTCGTAAACTTCAAATTGATTTTTATATATATTATTTCCGCAAATACCTGTCTAATTTAGGAAGAAAATGAAGTAAAGGGTTCGCCTGGAAAGGGATAGTTGTCCAGGTGCCATCACGTCCTAAAGAAAGACTTGAGAAAAGTCGGGGCGTGACAATAACGAAATTTTAGCCGAAGGTGGTGGAAGCGACATGGAGCAATTTGACCAACAAATATCAATTCCAATCGAAGAACCACAGGAAATTATCAAGAAACTAGAACATGTTTTTTTCAAAATGTAATTTTTTTAATTGCAATTTTACTATGTCATTTGCAACTTTTGAACAACACCACAAAGTTGAAATTTTGACAATTGTATTTGTATTACAAAAAAAATCATGTCTATTAAATAATATAAGAGGCATAAAAACAGGTTTGGGATGTTTTTATTACTCTATCTTGTTTAATTATAGAGTTTTTTATATATATGTTATTTTTTAAATTAAGTGCAAAAAACAAAAAAAACAAAAAAGAAACTGCCCTGATCCCGCCTCGCCCCGATTCCGACGGGATCGGAAACAGGACGGGACGGCGGCGAATCCCGCCTGTCCCTATCCCTTCTGTCCCGACCCGACCCGACCCGATCCCGCCCCTCTCCCATCCCGCCCCGCCCTGATCCCGCCGGTCCCAACCCGACGGACTCGATCTCGGCCCACTGGCCAGCCTAAATAAAAACTGGTAGGTGTCTTGCTAAACTCCCTTCCACGACAAGGTGGCTTTAATTAAAAAAAAAAAAAAGGAAAACAAAGAATGGCTTTGAAAAAAAGTGAAATGATTCTCTAGCTAATCCAGAAAGGACACCTCAAAGTTACTAAATTTAGTTAGTATTATCTAATGTACTACTAGTACACGATGATAATATCTTTAGAACTAGAAATAAATATTATTTTATTCAGATGATTGTATCATGCATATTGCGTTTTCTTTTTTGCTAAATAAAGGAACGCGCTGAATTAAATATAAAGTAGAGAGTTATTACAAGTGGAGACTGATCTAAACGATGCGCTTTTTAAAGAGTTTTTTGTAAAAGGTGTAGAATTACAGGTAGGAGTGTACATAGGTTGGGTTGATTCGAGTTTTTCAATTATTAAATTAAATTAATTATATCAGATTTTTAAATTTATAAATCAAATCACACCAACAAAAGTCAAATTTTTTAATCTTGGGTCTTTTGAATTTTTCAGTTTTAGCTTGAAAAAATATTCAAGTTTGAAGTGAAAAATCGGCATAATATATAACCAAACAAGTAGATCATGAGAACTCAACATTTCCGCACGTCCAGGCCTGCCAATTGGAGCATGAACAATATAAATGGAGTTCAACATTGGTGAAATACAAAATTGTGATGAACATGTAAATAATAGATTTTGAATCTAACTGAACTCCAAAAGCTAGTTCGTTATCCTAGCTAACGTGGGAGAACTCAAAAAAATTTGAACAAAAATAATTGAAAAAACAAAAAATAAAAAAGTTATGTCCACGTCGTGAACATATCCTCTATAAGGGATGATACTATAATTAGAAAAAGGATCTTTGTTGCTGAAATTTGGGGTAGCAACTCACGTCACGAACAACATCTCGGAGTAGTTTTATTTGTCTTCTCGTTACAGTTAACCTGTGAAATTGAGAAACGGGAAATATCATAACTAAAACATTTCAAAATGGAAGTACTTATATCAAACAGATTTTTTTTGAAACTAAATAACAAAATTCGTCTAATATTATTTTTCTACAGATTATTAATTTTTTTTGTTAACTACGAGCAATTTAATAACATATCAATGAAGTTCGTAGCTAATTTCTATTTTCAAGAAATTGCACGGCTTGTCCTTCAAATGGGCTGGTCTTTAATTTTTTCCCCCTCAAATGAAAGTTATGCCCTCATTGGAGGGGAAATAACTTCCGATGGGCAAAAATTAAAGACCAGTACAAAATAGGGACAAAAGTGCAAATGAGCCTTCAATTTTTTCTGTAAGATATTAAATTTTCATAATAATGAATCGGGTGAATCTGATTACCTTTGCATCAATAAGTCCAAACAAAACCTTCAGTGCAAGGTGGTACTGTTAGGGAGCCAATATACCTGTTAATATTTTCTGCCATCCATTATTATTAGATTTGGACTAATTATTCCAACGTCTCTTTCGGCACCTTTTCTATCAGCAAGAGCTTTTAAATTCTTTCTCTATCTGTGATTAATTAGAAGTAAACAATATCAAGAATATGAATAATAAGACCGGTTAAATTATACTGATAGTTTAACAAATAAAATTGTGTTTACCAAGGATAGGAACGAGTCAGGCAATAATCCAATCTCGTATACGATTCCAATGACAACAATCTTTTCATCATTGCTTTCTTGTACCAAATGAGCCTCCATATCAAACCTGCATTTAATTTGTTGATATATATGAATTCCTAATGCAAATATAAGGAATTAAAGCAAAAAAAGTTACAACGGCAATATAAGTTATTTGTCGCTCAAATAACTATGTTGGGCTCAAGCTCTAAAAATTGGACTGAGTTGGTGAATGGACCATGGTTTCTCTAAAGTCAATATTGAATCTGACTCTCGTTTGGTTATTCAGATTGTAAGGAATGGATCTTGGGCCTAACTCAACTCTAAAAGCTAGCTTATATGGTGAGGATTGTTCAAGTCCATATAAGGAGTCCATGTTTCCATTCCATATCAGATGTGAGATTCTTAACACAGATGGTTAAGGAAGAGAGCTTTCTGGCAGATTAAAGATGACATTGGACATATTCAACCTATGAGCACACTCGGCCAATTTACTTTCACCCATATCTTCAGAGAAGGTTACACCAATACTGACACGCTTGCTAACCGAACATCAAAATAACTACCTTCTTCCCTGAGGCTATACATCTTCCTCCTAGGATTATATTCACACTGAAGAATGATGTAGTTGGTAAGCCTAACATTTGAATTCGAGTGAACAAGGAAAACTCCATCTTTGATCCTGCATGTGGACTCATCTTAGCTTTCTTTATAGCTCGAAGTTCTTTGACTATAGAACTTTTTTGTAAGCTCATCTGTTTAGGAGCATCCCTCCTCTTTCTCCCTTTTAGTTTTTTTTTGATAAGCTAGATTGTAAGGATGAGTTCCTCATTTCTAGTATTGTACTGCAGAGGTAAGGCATAGCCACCCTCTATGTTTCTTTGGCTTATCTATGGAATCCGGTAAATGGGAGCTTTTGATAAAATAAAAAACTCAATATTTCTGACTTAGTTATTTCCTTTCGCGACATTTAATTGATTCATAGATCATAAGGTAACATCTTAATCATGAATAAGACAAACAACCTTCTATATATAGTACAGTTTAAATTACTCTTTATAGTGTGAAAATCATTTACACCATGCATATAATTAGTTAACTCTATGAATATATGTAAGCTAGTGAGTGAGTATACCTTTTCCCATCGATAGTATGTTCCGAAGGTGTGTGCCAATGAACTTGTTTGAGTTGATATTGAGTTCCATTTATCTCCAAGTATCCTCCATCATCCCATCTCAACTACATTTATAAATTAATAATCACTCATTAAAAAACGGTTTCACTATGTTATAAATTTCTGATGATACACTTCTCTTACCATCATATCATGTCCTCTGTTCAAGAGGGCGGCATGGGATGATTTGTAATATTTTTGAAGTATTCCTAAATTCGATACAACTTGAACCTTTTCGTTAAGAAGATCAATTGCAGACTGCAATTTTCCAGTATTGCAGGTGCTCCATTCTGGATGAATATTGCCCCAGTTAGCTGGTCCATTTTCCGCGTTTTCATCGTAACTAAACTCACTCTCATCATCTACAATTGCTCAAACATAAGAAAATTATTAGTAGCCTAAAAAACAACGTAGGTTAAAGTATATACGTTGATAGTGCAAATTAAATTATTTAGGCGGTCAATGTATATAAGTTAAATTCAAAAAAGAAAAAGGCTATGCACGTGCTAAAATCGAACAATTAGCAGAATTGGAAAGACACTGGAGCTTCTATTTCTAATAATTTTAACGTACCAACTTCTCCGGATCTTGCACGAAATGTACTTGAAAGGAAAAGAAAAGAAATGAACAAGATTTTGGTTATTGTTGCCATATTCACTATATATCTTCAACTGTTGAATGTTTTTGTCAACTGATGAGCAAATTCAGAAAACTCGTGGATCATTATATATAGGGGGAGTAATGTACAGTGAAGCTGACCTAAAAGAAGTCCCTCCTTGCTAAACTTCTCGTGCCAAATTTTGTTTGGATTTAAGTTAAATGTGTACTATACTGCAATGAATTTTTACACCATCATTATAATCATATTTAATTTATCATAACAGGTTACTTAACCTATTAGTTCTGTCTGTGTAAGGAATTCACATCTACTTATCTATTGAAAGACTAACTGAAACTTTAAATTCTTCTTGTAGAATATGCCAGTTGTAGACTCGAATGACAAGACTGACAGTGAAAGTTCACGCAATATCGACAATGATGTTGCTGAAGTTGAGGAAAACCCCGAAGATTCAACAGTTGAAGAGAAACTCAAGGAATCGGCAGTTGAAGAGAAACCGGAAGAACAAGCCATTGAGGACAAACCCGAAGAACCAAAAATTGAGGAGAAACTCGAAGAACCAGCGGTTGAGGAGAAACCTGACGAACCAGCTATTGAAGGGACACCTGAAGAACCTGCGGTGAAAGAAACACCTGAACAACCGGTTGAAGAGAAATTTCAAGACATTTCATGCAATACCGAAAATGATGTTGTTGGAGTTGAGGAAAAGCTTGAAGACTCAGTAGTTGAAGAGGAACCCGAGGAATCGACAGTTGAAGAGAAACCAGAAGAACCAGTCTCGAAGAACCAAAAGTTGAGGAGAAACTGGAAGAACCAGTGGTTATGGAGAAATGCAACGAACCAGCGATTGAAGGGACACTTGAAGAACCTGCGGCCAAAGAAACACCTGAACAATCAACGGTTGAAGAGAAACCTCAAGAACCAGCAGTTCAAGAGAAACCGGAAGAACCAAAAGTTGAAGAGAATCTTGAAGAACCAGCAATTGATGAAAAACTTGAGGAACCAACAGTTGAGGAAAAACCTGAAGAACCAGCAGTGAAAGAAAAATCAAAAGAACCAGCAATTGACAAAAAACTTGAGGAACCAGCAGTCGATGAAAAACTTGAGGAACCAGCAGTTGGAGAAAAAACTGAAGAACTAGCAGTTGACGAAACACCCAAAGAACCAACAGTTGAAGTAAAACTCGAAGAACCAAAAGTTAAGGAGAAACCCAAAGAACCAGAGATTGAGGAGAAACCCGAAGAACCAGCGGTCAAGGAAACACCTGAAGAACCAGTGGTTAAAGAGACACCTGAAGAAATAGCAGTTGAAAAGAAACCTGAAGAACCAGCAATTGAAGAGAAACCTCAAGAACCAGTAGTTGACGAAAAACCTGAGGAACCAACAGTTGAGGAGAAACCTGAAGAATCTACAGTTGAAGAACCAGCAGTTGATGAGAAACGCGAAGAACCACCAGTTGAAGAAAAACATGAGGAATCGGCAGTTGAAACATTTGGAGAACCAGCAGTCCGAGAGAAACCTGAAGATCCAGCAGTTAAGGAAAAACCTGAAGAACCACCAGTTGAAGAAGAACCCAAGGATCCAGCAGTTGAAGAAGAACCCAAGGATCCAGCAGTTGAAGAGAAACCTGAAGCACTAGCAGTTGACGAGAAACTTGAAGAACCAATAATTGAAGAGAAACCTAAAGAACAACCAGTCGGAGAAGCACCCAAAGAACAAAACAGGGAAGATACTGAAGCTGCCACCGAAAGAATCGATGAATCTGAAACGCATATAGTAGAGAAAGAAGAAGCTTTGATTGGAAAACAAGCAGAACTGTCTGTCGAAGAAACAACGAGACTTTGCAAAGAAGTTGAAACTGAGGTATTAAGTGGCTGCCTTCTATCAATAGTTGATATTCTTTGATGTGCCTAAACTAGTCATAACAAAATCTATCACTACAAACAGATAAAAGAACTTAAAGATATCAATGCTGGTGGTGGGACAAATAAGAATGCCCTACAAGAAGAAGAAATGAGTTTACACGAGCTTCTAACATCTGCCAAAGAAAAGATGGCGGCAAATAACTTTGAAGAAGGAAAAGTGGTTTCAGAAACCCCCAATCAAGAGGTAGTGACCACACAAGCCTGTTTCCTATTCATATATCTAACCCCAAGGTAAAATAGAAATGCTTGCTTTCTCTCTTTCTTCTAAAATCACCGGATTGCTCTTTTTTTTATTCTACAGAACTTTCAGCAAGACAATCTAACCACAGAAGAGGTTAAAGACGCGCGTGGAGCAGAGAACGTCATTGAACTTTCTTCGGAAGAAATGAGGGTGGAGGACTACACTAACAAGGTAAATGAACAAGAACTACAATGAATTAGCTGCTTAGCATCTATTGAGAATATATGAATTTATTGCATGCTTATGAGCCTAGAAATTTAATTCTCCTGCTGCACAATATTTTCACAACAACAATGACAACAATGACAACAACAACTAAGCCACAACTCCAAGTTAGTAAAGGTCACTTATCTTTTTTGATGACAAAGTAAAGGTCAGAAATCTCTAGAGGAATATTATATTATTTTGGGTTTTTGTTCCCTTCTGCAAAGAGAGGATTGAGGAGATGTTGCTGTGAGCACATTATGTATGGACAACTGCATGAAGCATTTCATATAAGCAGGCAGAGTATGACATAAATGCCGATTTGCAATCTGCTACAAGAAATCACAATTCTGAATTATAAAATTGGAAAAAAATTATAACAGCACAGGAAAGAAGTTGAAGGAAAACTAGCAAAATAGAACTTTGATGTTTCCCCCTTTTCCATTACAACCATTAAAGAAGCTTGAATAGAACTTACAAACTATCTCAAGATGAATCACAGCTAGACGCAGCATATCCACTGCAATCATGTTTTACATCATGTAATCGTGCTAGCAGTCTCCAGCAATTTCTCTATATCCTCACCCTTTCAGTTATTTCTGGATACCAACCAAGTTAGAAATGGCTCATTCTACAGGTTGAAACCTCTTATATCAGGTTCCAGAATGATAATAAGTACAACACAGCTGCAGATAAGCTTGAGGTACAAAACAGAGAAACAAATATTAGCCATATGCTTGGTACTCCGGTTGAAAAAGAAACAAATGGAAGAAACAGTGAAAACATATCTGAATCCACAGAAGAACTTATCCATCAGACAGCTGAGATTTGTGAAGATAACAAAGTAGCAGTAGTTACAGATACCAATATGTTACAAAGCTGTGCAGATCCACAGGAACAACTGAAGAATCAGTTAGCTGAGGTATGCGAAGAGAAACATGCAGTAGGAAGAGCAGACACTAATTCTTTACAAAGGTCTGCAGACCATGAGAAGCTTTACACTGCACCTGCTCAGGAGGTAAAATTGTATTTAAGGTTTTGTACCATGCATCATTCGATTAAATGTTAACTCTTTCCTTTTTCTCCTGTATTTCTTAAAAGATTGTGAATGTTGACTGATCAAATTCCAGATCATTTTTCCAATCTTTTCTTACTCCCCCCTGCCTCCTTCCCTGTTTATGCACGAACAATTCAATCAAGATTTCTGACGGTAAATTATGAACTCATAGGAGGAACAAGAAGAAGATTTAAGAGAGAGCACTGGCGAAGATTCCTCAAACAACACAACACAGGTGCAACAAGAGGAGGGAACAACAACAAGTGAACCAGAAAGAGGAAGTTTGGAACCTTTTGGATCAGAACAAAAAATAGCAGCAGGTTCGGAAGAGATGATAACATGCAATGAAACAAAAGAAACAGAGAAAGAAGCAAAAACTGAAAATGCTCCAAGTGCCCAAGTAGGATGTGAACAAGAGGAAAACACAAAGGGATAAACGGGAAGAAGTAACAGAACATTTCACATCATTGACATCCGTTAAGGTTTTGGAAAAGGAGATAGCAATGGATAACATGGTGAGCAATGAAAGCAATGTAACTAAGCAGATACAAGAGCAAGCAGCATATCCTCTTACATTGGAGAGGGTGGAAACTGTTCCAACAGGCAGCATTGATGTCAATTGTACGCCCAAAGACAGTATTACACCACATGTGCAATTGGGTGCAGCGGCCAAAAGTCTCCAGCACATGCAGGAAAAATGCAAAACTTCTGAAACAAAACAGCATCAGGACGAAAACGAGAAAGAAGTGGAATGTGATTCAAAAGAAGCACCAGAGGAATCCAGATCAAGAGAGACACAAGCTACGGACGCGCTTTCTGACCTTATGCATGTATCAATAAAAGAGACATCAAAAAAGGAGGAAAATTTTGCTGATGAAAGAGAAGACAACGAAAAAGAAGAGGAGGGAATTCAACAAACAAGAGAAGTGTCAGGTTCTGAAGATGCAGTGATCGTAGAAGTCTCAAGAGATGCTGATATCAAAGTTCCTCACAAGAAACATCAGAACATATTGACAGGAATTGGATCAAAAGTCAAGCACTGTCACGCGCCGACTTTTCTCAAGTCTTTCTTTAGGACGTGATGGCACCTGGACAACTATCCCTTTCCAGGCGAACCATATACTTCATTTTCTTCCTAAATTAGACAGGTATTTGCGGAAATAATATATATAATAATCAATTTGAAGTTTACGAAGAACAATCTCATGTGGGGCATTCTCCGAGATAATAAAACTTAATTCTTTAAACAAACTTAGTCTAGAGTAACTTTCACCAAATCCGAAATAATGGATTGGTGGTACGATGAGGCTGCGGACGATCCCTAGCCCTCTTGCGGAGATTTTCCTCTATCGCGCCTTCCTGAAATATGTTAAATAAAAGAGTCAGCCCTACCATCCGGGGCTGAGTGGAAATCTCACCTTACAGACCAAAGTAACCTCACAATATTTTTAATTACAATCACATTATAAGAAAATAATAAGCATGTTGAAATAAACAGATTATAACCCTTTTATCAAATAACTCAATAAATATTCACGTGCAAAATTTTCTCCCCACTCGTCCTAGAAAAAAAAACAACTTAGTTTAATCAGTACTCCTGCTTTTTCCCATATAACATATTATACATTTGTTGCGGTACGTGCAACCCGATCCAGTGCATTTATATATTTGTTGCGGTACGTGCAACCCGATCCAGTGCATTTATGTATTTGTTGCGGTACGTGCAACCCGATCCAGTGCATTTATGTATTTGTTGCGGTACGTGCAACCCGATCCAGTGCATTTATATATTTGTTGCGGTACGTGCAACCCGATCCAATGCATTTATATATACATATGTTGCGGTCCGTGCAACCCGATCCAATGCATTTATGTATTTGTTGCGGTCCGTGCAACCCGATCCAATGCACTTATTTGTTGCGATGCGTGCAACCCGATCCAATGCACTTATTTGTTGCGATGCGTGCAACCCGATCCAATGCACTTATTTTGTTGCGCATGCGTGCAACCCGATCCAATGCACTTATTTGTTGCGGTACGTGCAACCCGATCCAATGCACTTATTTGTTGTTTAAATATGTCATATGTTCAAAAGGCTCAAAATAATATTTCCTTCCTTCAATATTTCGCCCTTTCCACTTGTAAGGGTTACAACTCTCAAAACGTAAGTCGGATTTATCCCCGTAAAGTCTCAAACTGTCGAGGACAAAGAAATATATAACATTTATTCAGCACAATATTTCATATTCATTACCGATTTGTACAGTTTTTACGTTATACATTCTGCCCTTCCAGACTTCGGTTGATTCGAGGCAGAATGTTCAAACAGTGATAACTCTCAAACCGTAAGTCGTATTTATCCCCGTAAAGTCTAAAACTGTCGAGGACAGAGTAATCTATAACTTATATTCAGCACAAACTTTCATATTCATTACCGATTTGTACAGTTTTTACGTTATACATTCTGCCCTTTCAGACTTCGGTTGATCCGAGGCAGAATGTTCAAACAACGATAACTCTCAAACCGTAAGTCGGATTTATCCCTGTAAAGTCTCAAACTGACCGTAACAGAAAGATGTACAACTATGTAAAATTTCATCCAATTCTAACAAGTATAGCCCAGTATAACAGATTACAATTGCACCATCCAAACTAGTTATTAAACAATCATAAACTTCATGCTCATTCTTTCAATAACCGGATTATATTCTAACATGTATTGTAACTTAAAAATAAAGGATTTTACTAAGAACTTTGAGTGAGAAAACTCACCTTTGTTGCTTCGTAACCACGAACAAAACCTCAACTTCAACCAAACCTCTTTGGAACTCCTTAATTGCTCTCTTTAATCTTTTTTTTCCTCTCTTTGTTTTGTTTCTGATTTGCTGTTTTCTCCCTTTTTGTTGTATTGTATATTTGATGTGTTGTATTGTGTGTGTGTGTGTGTGTTTGTAACCAAATACAGAAAATGCCCATGATAAATGGGATGTGAGGGAGTTATGGGAAAGTGCATAAAATGCCCATGATAAATGGGATGTGAGGGAAATTCTTTTTTTTTTTAATTTTACGGGACTTTACATTCTCCCGTCCTTAAACAACATTCGTCCTTGAATGTGAGTAAGGTCGTAACCCATGCACATAGACATGCAAACTGCACACACATGAAACACAACTTTCAAGACTTTACATTCTCCCCTTCTTAAACAACATTCGGCCTCGAATATGTATAAGGTCGTAACACATGCACATAGACACACAAACTGCACACACATGAAACATAACTAAACACATTTTATTACCTTACTCAAATAGGAAAGGATATTTGATTTTCATCGCGTCTTCGGCTTCCAGGTTGCTTCTTTTGTGGAGTGATTTCCCCATAGGACCTTCACGGATACAATATCTTTATTCCTAAGATGTTTAATCTGTCTATCCAGTATTTCTACAGGCATTGCTTCATATTGAAGCTCTTCATTCAGGACTATTTCTTGGGGTTGGATGAGGTGACTTGGATCATGCAAGTATTTTCGTAACATTGACACATGAAACACCGGATGCACCGCTTCTAATTCTTGTGGAAGGGCTAGTTCGTAAGCCACATTTTCCACTCTTCGTAAGATCTCATATGGTCCAATAAACCTTGGGCTCAATTTTCCTTTCTTGCCAAATCGCATCACTCCCTTCATTGGAGAGACTTTTAAAAACACTTTCTCCCCTTCTTGAAATTCGAGATCTCTTTTGCGATGATCCGCATAAGACTTATGGCGGCTATGAGCTGTCTTGATCCGCTCCTGAATTATCTGAGCTTTATCGTTTGTTTCTTGAATGACTTCGGGTTCGAACAGTAGTGTTTAGCCCACCTCGAACCACCCAAGCGGAGATCTACATTTTCGCCCATACAATGCTTCGAACAGAGCCATATGTATACTAGCATGAAAACTGTTGTTGTAGGCGAACTCAATTAGACATAAATGGTCCAACCAGTTGCCCTGGAAGTCCAACACACAAGACCGCAGCATGTCCTCCAATGTTTAAATTATTCGTTCACTTATGCATCGGTTTGCGGATGGAAAGCCGTACTCAACTTGACCTTTGTCCCGAGGCCCTGCTGGAAACTTTGCCAAAAGTGTGAGGTGAACTGGGAACCCTTATCCGAAATAATTTACAATGGAATCCCTTGTAACCTCACTATTTCTTTCAAATAAATTTGTGCATACTGCGGTGCCCAATATGTAGTCTTGACAGGTAGGAAATGGGCTGACTTTGTAAGTCGATCTACAATCACCCATATAGAATCATAACCTTCTCGTGTTTTTGGTAGACCGGTCACAAAATCCATATGAATCGCCTCCCATTTCCACATGGGGACGCCAATGTCCTGAGGTAGGCCGCCGGGTTTTTGATGTTCGGCTTTCACCTGTTGACACGTAAGACATCTTCCAACAAACTCTGCACCGTCTCTCTTCATTCCTTTCCACTAGTAATTTGCCTTGAGATCATGATACATTTTCGTTGATCCTGGATGAATGGAATACCTGGTATTGTGACCTTCGTCTAAGATCCTTCTTCTTAGATCCCTTACCTTAGGAACACATAACCTACCCTTATACCGAGAGGTACCATCATTTCCTCCTAATGTAAATTGTGAAGGTTTTCCTTGTTGAATCCTCTCCCGAAACCTAACAAATTCCATATCCTCAAACTGACTCTCTTTTATTTCTGAAGTTAAGGCAGACTGAGAGGTATCACGTACCACCACCCTACCTTCACTGACCTCAGTTAAACTAATCCCGAGGCTTCCCAATTTTTGTACTGCACGAACAATACCTCTCTTTTGTACTACCAAGTAGGCCAAACTGCCCATTGATCTCCTACTGAGTGCATCAACCACCACGTTAGCTTTTCCAGGATGGTAAAGAATGCTAAGGTCATAATCCTTAAGTAACTCTAACCATCTTCTTTGTCGGAGATTCAAATCCTTTTGCGTGGTTATGTACTGCAAACTCTTATGATCTGTAAATATATCTACATGCACCCCATACAAATAGTGTCTCCATAGTCGTAAAGCAAACACTACAGCGGCCAATTCCAAGTCATGAGTTGGATAATTCTTCTCATGTATTTTCAATTGTCGAGATGCATACGCAATAACTTTTCCAAATTGCATCAAGACACATCCTAACCCAACCCTAGAGGCATCACAATAGACTGTGAACTCTTCTTGTCCCGATGGTAAGGTTAGGACAGGTGCAGTAGTCAACAACTCCTTCAGTTTCTGAAAACTTGTTTCACATGCATCTGACCACTGGTACTTAATCGCTTTTTGAGTCAATCGGGTCAAGGGAGCAGCTGTTGACACCCAATTTTGTCCCATCTTTTATGATTTTATTCGTAATTTTTAATATTTTTGACACTTTTAAAATAATTTTAAAATATAGGCATATATGTGTATATCTTCGTATTATTATTATTATTCGCATATTTTATATCATTTGCATTTTTTATCACAATCATAAGTTTTATCCAAAAAATTCTATGTTATTTTATTCTCGCAAAATTGCATCGCATTTCCCTTTTATTAAGCATTAAACATTTCGCAAATATTATATTTTTATTATTATCACGTCGTTATGTTATTTTAAATAATTCACATCTTTTACAAAACAAAAATAATATTTTAATATTAAACCCCTTTTATGTTTTAAACCCATAACCCATTTTTATTTTTTCTAACCCAAAACAATTTCCTAACCCAATTAAATTCCCACCAGCCCAATACTCACTAACCCATTCGGCCCAACTCCCAAAACCCCTTCTCTCATTTTAACCCAAAACAAAAACAGCCCAACCGTCGGCCCAACCGAATCGCCCAACCCGTCGCCCCAGCCCAAACCCATTCCCCTCTTTTAATCCCCCCAAACAAATAAAAATCCAAAAAATTCTCAAACCCTAAGCCTAAAGGCTCCCATCCGCCGCACCTCTGCCCGACCCCACACCCCCATACCGGCGACCCCACGTCGTCGGTCACCTCGCCCCTGCCACCACCAACCCTCTGCCTTCACTGACCCCCCTCTGTTGCGCTGACACCATAAAATCCGCGACCCATGCCCCTCAAATCCGCGATTTCTTTTGCCTTTAATTCAAATTTCAAACTCGTTCTTGGGGGGGAAATCCACCTATAAATATCCCCCTTGTTCTTCATTTTTGGGAGGTCCGGAAAATCTGTCTTTGAAGGGGGATTTTTAGAGTTTTTGGGGTCGATTTTAAGTCCGAAAATTTATGTTTATGAGTCCGAAATTTTCTTAAAGGTTTTGCTTTATACTTTGTTTGTGTTCTTCACTATTTGGGAAGATTCCGAATTTCAAAAATCCGAAATCTACTTAAAAGTGTTTGTTCTTGCATATGTTCTTCAACTTAAATGTTCAAAATATAGGTCGAAATTATTTGGTTTGTGGTGTTAAAAAATCTTGATTTTTTTGCTCTTTCCAACTGCTTTTGGCTCGGGTCATCACTTTGCCGGGTCAGACCCTTCTTGGTCGGGCCATTAGGGTCGGGTCGAACATTCCAAAATCAGAAATTGACATCCTAAAATCGAATTCAAATAACATTTCCGAGTGGATTCGACAACTCGAAACACGCCTCGGTTCATTGCCAGGAGAAGGTCGATAAATATATCTCCTCTCAATTTTGTTTTCTATATTTACGTGCCTTTTTGTGTGTGTTAATTAATAGGAGTTTGGTGTTTATGGGCTGTTTAGTCTGAGTGATTTATGAACCTGTTTGGTTAACTGTTTGGTGCTTAGATAATGCTTTGTTAAGTTCACGTTAATATGATGGAATGTATATGCTGTTTTAAATATTTGTCTAGCAAGATTATTATTCAGGCTACTTGAATGATCAGTCCGTAAATTCTAATTCCTCTCAATTTTGTTTTGACGCATTGTCTGCTGTGTAATTTGTTAGTTTCTGTATAAATTTGAGTATGTTTAGCCTATGTTAGTTCAAATATGTATATTGTGTGATGCTAGTTTAAAGCTCGAATTAATAAGTGTTATTCAATTTATGCTATGATACTTGTCTAAAATCGGGTATTTAGGAAGTATGTGTTGGATTAAATATGCAAGGACTTAATGGTGACAGTTTTGGTAAGGTCTAATGAAATTTTGGCCATCTCTCTATGTCTACATAGCTATTGAATGGATGGCACACCTGCCTTGTCTGTTAAAACGCCTCTATATTAACATGTCAGTCTCCTAAGTTATCAAGTGTCACGCCTATTTGTTGAGATATTTAAATGACATTTGCATTAGTGCCTTATATTTAATGAATCAGTTTACATCATGCTAAGTTATAACCCTTGGTGCATTTTACTCTTGGTTTGCAATCATGATCATGTAGTAGTATGCATAAAGTATAATTTGGTGCTGAAATTGTTCAAGTGTATAGAAGGTTTTGGAGTATGATTTGGATAAGTATCACTTGAGGATAAAGGCCTTTGCTTCTTGTTGAGTTATGCACACATGTCCAAACCGCCTCACGAGGAGTATGTGTTTATTTTGCCTTGGTCTCTAAATTGGTTCATGTGAGCATGCATATTTCCATGTTGTCAAGTTTTAGTGGTTTGTGTATGGTCAATATGTCATTGTTAAGATTGATTCAAACTTATATGATGTATGTATGTGTTTGTTTAAGTAGGTTTCATAACATAAATGTTAGTTTGGTAGTTTAGATTATTTGGAAGATCATGTCTAGCCTAGAAAAGCCTGAATATATGATTGTGCATGATTTTAAGCCATCTAAGCCTCATATTAAGTAATGGCAAGGCTATAGTGATTGGGGGAGTGTGCTTGGATGCTTGATGACTGTTTATGTGATTCCTATGGTTTAAGACAAGCGATGAATCATGTATGTTCCTATTAAAGTTTCTTGAGTTCAGTCCAGCATGCTCCAGATATGATCCAGGTTGTGAGATGATTGGGTTTTGTTAACATAGGTCTTCTTTAGTGGTCATGTTAACTATGACATGCCTAGAATGATTAACTTATGATTGCATGTCCTTAATGCTTGTGGTTCTGCATACTTAAGATGTTGTTTCCACATGGCCATGTAAATCTCCGTTGTTTATCTTCCATGTCAATCTTGAGCTGATTATGCATCCATTTTTGCTCATCTTAGCGTAAGCTTGATCCTTGTGCTAGCATGAAAGTCCTTAGAGCATATTATTAATGTACGTTGCTTACCTTAATAATATATGCATTTTTTTGGCCCAGATTAGACAATTCTGTGTCTAAAAAATATCATCTTTTGGATAGTTAATTACATTTTGACCGTCTGTCAACCTTTGTTGAAGTGCTAAGTGCCTACATATATCATATAAAGTCTTTTAAGTTATCTTATATCATGTTATGTTTACTAACTTGATGAATGATATATGTATTAGCATTTAGCGTATTTGAACCAGATTTGTGTCGTGTTATAAAGCGCCCATGTCTGCATTCTATGTTTATTGCCGAATGTTTTCTTTCATAGTTGCCTTGTCGAATCTGTCCTATTATCTTAATATGTTGGTTGAAAGCCAAGACAAGCTTCGGGTTGGGTTTAGCCTTCTTCGATAACTGCCATGCCCAAGGTTCAAGAAGCCTTTTGAATCTTGTTGCGGCATCGGAAATGAATGGTGGTAGCCCTCTTTGTCTTCTTATCTTTCAAATTTGAAGTTTAGAGTGGTGGTCTTTAAGTTTACCTTCCCTTTATGTCTTTCTTTGTGCTACCAATAGTTGTGGTATCCACTACACCTTGAGATTCTGGATATATGTCATCTTTAAATAATTCTAGTTATGGATTTTGTTGCATTTTGGTGCTGATTACGAGGCGCCAGATTCTTTGCAATACTTGGGCTGATCATCGCACTTTTGAGCCATTATTCTCTGCTGCGTTTGCCGCGCACAATTTCTGCAATCTGGACCATTTACACTTCTTTTCTAAACATTTTATCACTGCATTTTGAGCCCATTTGATGTCTTATCACTGCTGTGTTTTTAACACAATTATCGCTATTTTCTTGGCTAAAGCACGCTACTTTAGGTCAAGCTTTGACAAACCCATCGCTTCGTTTCTAACCCACTCTGCGTTATTTTTAAAACCCAATTCTTTCTTGTTTTCTCGGTGAAAACAATTTGGTTTAAAATCTTTAGACAACCGCAATATTTTGACTTTCTTGTTTTTCTTGTTTTGAATAAATACCGCGTCTGTTGGTATTTGTTTTTCTGTTTGATTTGCTCCCGTTTGGATTACCCATCGCGTTTCCGGCCCATTATTGCGTTATTTTAAAACCCATTTCTTTCTTTGTTTCTTGGTAAAACGATCGCTTTAACACTGTTTTTCTGTTTTGATTCAACGCTCGATTTGATTCTGTTTCGTCTTTACCGCTTTTCTTGTTTTAAACTAAACACCGCACCTTTCGACATTGCTTTCTGTTCAGTCCATCGCTTTGACATTCAAATTACCGTTCTCTTTGTTTCTTGTTTTAAACTAGACAGCGTCATTTTGAGCTGGTTTTTCCTCTGCCTCTGTTTTCTCGCTCGCTATCGCTATCGCTCTGCTATCGCTATCAAGCTACTGCTCCGATTTAAAATTTTACTGATTTGAACACAATACACACTGGCCGATGAAAAATATCCGTCGGTTTTGAGGCCTCCACAGTTGCAAAGACGGAAATATAACTTCTGGGCAATGATGAAGACTTAAACCTTTTTATCCGAGATCAACATGTTTAGTAGGCGAGGTGACTAAAATAACCAACAAGTTATATATTCGCAGCCACGACGTGATTATAGTGATCTTTTCTATTTCACCCGAGAGACCAACACGTTTAGTAGGCGAGGCAATAAAAAATAAACTACATTAGTCATATGTTTGCAGCCACGACGTGATTGGAATGTTCTTTTCAAAATTTAAGTCTGAGCCCTCCGCGATCAAAACATTCACTGTTTTGAATACGGATATGAAGTTATTTGTATTTAAATGTTTCTAACTGTTTGTTCTTGACAGCTTGCAGGGACTAAAGTAAATAACGACAAATATTCCTCGGAGTTTATTTATTGTTATTTCTTTCTTTAATTCAGCTTTTATCTCGCTTTGTATTGTAATATTATTTATCGCACTTATGTAATTATTGAAATGCTTAGAATAGGCAAACTTAGGATTTATTCATAGGTTAGTTTAAGATTTGAAACCCGTCGCTAGCTTATTTATTTGTAGGCTCGGTTAAAATCAAACTTAGAAATCCTTCGCTAGTTTATTTATTTTTAGGCTCGTCACGCGTATTCAAGATTTTCAAAACAACTTTTGTCATCTTTTATTTGCTTTATTAATCATACCGAATAAGTTTATCTTTTGTCAATTTACAATTCATTGATTCCCAAAATTTTACCATTTGACATTATAGATAAATTGTTTTACTATCAATTGTCAAAACATATTTTTTTTTCAACTCTACATGTATTTCTCTTTAGATATCATATAAATGCATATTTTGAAAAATTTCTACATTTATCTATCTTTTAAAATGCATCCCTTTTTTATTAATTATTTGCAAACATCTTTTAACTTCATGCTTCAAACATGCATTTTTTCTAGTAATAATTAACCTGAGTTTTACCGGATAACCGCAAGTTAGCGGATCTTAAAGGATGCCTAATCCCTTCCCTTTAGGATAATAAAGAACCCTTACCTAGAAATCTCGCTAGTTTCGCAGACCTTAAAATTGGAGTTACATGGCAGCATCTAGTTTAATATTTAGGTGTCCTAATTCACCGTAAAAAATAATTAGGTGGCGACTCTTCAACCCTTTTTACCCAGGAATCACCCGGACACGTCCGCGCTCCGCTTTGACCCGAGCAAGGTCGAAAAATGGGCGCGTACAGCAGCAAGACTAGAAAAACCTTCTACAAATCTTCTATAATACCCAGCCAAACCCAAGAAACTCCTAACTTCTATCGGAGTGGTAGATTTTGGCCAGTTCTTCACTGCCTCTATCTTTTGGGGTTCTACCATAATTCCATCCCTTGACACAACATGGCCCAAGAAGGCTACTTTTTCCAACCAAAATTCACACTTTGAAAATTTAGCGTACAGTCTCTCTTGTTTCAAGGTTTGAAGCACTACCCTCAGATGTTCTTCATGTTCTTCAACACTCTTGCTGTAAATTAGGATATCATCTATGAATACAATCACGAACAAATCTAAGAATGGTTTGAAGATTCTGTTCATGAGATCCATAAAAGCTCTTTGGAGCATTGGTTAACCGAAATACATGACCAAGAACTCATAATGACCATATCGGGTTCTAAACGTTGTTTTGGATATATCATCCGGATTTATTTTTAGTGGTGATATCACGAGCGAAGATCAATCTTGGAAAAATAACTGCTCCTTGAAGTTGGTCAAAAAGATCATCGATTCTTGGTAATGGGTATCGGTTCTTGATCGTGACCTTATTGAGTTATCGATAATCAATGCACATTCGGGCGATCCATCTTTCTTCTTCACAAAAGGATCGTGCACCCTGCGGGAAACACTAGGCCTTATAAAACCTTTATCCGTAAGATCCTTCAACTGTTCTTTTAACTCTCTCAATTCATTGGGCCATTCGATATGGAGGAATAGAAATAGGTCTTGTACCCGGAATTAACTCTACAGCGAACTCCACTTCTCTATCCGGAGGAAGGCCTGGAAGATCTTCAGGAAAAACCTCCAAAAAATTTCGAACAATAGGGACATCTTACACCGCTGGGGATTCTTTTTGGGTATCTACTATATTAGCCAGATATGCGTACTCCACTTTGTGACTTCTTAATAACTTTTGAGCCCTAAGATAGGAAATAAGCTGACGTGAGGATATTCCAATCTTACCTTTTATAACAACTTCTGGTTCCCCGGGAAAAGATAGTTTCACTATCTTTCGTCGGCAATCTAACATGGCATAACATGCTGACAACCAATCCATACCCAAAATGATGTCAAAATCTACCATATCAAGTAGTACTAGATTTACTATTGTTCCTCTACCATTCACTTCTAATGAGAAATTTTTAACTACTCGAGAGGCCCAAACTGAGGCCCCTACGGGTGTCATAACCTCAAAAGGTTTACTTAAACAGGAAGGTTCTACATGTAAATTCTTAGCAAAACCCATTGACACATATGAAAATGTAGAGCCAGGATCGTATAATACAAATGCGGGAATACTCGAGACCAGCAAAATACTTGTGACCACCGCATTAGATGCCTCCGCTTCATTCCTCTGGGGCAAAACGTAGAGCCGATTAGAATTGTTGGACTGTTGACCTCCCTGACCCTGTCGGGACTGATTTCCCTGATTTCCCTTGTAGGTGGCTGTGGTTGCTTCTGACCTCCCATGAGAAAATTGAGTTTGGACTCTCCTCTTGCAAATCCCTGGCATGGTGGCCTGGTTCTCCACAGTTGTAACATCCTTTTGGTGAGAACCAACATTCTCCAATATGTTTCTTCTGACAAACCTTACAAACCGGGTTGTCACCTCTTGTGTTAGGGTCGGTGGCATGGACATTGCTACCTTGGTGAATGAACCATTTGTGCCATTGGGGCCTGAAATGAGACTGGCCTACTGACTGATTCGGTTTTGACGAACCCCTACTGCTTTCTTGCCTCTGGTTTTGATTTTGATTAAAGGATCCCGGCGATTGAAACCTCTTCTGCGAATACTCTTTTTTTTTTGCTTTAGCAAAACCTTCTACCCTTATTGCCATATCGACGATCTGAAGGTAAGTCCGATCATGGGCTAATGCCACTACCTTCCCTGTCAAGTTCGAGTTTAAACTCTAAACAAATATTTTGACCTTCTCAATTTTCGTAGGAATACTGTGTGCGTTGTATGCCGACAATCGCATGAACTGGGTATCGTATTCTTGCACACTGCAGTCTCCTTGTTTCAACTATTCAAACTCACACCTGAGCGCATCTTTTCGGGTGTTAGGCATGTACTTTTCAATGAATGCGACTCTGAACTCCCCCCACGTCATCGATGGTGACATCGGGGAACGATTTCTTCTACAGTTTACCGTTGCACAATCCCCTTCCATAAACTTTTGAAGGAGGTAGTACGAAAACCAAGTCTTTGAAAAGACTCAAGATAAGCACGAGAAGAGTATGAAAGAAGGGAAACTGTTTAGGATGTTATTCCGTTCACTTATTACAAAGGTGGCGCGCACACCGTAGCAATAAGTAACCGTTCAAACACCCAACTCAAAGAAATTTCCTAGAATCTTCGAACCTGGTTTAGCTCTGATACCAACTTGTCACGCCCCGACTTTTCTCAAGTCTTTCTTTAGGACGTGATGGCACCTGGACAACTATCCCTTTTCAGGCGAACCATATACTTCATTTTCTTCCTAAATTAGATAGGTATTTGCGGAAATAATATATATAATAATCAATTTGAAGTTTACGAAGAACAATCTCATGTGGGGCATTCCCCGAGATAATAAAACTTAATTCTTTAAACAAACTCAGTCTAGAGTAACTTTCACCAAATCTGAAATAATGAATTGGTGGTACGATGAGGCTGCGGGACGATCCCTAGCCCTCTTGCGGAGATTTTCCTCTATCGCGCCTTCCTGAAATCTGTTAAATAAAAGAGTCAGCCCTACCATCCGGGGCTGAGTGGAAATCTCACCTTACATACCAAAGTAACCTCACAATATTTTTAATTACAATCACATTATAAGAAAATAATAAGCATGTTGAAATAAACAGATTATAACCCTTTTATCAAATAAATCAATAAATATTCACGTGCAAAATTTTCTCCCCACTCGTCCTAGAAAAAAAAACAACTTAGTTTAATCAGTACTCCTGCTTTTTCCCATATAACATATTATACATTTGTTGCGGTACGTGCAACCCGATCCAGTGCATTTATATATTTGTTGCGGTACGTGCAACCCGATCCAGTGCATTTATATATTTGTTGCGGTACGTGCAACCCGATCCAGTGCATTTATATATTTATTGCGGTACGTGCAATCCGATCCAGTGCATTTATGTATTTGTTGCGGTACGTGCAACCCGATCCAGTGCATTTATATATTTGTTGCGGTACGTGCAACCCGATCCAATGCATTTATATATACATATGTTGCGGTCCGTGCAACCCGATCCAATGCATTTATGTATTTGTTGCGGTCCGTGCAACCCGATCCAATGCACTTATTTGTTGCGGTACGTGCAACCCGATCCAATGCACTTATTTGTTGCGGTACGTGCAACCCGATCCAATGCACTTATTTTGTTGAGGTACGTGCAACCCGATCCAATGCACTTATTTGTTGCGGTACGTGCAACCCGATCCAATGCACTTATTTGTTGTTTAAATATGTCATATGTTCAAAAGGCTCAAAATAATATTTCCTTCCTTCAATATTTCGCCCTTTCCACTTGTAAGGGTTACAACTCTCAAACCGTAAGTCGGATTTATCCCCGTAAAGTCTCAAACTGTCGAGGACAGAGAAATATATAACATTTATTCAGCACAATATTTCATATTCATTACCGATTTGTACAGTTTTTACGTTATACATTCTGCCCTTCCAGATTGATCCGAGGCAGAATGTTCAAACAATGATAACTCTCAAACCGCAAATCGTATTTATCCCCGTAAAGTCTAAAACTATCGATGACAGAGTAATATATAACTTATATTCAGCACAAACTTTCATATTCATTACCGATTTGTACAGTTTTTACATTATACATTCTGCCCTTTCAGACTTCGGTTGATCCGAGGAAGAATGTTCAAACAACGATAACTCTCAAACCGTAAGTCGAATTTGTCCCTGTAAAGTCTCAAACTGACCGTAACAGAAATATGTACAACTATGTAAAATTTCATCCAATTCTAACAAGTATAGCCCAGTATAACAGATTACAATTGCACCATCCAAACTAGTTATTAAACAATCATAAACTTCATGCTCATTCTTTCAATAACCGGATTATATTCTAACATGTATTGTAACTTAAAAATAAAGGATTTTACTAAGAACTTTGAGTGAGAAAACTCACCTTTGTTGCTTCGTAACCACGAACAAAACCTCAACTTCAACCAAACCTCTTTGGAACTCCTTAATTGCTTTCTTTAATCTTTTTTTTCCCTCTCTTTGTTTTGTTTCTGATTTGCTGTTTTCTCTCTTTTTGTTGTATT
>CM056494.1:5506934-5821274 GCA_029783415.1 Anisodus acutangulus
ATTTTGTGTGTGTGTGTGTGTGTTTGTAACCAAGTACAAAAAATGCCCATGATAAATGGGATGTGAGGGAGTTATGGGAAAGTGCAGAAAATGCCCATGATAAATGGGATGTGAGGGAAATTCTTTTTTTTTTTTAATTTTACGGGACTTTACATTCTCCCCTCCTTAAACAACATTCGTCCTCGAATGTGAGTAAGGTCGTAACCCATGCACATAGATATGCAAACTGCACACAATGAAACACAACTTTCAAGACTTTACAAGCACTCAATTGCAAAGGTGAAGAAAGCCATCACTGGTAAGTCCTCTCAGACCAAGCCATCATCACCAAAGTAAGGCGGTGAAAAAGATCAAGACTTCACATTGTACAAAGTTGTAAGTACTCAAGAAAGGCAAAGTGAAAAGCTTCTCAGCAATTCAAGTTTTTAATAAAGTAGAAAAGTTTGTCCAGTATGTGAATCTTATTGTACTAGAAATTCCATAATTATTGGATACATACCAGTTAATAAAGTAGAAACGTTTGTCCAGAATGTGCAATCTTATTGTATTAGGAATTCCATAATTATTGGATACATACTAGCAACTTCTTATTGTTTCCGAGGGTCTCTCGAAAGCTTGATCTCTAGGTATGCATACACTATACCCTCTCCTGCACTTACGCCATGATTTCACCTGGATATGTTGTTGTTGTATACTAGCAACTTCTTAGCGACAATTCCAGTAACATCAAAATTCGAGCACTCAACCAAACCAGGTGCACCACATACTAAGGACCCCTATTGTAGTATCAGTATGTCCCCACCAAAAGAATATCTATAATATATTTTCCATGACCCACAGTTAACATTGAGAAGGAAGACTTGAAATAGACAACTTTCCCAGTAGGCACTACCGTTATCAGAAAATATCCACATATGCATTATATAACTTCCTCAAATTTAAAAGGCAATGTTGTGTTTTCACTATACAATAAACTATTATCAATAGTGGCAGATGCAGCCTGTGTGCTGCCGGTTTAGCCAAACCCCGTACTTCTAAAAAAGATACATTTTTTTAACCAAACTCAGTGTTTCGAACACGTGAAAAAGACTTAAATTTTAAATGAATACTATATCTGAATTAGTAAGTTAAGAAGTACAATGAATTCTGTACTAAAAATGTTGAACCAATCAAATTTAAATTCTATATCCGCCTATGTGCTTCAATCCCAAACTAATTACACTCCGCCTAGGTGCATTTTCCACTAGAAACAATGAATTTCGGAGCTTCGATACGATTTCCGGTTAGATGATTGTACTTGTAGGTTCTAAACCAAAAACGAGCGTTATAAAGCAGATAGGATAAAAAGTAGTATTTCAAAGAGCAAGGTTCTTATATTACATAAATATTAGTAGTTCCTTGCGATGAGTATACAGAAAACATTCACCTGAAACACATGATTGATCTCAATAAACTCCTATATCGTCGTTCACAGCATATGAACATGATCCTTAACAATAGATAAAATAAAGCAGTCAACTAGAAAAACAAAACCTAAGAGTAAAATCCAGCAGAATTTCTAAACTAGAACATATTTAGTGATTTCCAATGTAAAAATGTATCCTCCCAATTCATTGAATTACATATCAACTAGAATCACAAACAAAAGCAACAGATACTCACCGCAATCTTAATTTTTCGAACCTATGAATTGATGCCTATTACTTCCTTACGAACGATCGTTCTAGAATAAAAAATCTTGAAAACTCTTTTTTTTTTAAACTTTCAAGGAAAAAATCTTAAATCCCATTCTTCATATATAGTGATTTGTTTGTTGATATAAAAAATGTTTTATGTGTCATATAATGAGTTGTTTACCTATGTCCAAAGATCGGATATCATATGAACGAAGATGAACAATTAAAGCTTTAAAACTCAACGCAATAAAGTAATGTTTGAATGATAAAAGTTCAAATATTTCTATATTTTTATATACTTAAACAACACCATTAATTTAAATGTCAATATGCATGATTATAAATGTTTCATGTTTTAAACATATAGTGAATTATTTAACTAAATAGATAATAAATATAGAATTGACATATATCAATTGTGTGGAATATAACTTTGACATCTTTTTTTATTGAATAAGTATTTTCATATATAAATATAGGTAGATAATCTTTGAAATCCAAACACAATTAAAGTATTACAAAATTATGGATCAAATTGATCAGCAATAACATAAATAAGTTTTTGAATCTCGTGCCATCATAAATTGCTTTAATATAAAGGAAAACACCCATTTGTCCACACAAATGTTTCTTCCATAAATTTAAAAACATAGTTGAAGAATATTTCAAATAACTATACTTATTTCTATAGTAGCCACATATGCCCGTGCGATGCACGAGCTCAATATGATTAATTTTATTTTTTAATTTACCTAAAGTCTTTCAGTAAAGTATTGTAAATAATTTTTAATAACATTTTAATTATTGCTTCATTATATCAACATATATACAAAAGGTGTTTAATATACCATCGGTTTATTTATATTATTGGAAATTTACGTGGGATTGAGTTTTTTTCGTCTTTAGTGACTTAAATACGTGGGTCCCGCATGTCGGAAACATCGTTTCTTCGCACATGCCTAATCTACTAAATGAGTAGATGATATTAGTGCCAAGTATCGTAGAATTTCGTTGACGAATGAAAGATATATTGGTACACAAAGTAAGGTGTTTGAGACATGAATAGATGGATGGTTTTTGGCCAAATAACAAATCTCCCACATAGTTAGAAGATGTAAGGATTGAACAATATATAAGCTCTATTTTATAGTAAAGGTTTGGGACCCAAAGGGGTAACCCATATGTTTAGAAGAGGGAGGACCTAAGTGAGCTTTAGATCGGGGCCAAGCCCCACACGTGCGTTGCCGCATGCCCGATCGGGTTCTCGAGCCGTGGACTTGAATTTTATTTTTGGTCCCTAAAATATTTCTTATTTACATTTTGGTCCTGAAAGTTCCGGAACGTTGCAACTAGTCTGACTTCAACAGTCAGAAACGCCCTCCTCCTTACTATAAATTCAACTCTTATGTTCATTTCAAAGTATATACAGATTATACATAAACACAGAAACAGAAACGCACAAAAATCCTCTCCTAGAATCAGCAATTTGTTCTATATTTATTTATTTACTAGAATCAACTTTTTTTGCTTTATATAGTTTATTGTTGCTGTTTTATCTTGATAGACTATTGTCCATCACCGTAAAAGCATCTATACGGGGCAATTTTGTCTTAAAGACAAAGATTCATCTCTCGACTCAACATTGTTCAGTTTAATCTTTCTGACACCATTTTTTTACCTACAATTTAAGACAAATTTTTTCTGAGTGTTCGAAAGATGTATGTTCCAAACTTTGCTTCTGCTTCTTCTACTGCTGCTCAAGGGAATGATGTTGTCCCTGCTCCTGCCAGTTTCCAAAGCTAACGTCCAAAAACGTTTTTGGGTACCAATTTTAAGAGATGGCAGCGAAAGATGCGGTTTTATCTTACTACGTTGAACCAGTCACACTTTCTGATAGAAGATCCTCCTTCTGGTGGGGATGCAATAGACACTCAGTCTAATACAACGACTAAAGTGGGCGACGATATCCAGTTCACAAATGCCCTGAAGTTAACACTGGATGCCTGAAATCATAGTAATTTCATGTGCAAAAATTGCATTCTGAACGGTTTGTTGGATACACTCTATACTGTGTATTGCACCGTGAAGACAACAAAGGAGTTGTGGGAAAAACTCAAAAAAAAGTACAGTGCACAGGATGCTGGTACTAAGAAATTTATCATTGGAAAGTTTCTGAAATTTCAAATGGTGGATGGTAAATCAGTGATGTCCCAAATCCAGGAGTTTCAAATGACAGACCTACTGCTTGAGCATACCTGGATATGAGTATTTAAAATATACTATTTACTTACACGGACCTATGTTGTGAGATTTCACTGGGTATGTTGTTGTTTGTTGTTATATACTTACACAAAATCCAAACTATTATCATAGAAGTAAATGATGCAATGTACTCTGACCTACCTTTCCTATGAAGCTATTTAATCTTAGAGTCTGGAAAAAAAGTTGGAGCTTAATCTACTGAAGCTGATGCAAAAATCACAGAGAACTTTGGTGTACCTTACAGTGTTATGTGACATCGAAAAAACTCGTCCAAGATCTCGCCTCTCATCATGGTGCTGCAAGACAATGTGATCAACGAAGACTTTAATCATTACAACACTATACGCAAGCACTCAAATAATAGGCAACTCTAATGGATGAGTCACTCCTTTATAAGCTTTCAACACTTCACTGCTAAACATGGGTAAGGCCAAACCTTGACTGAGTTGAAATGAATCTTCAACTAAAGTCATATTTCCACATTAAATGCAGAGTGACGAAAGGTAAGTACAGGGATAAGATGTTTAAATATATAATATCAAACAAATGCCTCCTTTTCGGGAGAACATTGAATCGGCTGAATGTTGTTGTGTTTCATCATCTTACATAAAATTCATTCGTACTTGTAAATATAGAGTAAATGCCGTTTCATTAGTTCATATATTAGAATAACTTACAATTGGCAAAATATGTACTTGTAAACATAGAGTAAATGTGGTTTCATTAGTTCAGATTAGAACAACTTACAATTGGCAAATCATAAACTAAAGCCAGAATCAAATAAAATTACAAAACTATACACCAAAGAAAAATTTATTTTGTAAACACCACATTGAGCATGTCACAAGATACTTGGGTGTTGTATTTCTTCATTGCTCGCAGGGCACAATTCATATTTCTGGAAAGCACTATAACTTCCAATAATAGAAACACACATAAGATAATGATCTAAGAGTGCAACGCCCTTATTTTCATATTAGTAAATCAGAAGCAAATACTCATTATAGAACTTTAATCTTTTTGTTCTTCTGTTTTACCAACACCCATCTTGAATCCTAAAAAAGAGAGCATATGCTGGATTTTTTCAGTCGAACTGAACAACGAACATTTGGTTAATGATCAGTAGGTGAGAATAGTAAAATACAACCCCTTTTAGCAAGTGAATTTGTGCAATACATAACAAACATCACCAATTTGTCCAACTTTTATTCAATCACATGACCTGTGAAATAAAATACTTATGTCTTATATTCTGAAACAAGATTTTCTTTCTCACTCCTCATGTACTTTTTTTTCACTTCATCCATACTTTTTGACTTTTTCTGCTAGATTTAAATGTATATAATCTTTAAGTTGTACCTATAAAGGCCTCATTTTGTCAGGTGACATCAATTAATATAATTAACAGTGTGTCGCCCTTTCGTCTGAGCAATAGAAATCCGCTTGTGAACTAATGAATTCTACTAAAATCAATTGACAAAAAACATTACATTACATGCATATACAATATGCAAGTAGAATCTTATTAGAATATACCGCAAACAAAACAATTCAAATAAACATAAAATATTTATAACTAAATAAGCAAAATTAGCATTGACGAAGAAGTTAATGACATTATATTTTATCAAAACAGAGCATATTCCAGGGAATGAATAGCTCTTGTTGACATGGAAGCAACCATGTCGACCCTACTTCAAAACGGATGCTTCCTAATAGTAGTAAATATCATATATTTCAATACCTTCATGTCATAATAATTTTAACTCATCAATCAAATTCTGCAAATACATATCAATTAATTTAATTACGTGAACCCGAAAAATAATACAAGTTAGTAATGTAATAAGTAAGTTAAAATATATTAAACCTTCAATTTAAGCTTGTTTTATTTCTACTTTATTTATCATTACTAGTAGTTAAGTAAGTCTAATAGCTTGACCCACAAAACTTTTATTTCCCAAGGAAAGGTTTCAAAGGATTGAATCGCATTATTTTAATGGGCCAAAATGAAAATTACCCATTTCACATGGGCCGCACTATACAAACCGCCAACTCGAAAAAGTTCAAATCAGTTTTCCCGCCTTGTCACACAACTTAGCTCGCGCCAAATCCAACATTAGCTGCCTTAGCAAACTTGCCGCTCTCATTTCATCTCTTCACAGCTCTAATACAAAAACTCATCAGCTCTACTCCTTGACCCTTTTCGTTAAACAACACGAACATTTCTCGTTTAATCTCGAGCTAGAAGCGGATCTAAAATTTTAATTTAAAGCGCCGATCGAGTACCATTTTAGTGTTAGGGTTTCAAACTTCAAAAATTCTCCTCATCCAAAACAGAGTAGGGGAAATTTCCTGTAGATGGACACGTTCAAGCACCAATCGTTCTTCCAAGATATCAAATCAAGAGAGCTTCATGGATACAGAGGTTTGCACCAAATAACGCTTAAATTAACAGTACTTTTTATATTGCTTCTCATTCATTTCTGTTAACCTGATGCAAAATTGTGTTTTTCCAGTAAAAAGACGACCTTATATCAGTGACGAATCGTCTGATTTCAACCAAATTGGAGCCGTAGCAATTGACCACAACGGATTCACGCCACCTCCAATGACCTTATCTTTCTGCAAGGTTTGGTTAGCTTTATCTATCATTATGTGTGGATAAGGTAATATTTTTGTCTGACTTCAAATAATTTCGATGTTTTTTTTTGTAGACAAGTAAAAACTCGCATATTGTTGCTGTTACTGACGAGGGTGGTTACCTTAGTTTGTTTAACACTCGGGTGCAAATTCCTTCATCTTCTACTCACCTGCAAAATGCAGGTAAAATATCAAGTTTATATTTAAGACACTCTCAATTTAGCATTTAAAGGTAGAGTATCTTTTACTGAGGGTTTTTTTAATGAAAATTTTGCAATTTACAGAAAAAGCTAAGGTATCAGAGTGGGTTGCTCATGATAATGCAATATTTGATGTATGTTGGATCAAGGTATGTCTCAGCTTCCTAGACTTTAGAAGCTATTCTATTAACTAAGGTTACTATGTGTATTCGACATCACGCATAAATGAAACTTATGCAACTGAATAGACCAAATAGATCAGGATTGGAGATGAAATTTTGAAGAATCCATATTGAGGAGATTTTGCATATGAAGTATCTAATGGGGACATATTTTAATGTTCAAACTAAGAACCAAAATATATGCCCAATTTATTTGTGTGTATGAGTATATCAGTAATGTAGTCACAAGGCTGATGGATGTGTGAAGTGATTTTATGCGAAATTTGATTTCAAGAAGCAAACTGACGATATTATTCTTGATAAAAAAGAAATAAGCTGTTTGAAAACAAAATGAGTGTTGAAGACCACTAGAAATATATATTAGTGTCCCCTTTCTAATAGTGGTATATCAGGCAAAAGTTCATAATTGGAGTTCATCATTACCCATCAGTAAAGAATTTTCACTAGTTAGCTCAAGGAAAATAATCCAGCCACACTTAAGGGGCCTGTTGAGTGTTGAAATTATCTTAAGTAAATAAAGGTGTTCCATTCCTAACAATTTAATCATTTAGATTAGGTGGTTGACAACTCAACAAAGAGGAAGCTGTAGGAACCAATTTATGGGTTGAAATGTGTTAACTAAGATTATCGTAGTTTCTGTTTTCTATTTGATTATTCTAAACTCTTTTATAAACACTTGGTCCTTATTAAAAATGAGATTTATTTGATTTTCTTTGCAGGAAGATACCAATATCTTAACAGCTTCAGGTGATCAAAGTGTGAGTTATATATTTCACTTCTTTTCTGTAGTAACCAATTAGTTTAATTTGTCTTTCTCAAACTGTTTTATGCACTCAAAGGACAAAACCAAGTTAACAAAACACCACTAGATATTTGATCGTTTGAATGCTGTATTCATATAATTGATTCAAAAATTAGTTACACGATCACCTTTCTTCTACATTATTTACAAATTTTCATGATGAACTTGAGCAGATAAAGGTATGGGATGCACAAGGAAAGCAATGTGTGAGAACACTAATGGGTCACACTGGGAGTGAAATCCATTTGTCCTCATCCTACAAATCACGGTATACCGCATTGTTATTTAAATTCCACCAATATAAGACATGAAAAAACCGAGGATGTGAACTTTATTGAAAATGAATTCTCTTTTCATTTCTCACATGCTAGCCCATTTATGACTGAGTGGTACATTATGTTGTCAATTCATGTTGGATGGATTTACAAAAACTTTCGCACAATTGATCTGGACATAGGTCCTATATATGCACGTCCGATTTCTGAATCAGGAATTAAGTAAGTTTGTCATTTTCTATTTCTTATATATATATATATATATATATATATATATATATATATATATATATATATATATATATATATATAGTACTTTTAGTTAATTAATTTTGTGAATGGAGGTGTAGTGTCATTTTTCATGCTTATTCTAGTACGACGTAAATATCCAGAGACTATTTAGCTAAAGGGACCTCTCAATGAAAATATACATAAGTATATACAGTATACACATATTTCTTGTGTATACCGTGTATATCACGGAAACCCATTACAAGTGGGAATCTGTGATATACACGGTATACACACCGTGTATATCTTATTTTTGGTAACAAAATATTGTGTAGTAATTGTATATAATTAGCATTGTATACGTACCATAATTGTAGAATTTTGTACAAGTAGAATAGAGTTTTGAGAGTAGAATAGGAATATGATTTTCCTATTATGGAAATTGTAAATTGTATATATACTCTTTCATTAATGAAAATAATCAAGGGATTATTTCTTTCATGGTATCAGAAGTCTAGGTTAATATTTTTCTTCCCAATTTTCGTCCAAATTGTGCATCAGTTTCTGAGCCCCTCTTCTATCGGTTTCCGTACCCGGTGGAGTCTTCCCTCTTCCTAAATTCTCTTCCAAAATCCCTACATCACGTCTTGTGTTGCTATTATGGCTAAGAACACGTTTCACCCTGCCTTTACTGTTTCTAACATCAAGAATCACATCCATATTATTCTTGAAATAGAAAACGTTCAATACGCGACGTGGGCCGAACTGTTCAAAGTTCATGCACGCTCGCATCAAGTCCTCCATCACATAATCACATTGGCTCATGCGGATACGGAGGTGCCAAAACCCGAGGATGATCCTAAGTTATGGACGACACTTGATGCTACTGTTCTTCAGTGAATTTACTCCACTATATCTACCGGCCTATTGCAGACGATTATTGAACCAGACGCTACATCGATGGATGCTTGGAATAGAGTGCGTGACATATTCTAAGATAATCAAAATTCTCGTGCTGTTACTCTTGACCAGGAATTCTCCCACGTCAATGTGAAAGAGTTCCCCAACGTTTTCGCATACTGTAAAATGTTGAAAGAATTGGCGGACCAACTCCTCAACATTGGTGCGCCCGTTACCAACGATTGTCTTGTTTTTCAGATGGTTGCAGGCCTATAGTGGCGTCGGTATGCTTCTTCGTCAGAGCAGTCCTCTTTCGCAGTTTTATTAGGCCCGTTCCATGCTCACGCTCGAAGAAGCCGACTTGGCTAAGAAAGCGGCCAATGGGGCCCTCTCTGGCGTTATGGTGGATGAGTCCAATTTTTATCAATCCATCTCCAACAATTCCGGCCAAACCCGCAACAACGGTGGCGGCAAAAAGGGTTAGAATCACAAAAGTAATGGTAAAAATCGTGGGGGCAACCGAGGTAGCAATAACGGGGCTGGTAATGGGCCTCGGGGAAATGGCCCGCAAGCCAACTGGCCACAGCCCTGGGGCCCATGGCCGTGGAACTGGGCCAGTGGGCCTGGCCCACACAACCCCTATGTACCACCGTATGCCCAATATCCTTATTGGGCCCAGTTTCTAGTTTCAGCTTCCGGGCCCAATTCTGCCTAGAATCAGTGGGTATCGAGAGCAGGTTCTGGGTCGGGGCAGCAGGCTAGTGTGCTTGGGCCTCAGCCTCCGTAAGCCTATTATGCAGTGGGCCCTACACCTACCGATATTGAAGCCGCAATGCACACACTTGGATTAAATCTCTCGGACCTGAATTGGTACATGGACACCGGCGCCACTACCCATATGACGTCCAACCAAGGTACTCTCTCGTCTTATTCCAATTTGAGCAACTCTCGTGGCATAATTGTTAGTAATGACAATTCAATTCCAATTCGTGGTTACGGTCATAAAACATTGTCTCCCCCCATCCACCTCTTGACTTGAAAAATACTCTTCATGCCCCTAACCTAATTAAAAATTTGGTGTCTGTCCGTAAATTCACCACTGATAATTGGATTTCTGTTATTTTTTATCCTTTTGGATTTTCTATGAAGGATTTAAAGACGGAGATTCCTCTCATGAGATGTGATAGTAGGGGAGATCTTTATCCTATCACGCCCACATCCGGTCTCTGGAGTCAAGCCTTGCCATCTAATTTTGCAGCTCTTGCTCCTTCCTTGTGGCATGCACGTCTAGGTCATCTGGGATCATCAATTTTGTCTTCCATAGATAAAAATAATTTTATTTCTTGTAAGGGTACGCATAGTACTCCATTTTGTCTATCTTGTCCTCTAGGAAAATTTGTTAGGTTACCGTTTGTAGACTCTGCTTCTTGTACTTTAATGTCATTTGATATTATTCATAGCGATATATGGACATTTCCTATTCTCAGTTCTTTAGGCCATCGTTATTATGTTCTATTTTTGGATGATTATTCTAATTTTTTATGGACTTTTCCGTTAGAGAAAAAATCTCAAGTGTTTTCCACTTTTTTAAAATTTAGAGCATTCATCCGTACCCAATTCGAACGTGAAATAAAAATATTCTGTGTGATAATGGCAAATAATATGATAATGGGGTATTTCGGGATTTTTGTGGTACTAATGGAATCAATTTTTGTTTTTCTTGTCGTCATACGTCCTCACAAAATGGGAAAGCCGAACGCAAAATTCATATCATTAATAATATTGTCCGAACTTTAATGGTCCATGCTTCCGTACCCCCCTCCTTTTGGCATCACGCTCTACAAATGACTACTTATCTTCTTAACATATTTTCTACCAAAGTTTTGGTATATTCATCCCCTCTTCAATTCCTATATAATAAGACTCATTCGTATTCCCATTGTAGGGTCTTTGGGTGCTTGTGTTATCCACTATTTTCGTCCACCACTATTAATAAACTTCAAGGCCGTTCTACTCCTTGTGTGTTTTTAGGTTATCCGTCTAATCATCGTGGTTACAAGTGTTTTGATTTATCATCTAATAAAATCATCATTAGTTGCCATGTTATTTTCGATGAAACCTACTTTCCGTTTGCCAAGGTAAATAGTCTCAGACCTAGTTCGTATAATATTTTGGATGACAATGTATCCCCGTATATTATCCACTATTTCTCAGACGTGTGCCACACCCAAATTCCACCAGTGGGCCCACTGCCCGCTGGACCTACAATAACGTCACTAATACCCAACCCTTCAGGAACAGGTCCAGCAACTGGGACAACGCTGCAGCCCAGTTCTGCTCCTATCTCAGTTCTCGGCCCATTACAATTCTATTTCGATCGGTCAAGAGCCCACCGTCACGCCATTCTGCTCCTACTACTATTTCAGCTCCCGAGTCCAGTGTTGGGCCAGCAGGCTAGCCCATCACCAGTCCCGCTATTTCCCAAAATCCACCCAATTCTCCCCTGAGTCATAGACCTGTTACTCGTAGTCAGCGGGGTATTTTGAAACCAAAAAGACATTTTAATCTCCATTCTAATATTCTTAAATCACCCTACCTTGTAACCCTGTTTCATCTTTGAATGACCCGAATTGAAAAATTGCTATGACCGACGAATATAATGCTCTTATTGATAATAAGACGTGGGAGTTGGTACCTCGTCCCTGTGGTATTAATATTATTCGGTCTATGTGGATTTTTACTCATAAAAAAATTATGACGGTTCTTTTGCGAGGCATAAGGCTCGTCTTGTAGGTGATGGTAAGACTCAACAGGTTGGTGTGGATTGTGGTGAGATATTTAGTCCGGTGGTCAAGTCAGCTACTATTCGCAATGTGCTCAGCTTGGCTCTCTCGAAAACATGGCCCATTCATCAGTTAGATGTGAAGAATGTTTTTTTACATGGTGATCTTAAGGAAACAGTTTACATGCATCAGCCCTTGGGTTTTAGAGATCTCAAATATCCTCATCATGTCTGTTTATTGAAGAAGTCCTTGTATGAGCTTAAGCAGGCCCCACGGGCTTGGTATAAAGAGATTTGCAGACTATGTTTCAACTATTGGGTTCTCTCACGGCATGTTTAATAATTCGTTGTTCATATATCATCGTGGTACTTCCCTGACTTATATACTATTATATGTGGATGATATTATCTTAACTACCTCTACTGATGCTCTGCACCAGTCTGTCATGATAATGCCCAGTTCTGAGTTCGCTATGAAAGACTTGGGGCCCTTGAGTTACTTTTTAGGGATTGTCGTCACTCGTCATGCAGGTGGGCTATTCTTATCACAACGGATGTATGCAACTAAAATTATTGAGCGAGCTGGTATGTCCTCATGCAAGTCTACTTCCACTCCCGTTGATACTAAGCCTAAGCTAGGGGCTGCGACTGGCTCACCTTATGAGGATTTGACTCGTTATCGCAGTCTTACAGGTGCTCTTCAGTATCTTACTTTAACGAGACCAGACATTACATATGTTGTACAACATGTGTGTTTGTTTATGCATGATCCTATGGTTGAGCACATGAATGCACTCAAACGCATTATTCGGTACATTCATGGGACAATTGACTATGGCTTACATTTATATCCTTCCTCGACGTCTACACTTGTCTCGTATACAGATGCTGATTGGGGTGGCTGTCCAAACACCAGACGTTCTACGTCTGGCTATTGTATGTTTCTTGGTAATAACTTGATCTCATGGTCTACAAAGCGTCAGTCTACATTGTCTTGCTCTAGTGTAGAGGCGGAGTATCGAGGGGTAGCCAATGTGGTCTCTAAATCCTGTTGGTTATGTAATCTACTTTTAGAACTTCATTGTCCTATTCAGAAAGTTACCTTGGTTTATTGTGATAATATTAGTGTCATCTACCTTTCTGGTAATCCAGTTCAACACCAACGCACTAAACATATAGAGATGGATATCCATTTTGTTCTCGAAAAGGTAGCTCGAGGACAAGTACGTCTGCCATGTCCCTTTCAAGTATCAAATTACATACATTTTTACCAAAAGTCTTCCCTCGGTCCTTTTTGAAGATTTTAGGGACAATCTCAACGTTCGAAGACCGCCTGCTATGATTGCGGGTGTGTGAAAATATACATAATTATACACGGTATACACATCGTGTATATCTTATTTTTGGTAACAAAATATTGTGTAGTAATTGTATATAATTAGCATTGTATACTTACCATGATTATAGAATTCTTGTACAAGTATAATAGGATTTTGGGAGTAGAATAGGAATAGGATTTTCCTATTGTGGAAATTGTAAATTGTATATATACTCTTTTATCACAAAAGGCTTGCAGATGAGTAGATATTTTGCTACTAATTAGAATCCCAAGTCCTGGCTGGTTCTTGATATAACTTACAATCCTAAACCCTGCTTCCATGTGTGACTGTTTTGGTTGTTGCATAAACTGACTTAAGGTCTGCACTCCATAGCTTGTATCTGGTCTTGTCAGTGTGAGATAAAGTATAATTTATATAACCTTCTGATAACCTCCTTTATCAACTAGTTTTGCATCACCTGTTGTACCACTCACTTCATCATATTCTTTGGTTACGAGCTTTACATTCAAGTCTAATAAAGTCCCTGATGGTTTTGCTTCACTTAACCCCTTATCATTGATCATCTCCATGGCATATTTCCTCTGATTCATAAGGATTTCATCTTTTGATTTGCTGAATTCCAAACCTAAAAAGAACTTCAGAGTTCCTAGGTCTTTGCTTTTGAATGCCTTCTGTAATTTGTCCTTGGTGTCTTGAATCAATCCCAAGTCATTTCCTGCTATTAACATATCATCTACATAAACCAAAATCACCACAATGCTTTTTGTTCCTTCTTGATGAATAATGAATGATCAAGGTGGTTTTGTGTAAAATCAGACTGGATCAAAGCTTCAGACAACTTCACATTCCATTGTCTACTAGCTTGCTTCAGCCCATAAAGAGATTTGAGAAGCCTACAAACTGACCCTTTAGACTCATCCTAGCTTGAAAATCCCTCAGGTAAGGTCATGTAAACTTCATCATACAAATCACCTTAAAGAAAGGAATTGTAAACATCCATATGGTGGATATGCCAATTGGATTGTGCTGCAATGGATAAAACAGTCCTAATGGTGACTATCTTAACCACATGGGAAAATATTTTCTGGTAGTCAAGACCCTCCACTTGATTATAATCTTTAGCTACAAGTTTGGCCTTAATATCTCAACCTCACCATTTGACTTGAACTTCACTTTGAATACCCACTTACAACCAATAGCCACATTATCATGTGACAAAGGAACTAATTTCCATGTACCATTATCCTGCAAGGCATGTATCTCATCTTGCATGGCTGCAACCAATCTAGGGTCCTGAGCAGCTTCATGAAAAGACTGGGCTTCTTAACACAGGAGGAAGATAACAGACATGCCTTGTAGGAAGGAGAAATGACATCATAGGACATATAATTTGCAAAAGGATAGGTGATGTTAGTAGGAACAGAAGCAGTGATGAATTTAGACATCCATGCAGGATTCTTTATAGTTCTAAAGGACATTTTGAGAAGAATAGAAAGTATTGAAGGTGGTTCCAATGAAGGACCAACCACCTCAGTAAAAATATGTACTGCATGATCTAGAACAGGTTCTGGTGAAGGAACACTGGAATGTATAAAATAATGATCATCTAAAGAATGATTATATGGAGGAAGTGGGGAAGTAACATTGTTATCATGAATATATGTGGAACTGAATGGAAAGATATGTTCTTTGAAGAGAACATCTCTTGAAATAAAAAATGAATGATTCTTGAGATCATACAACACATACCTTTTAGTCACAGGCGAATATTCCATATAAACTACCTCAATAGCTCTAGGTTCAAATTCATTAGTAGGTGACAATTTCTTTACAAAACATAGGCAACCTAGAGTTAATATGGTCCAAAGAACACTTCTTACCATGGAATATCTCAAAAGGTGACTGGCCATGTAAAATTGAGGAAGGTAATCTATTAATTAAATAGGCAGCCCCTAAAACACAATGCCCCCAAAATGTCAATGGAATGGACCCTTGAAACCTAATGGTTCTGGCAATCTCAAGCACATGTCTATGCTTTCTCTCTGCAACCCCATTCTGTTAGAGAGTATACACACAAGTCCTTTGATGGACAATACCATAAGATTGAAACATGCAAGGACAAACTTCATTAACAAATTCACAATCATTATTTGTTCTAAGTACTTTCACAGATTTATTAAAAATTGAGTTTTCACTATGACAAGAAAATTTCTCAAAACAACAACCACATCACTCTTTACTTTCAACAGAAACAACCATATTATTCTAGAAAAATCATTAACTATATTGAGAAAATATCTATTTTCATCTATAGTATCAACCTTAAATGGACCCCAAACATCAAGATGTAATAGTTAAAAAATATCTAAAGTTCTATTAGTACTGGATTGAAAAGATGATCTACTTTGCCTGACTAGTGGACAAATCCTGCAGTTGTCAACTATACTTCTGCACTGATCTTCCTTTATTCCCAGAATTTACTTCAATATACTTGGTGGTGCATGACCTATCCTTCAGTGCCATAGTTCTGCTTACGTGTCTGACCTTCCTACATTACAACTAATTATCCTTTGTTGTGTTCTTTTAAGATAAGCCATAGACGGAAAGAGGTAAAGTCCACCTGACTCTTACCAATCCCCTTTAGTCTCCCACTATAAAGGTCTTGAAAGATGTAGAAGTTAAGATAAAATGAAACTGAGCATAGTAATTCTCTGGTGATTTTTGAGACTGACATCAAATTATATTGAAAATATAAAATATGCAACACATTTCTCAGTGTGCCTCCATTCATAAAACCACAAGATTCTACATGTGTGACATCTCCATTAGGTAAGTGCACCTTTTGTAAATCTGACTCTGTCAATGATTCTATATCCTTCAGTAATCCTAGATCAGTTGTCATGTGATTAGTAGCACTATTATCCACTATCCAATCTTTATGCTTCTTCTCTATCATAAAAGAATGAGATATATATTCTATGTGAGTTATTTTTTCTATTGCATTTGCTTTATTCATGGAGCTCATGATCTGTCCAAAATGATCAGATGTGAAGAGTAGTGTTGGAGCATACGGAGTATGATGATATTGTAATGGAAATTGTGGTGCACTGTAGAATGGTGCATTGTAGTATGGGACAGGGTTATATGGAGCACCATTGTATGCATTATAAGATGATATTCCTTGTTCCATAAGAGCTTGAGCATATTCATGTGTGTTACTGCACTCTCCAACTTCTCTCTGCACATTGCTCCTTGGGTTTGGATTCATATTTTCCTCCAATCCTTTCTGATGTTGACTCATATTCTCTTCCATCACTACATTGTTAGCATTTTCCCCTTGTTTCTTCATGAATTTGAAATCAGGAGGATAACCATGCAACCTATAATAATCATCCTGCACATGCCCCTTTAACTTACAATATACACAAATATGATCCCAGTTCTTCTTATTATTCTAAAAATTTATCCTATTCTGGTAATTTCCTCCTCCTTGATAACTTCTTCCAACTTTGATAATTTTCTCCTCTAGCTCCCAACAATGTTGTTACCTCATTGCTCTCCATACTAGCTAGATTTTGTGAAATTTTTCTGACTCTCTCAATCAGCTACTAGTGAGTAAGTTTGATTCAGAGATGGTATCAGATGCTGTTGGAAATTTGCCTTTGGCGGGGAGGTGCGTCCACCCATATTTAATAAATTAAAACTAGTGTTTCGCATGTTGGAGGCTTTGTCTCTTCTCACATGCATGATCTACGAAGTGAGTAGAGGACTGTAGGGCCAAGAATCGTCAAATTTCGTTGAGAAATGAAAGAGATATTGATTCACGAAGTAAGGTGTTTGATGCATGGAAATATGGTGTGGGACAAATCTACCACATCGGTGGAAATAGGAAGAATTGCTCTCTATATAAGTCTCTAATGTGGTAAAGGGTTTGGGACCCCAAGGGGTATCCCATATGTTTAAAGGAGGGAGGACCTAGATGTGCTTATGTTCAAGGCTAAGCCCACACGCGCGCCGCCCGCCCGTCCCGTCAGGTCTCGGGCTGTGGGGACTTTCTGATATTATCTTTTTGGATCCCAAATTGCTTAATATTTACAGTTTGGTCCCTAGAGTTTCTGGAAAGTTGATTTTGGGAGTGACGGAAGGCAGAAACTTTCTGCCTACCGTTTGGACTGTTTTTGGAGCATTAACCAGCCATTACTTGGCTGTTAACTACTCCATTAACAGCCCTCATTCAATGACCTTAATCAGCCCTCTTTCAAGGCCATGAACAACCACACTAATGGCATTAAACCTGCTATTTACTGCCCTCTTAATGGCCATTAACAGCCATATTTTGGGCAGTTGAACATCCCTCCTCCCTGCTATATATTGATGCCTCATTTGACTCAATTCGTGACTGAATAACAGACACATACAGTGACAGAAAATAGTATAAACAGATATTGAAAGTTGACACAAAACAGTTAGCAAAACTGTGACGAAAATCAGTGAGCAAACACGCACATATACACAAGATATATACAACAGAGACAAAACAGAAGAGAAGATAGAAACTCTTCCTTCCTTTTCCATATCTTCAGCAAGTCGATTCATATTTGTTTTCTTCGGCAGGCTCAACCTATTGGCTTTGTAGCGTTGAGATTAAAGTGTTGTTTTATCTTGGGAGATTATTGTCCGCTAACGTAAAATCATATATACGAGGCAATCTTGTCTTAAGGACAGAGGGCAATCCCCCGACTCAACACACAACGTTGTAACCATCCAGATTTAGTTGTTTCTTGATTTCAGGTTATCAAGATTCAAGACACAACAAGCTTGCGGCAGTTTTGAAGATTGACCATTTATTTATCCTTTCGAACACTTGTAATAGTTATTTACTTCCCGTACTGCTTTATAAAGTACATCAGAGTACCAACAGATGCATCATCAAAATTTGTGCCCTAGTTTATTCATATATCTTATTCAATTCCTTCATAACTGCATCATCCTTAGCATATGCAAATTTCGCACAAATTCTACTGTTCTATCATATCCACATGTAGGTAATGGAATTAAACTATCAAATTCATTCCAAAATGGCTTCAAATTTGAGTAGTACTCAGAACAGTGTTAGTACCTTGCATCATGGTAGATATGCTTCTATGTAAGTTATACACTCTCGATCCATGCACCTTATCAAACTAATCCTTCAGATCTGCCATACTTTCGCTGCATTATCTGTATAAATAATTTCGCTATGTAATTCCTTTGAAACTGTTCCCATAATCCATCCTAGAATCACTGCATTGCATCTATCCCACAGATTCTTATCCGTTGGATGATCTTCTCTTTTACATGTTCCATCGATGACACCTACTTTATTTTTTCCCCAAATAACCATCTTCATTGATCGACTCCACATAGAATAATTCTCCGATCCTATCAATTGAATAGGAACTATCGGCGGTCCAGAAGTATCTGAAGGATGAAGAAAAAAAAATGATGACTGTGATCAATTCTATCGCCCGCCATTGATGAACTTCACTCGAGCTTCTCTTTGAGCTTCGACGAATCTCAATTGACTGACATCTCCAATCCAAAGCTAATCAATTTAAACTAGCTCTGATACCATGTTGACAAATGAAAATGGAGAAGAGAATTCATTGATCACATAATGCTTACAATGAAGAGAAATGAAAATCAGTACTTGTACTACTCTCACAACTTGTATATATACAATTTTGCACATTATTTCTCCACTAACTAATTCTTAACCGACTAATAAACTCACTAACAACTTAACTAACTCATTTTGCACTTAATCCCACTATCTTGCACATTTGACCTATTACATTTCTAGCCTATCTTACTATCTTCAATATACATTAAATTCTAACCAAGGTAATCCATCATCAGGTGTCGGGGCTACATATTCACCATCTTCATCATTTGGGTTAGGGGAGGAGACCGGGGCACCCCATGCCTAATGCCTCCCACTAGAAATAAGGTTTGCTTGTGTCGTGAGCACTTCTACGGTTTTACACATGACTCTTTAATTTGCTATGCAATCCGTCTCGCTTTGGCCTCTTCATATGCTTGAGTAATCATGACGATCTTTTGCTCCATAGCCGCCAACTGAAAATCATCAACTCCCTTGCCCTAGCTCGAAGTAATTTGGACCGGATGCATTGAAAAGACTTCTTTGGATATTATAAACGCATATGATTACTTTAATGAGAATTTATATCACTTACATATCTCCTTGACCCATTGATCCGGATCCGACTCGTTCTTCTTCTTAATTTCGTACGTGGGTCTCTCGGAAGAGCTCATCATGAGTCGGCTCACTCTCAATTTTTTGGGTTGCAAACAAAATCTGAGATGTTTTATAGGTTGGTGCTTATTAATACAAGTGTATCATCTTTCTATTGCAAAATCTCTTTGTTTGAAATAGAGTTGCTGAAATTGTTGCAATGTTAATACTGTAATAAGCTCCTCTAATGTGTTGATGTGCTCTACATTAACTAGTCCAAAGTTTTGATACTTAAGAGGTAAGATTAACATGGGGTTTGTCTTTCTGTGTGACAGGACTTTAGTAATTGACATCAACAATGTTATTCTCAAAGCTTCATATTGTCGTTATTGAGTATATATCTCTCAAGAACAAAAGATGTAGTTGTCCTTGGGAGAGAATCTTTAAAGATGAACTTTCGTCATGTATTAGAAACGTATGCCATGGTAACCCAAAATATTTGGGTCAAAGTTTGACATTTCCTCTTTTCGATTTCCAAAGTTGACGGATGGATTTTGCTTTCACTATCAGATACCAACAAATCCACGTATCTACTACACATGCAATATTGTATTCTCTTTGTCGGATGCTGGAACAAGTGCAGACAAATTCGAGGCTCACAAAATCCAACAAAAGTCGTCCAGAGAAACTGGCATTTATTACTATGATGATGATTATGATACAAATTATACAATGAATAAATACAATAAGGAATTAGATATTAATACAAATCATATGCGACATGGAGCCATTTCTAATCCTATTTTTGAAGAAAATTATTCATTATCATCCTGTACTAGTATAATAAATAGTACTTAGACAATAACGGACAGCTAAATTTAAAGAGCGTGATGCTTTCTGAAACTATAGATGCATAATCAATTCACTTCTATTTCAGGGCTTTTGTTCTGGTTTGTAAAGTTTGATAGGACGTCTGTTTAGTGGCTGAGCTGGTCTAGCATTGGTTTCAGATTCCTGCGACAAACAAAACAAGAGAAAAAAAAAAAGAAGTCAAAAAATCAGTGTCTTTATTATTGAAGTATAATTATTTAAGTAGATTCTTGAGTTTTTTTTTAATTGAAGAGCCACTTTTTTGTGTCACAATATGATTTTAAAAAAATACTCGTAGTTTTTGGGTCTAAAAAGTAAGAGTTGGTTGGATTAATATATAAAGAAACATACACTATATAAGGGATGGAATATTATATATAATTAGGAAAGAAAATTCTTATTGCTAAAATTTTAATTTGGGGTAGCAACTCACATCATGAACAGCATCTCGGATCAGTTTCATTTGCCTTTTCGTTACAGTTCTAACCTGTAAAATTCAAGAAGAAAAATCAAATAATTAAGATTTACTTACATTTAATTTTCATAATGAGTCGGGCAAATTTGATTACCTTTCTATCCATAGTCCAGATAACATCTTCAGTGCAAGGAGGTACTGTTAGGGAGCCAATATATCTGTAATATTTTTTGCCATCCATTTTCATTTGCTTAGGATCAATTGTTCCAATGGCTCTCTCTACACCTTTTGCATTAGCAAGAGCTTTCAAATCCTTCTCTATCTGTGATCACAAGTAAACAATATTATCAATAATCTGAAAAATAAGACAAATTAAATTATGCCAATGAAAATGTAATAATTTCAATATATACATGTCAATGAATATAAGAATCAATACATATATAAAAGATGACGAATCTCCTTAACTACTGTTTGTCAATTTTCCAGTATTGCATGTGTTCCATTCTGGATGAATCTTGCCCCAGTTAGCTGGTCCATTGTCGCTTTTTTCATCGTAACTAAATTCACTCTCATTATCTACAATTTCAAAACATAAGAAAATCATAACTCTATACACTTAACAACATAAAAGATATTTTACAGTATTAGGTCCCTTAAAAAATAATACACCTAACCGTTCATAAATAGTAGCATAAAAAATAAAGCAGCTGGTTAAAGTACATTGTGCAAATTAAAATTATTTGCATTATCAATGTATATAAGTTAAATCCAAAATGAAATCGCCATGCACCCACTAAAACCAAACAGGAAAACATTGAAGTTTCATTTCCAATACATTTAACGTACCAACTTCTGCAGATCTTGCGAGAAATGCACTTGAAACGAAAAGAAAAGAAATGAACAAGATTTTGGTTATTGCTGCCATATTCAAATTATATCTTCAACTGTTGATGAAATGTTTTTCTAGTTGATGAGAGAATTTAGAGAACTCATGGATCATTATATATAGGGGAGGGTATGGTAATGTGAAGCTGACTAAAAAAGAAGTTGCTTTTGACTAAACTTCTCGTGCGAAATTTCTACATTTAAATTAATTCAGGTAACTTCAAGGATGAAGCATCGTACTACTTTCTGGATTTGAATATATATATATATATATATATATATATATATATTCCTTCTATTGGAATGGCTTCTATGGTGTGTGGGGAGGTGCTTGTAAAGGAATGAGTTTATTATCATCTAACCATTCCTGGACATTTGGTGGTGCGAGGCTTTTTGGTATTTTAAAGCTGTCCCACCATCGAATTTTAAATCTTCTTCGGATGACTGGTATTTTGTCATCTGAATAGTCTACAAACCATGTGAATACCCATGGTAAGTGGAATTTTGTATGAAAAAGGTGCAAAGGTATAAATCTTTTTTCTTCCTATGAGGGTTTGAATTGGGATTTGAAGAGGCTAAAAGATTTAATGACTTCGGGTTTTTGTATATCCAGGATGGATCCGAATTGTTCCCACCATGAATTCCACCAAGTGGGAAATTGTGAAGGGTCACATGAGGTATCAAAATGGAAAAGCCAAGTATGGCTTAGGTTGGGATTTTGAATAAAAAAGGAATTGAACCAAGCTTGTTGGTAATCCCAGTAATTAAAAGGAATATCAAAGAAGGGCTCATTTTTGTGGGAGTTTGGGAATTTTATGAGTTTTGATAAGTCATCCCCCGATGAGTGGGAGCAATTACTCGGAGTATTTTGCAGATCGAATAAGAGGGATCTGGATTGTTTTTGAAAAAATTAATTTTTGTTGTTGCTGATCCTGTTATTTCAAGGATAGCGTGATAAAAATATGGGGTTTTTAAAGTATCCCATGATTTATAAAACCATTGTGATCCAAAATAATTTTGTAGTGCCAAAAAAGGGTCTTTATTAAAATATCCTTTTCCAAGAGTTACAATGTTTTGAAAAACGGTTTTACGAAAAATTTAGGAGCTGGTTTTTTGGGCACTTGTGGTGTCACAAGTTGGTTTTTGGAAAATTGTTTTTGAGAAAGGTTTTTTGAAAATTCTTTTTTCTCGAGTTCGGTACTTAAAAATTCATTTTGAGAAAGGGTAGAGATAATTTGGTATCAAAGCCATAAAGGGTAGAGATATAGAGAGATATGATATCCAGATCAAGTGAAATCCCTGTTCGGATTCCCGGATAAATCTGCCTAAGGGTGGACCTTCTGAGTTGGCTAAATCCTAGAATTCCGAGCGATCAGACCATAGGGTCACGGTAAGTCCTCGTGTGTAAGGCTGATAAGAACCCACAGGTATACTGTCTCGGTGTGGATTGTAGGAAGGTAAGGGTTTCTGGACTAGGATTCCATATACATGGATCTGTTTCTCAATAGAACTACTTCTTATGATTTTGAAAAATCAATAGATAATTGGAAAATACCAAAAGTAAATAGAGATCAAATTTACAAAAATTCCAAATATCAATTTTTCAAAACAGATTTCACTATTAAAACGGAAGAAAGAGATATCCAATTAACAAAACCCTTTGAAATAATTCAATTACTTTCTCAAAATTCCTTGAAAAAACATAGAGAAAGAAATTATAAATACATACATATTGGTTTAGTCCAAGTAGGGATAAAACCCCTTACTAAAGAAGGATTAAACACCTCAATCCTTGCTATCTTAAGAGATGCAAGATTCGCAAACTTCGAAGATTCCCTGTTAAGTTCGGTTGAGTCTAGTCTCTGCACAGGACCAATCTCTTTTGATTGTTACCTGAATTTTTCAGTCTCTTTGAATGATAAAAATATCCAAAAATCCCTTGTCTTACAGATTAAGACACACAATTACCAAATGCTTGAAGGATCTATTCCTGTAGCATTAATTTTCAGAATCCACTATAAAGCTATGACATCTGCTTTTGCCACAAAAGTTAGATACCACAGCAAGAAAGGTGAAACCCTTCTTTTACAAACAGATCTTTCCAGATCTAACACAGTAATACCAAGACCAATTATGTGGAAAGATACTACCCTATCAGAAGAATGGATCCTGGAAGGTGTAGTTAAACCTGAACCCTTAGAATCTGAGCAACCAAATACCCATCTTAGAGAAATAACTCAATACCAATATGGTAGGGTCAATTTCTCATTTTTAAGAAGATCTATGAGTAATAGATACGAAGATACAAGTTCCGAAGAGACCCTAGATTCAGGAAGAGTCTCATAAATCCCTTCGATAATAAATACACCAGTCAAAATAAAATCTAGGTATTCTACATCAGATCTACCAAATCTAACAAACGTAGATTACACAAATCAAATACCCAGACCAGTATATATAAATTCCACGATTAAAGAAAATATGGGCGATCAAGAAGAACCTACAAGTCCAACATATTCTTCAATAACCCACAATAACTTAGCAAATGAAATTAAAGTTTTAGAAAAAGAATTCCAAGTAGATAAAAAAGTACTACAAAAAGAATTCTATGAAAAACATAATTCAGAAAAAAGAATCAAAATTTCCTAAATACAAGAAAACAAATACAAGAAAAATTCTATGAATTTGTTCAAGAAAATAAAATTAATATTCCTTTTTTCGATTGGTTTGAGATATACTCCTCTCAAAACTCCATAGGATACCCCTTTCTTAAAACAAAAGACCCAACTATTAATAATAGTGTAACCACATTAACACATAAATCCGATAGCAGTGACACCCTAGAACATTACGTAAAACCCCTCATAAATAATATGAATCGGGAACAACAACCCGTACAAGGGTTACAAATAGCCCCAGGGTTACAAATAATCCCTGCTCCAGACCTAGGAATAATAAAACCCCTAGCTCAATCCCATTATAATGCTGCTTCCATTTATGATTGGAACCTAGATGGAATGACTGAATACAATATTCTCAGCTTCCTCCATCAAATGACAATGGCAGCAAATGCCTAAAAAACACAAAAAGATGTCCTTGATAAGACCTCTGCAGAACTGCTAATCGCAGGATTCTCTGATCAACTAAAAGGATGGTGGGATCATTATCTCACTGACCAACAAAAAGAAGACATCTTAAATTCCATAAAATCCGATGAAGAAGGAGTACCAATACTAGATGAACTAAGAGAACCTATACAAGATGCAGTATCAACTTTGATACTGACAATATCTTTAAATTTCATAGGTGATTCTACACATCTTAAAAATAAAAATGTTGAATTACTTTCAAATCTAAAATACAAAAAATTAAGTGATTTTCAATGGTATAAAAATACATTCTTAACTAGAATAATGGTTAGAGAAGATTCCAGCCAACCATTCTGGAAAGAAAAATTCTTAGCCGGATTGCCTACCCTCATACGGGAAAAGGTTAGGAATAAAATTTAAAAAAAATTGTGGAAAACAAATAATACCCTACGATGAGTTTACATACGGAGAATTAGTCTGTATAATTCAACAAGAGGGATTAAAAATTTGTCAAGACCTAAAATTACAAAAACACCTAAAAGAAGAATTAAAAAGAACAAAATGTGAATTAAGTACTTTTTGCAAACAGTTCGGACCAAATACCATAGAAAATTCCAAAACCTGCGAAGGAGACTGTATCAAAACTTATAAATCCCACAAAAAACCAACAAAAGATTACAAATCTAACAATGATTATTATAAGAATCCTTATAAAAATAATCGTTACAAAAATAATAGAAATTCGAGAAATTATAATTCTAATTACAAGAACCTAACTTGTTACAAATGTAATAAAAAGGACACACATCAAAATACCGTAGAATGAACAAAAAACTACAGGAATTGAATCTCGATAAAGATACTACAAAGAAAATCTCTAATCTACTAGCTTATTCCTCTGATTCAGAGTCAGACCAGTCAGACCCTGAATATTTCTCTCTTTCATCGGAAGATAATAAACCACTCCAAATAGATGAATTAGTCACGAGTAGTTCAACCGAAAAACCTGAAAAAGGAAAACGGATATGTGTCTTGACCAAAGACCAAGAATTTATGATAGATATGATTAAACACATAGATACCCAACACCAAAAAGAATACTTAAATAAACTCCTAAAAATATTTTCAACAGAAAAAAAAAGAGATTAAAAATGCCGTGCTACCAAATACTTCTAGGAAATACAACTTAACAAAAATCTTAGAAAAAGGCAAGAAAATAAAAGAAATAACAATTCAAGAATTACAAAAACAGGTAATTCAGATAAAATTAGAGATAAAAGAATTAAAAGAAAAACAACAAAAAGATTCGGAACTTATTAAAATTGTACTTTCGAATAGTGCAAAACAAAACCCTGTTCCAAACAATTTGGACTCAGAAAAATCTGATTCAGAAAATCCCGAAGATAATAATATTGAAAACCAAATGAAAAATCTAGAAGAAATTCCAGAAGATTTTCTGACTGTGTTACGACAAATAACAACAAAGAAATATTTAATAAAAATAACACTAAAATTTCCAGATAATTTTAGAATAACAACTGTTGCCCTCTTTGACACAGGGGCAGACTTAAAATGTATAAAAACCGGTATAATACCTAAAAAATTCCTAGAAGAAACCCAGGATTCATTAGCAGCAGCTAATAATTCTAAGTTGGAAATTAGGTATAAAACCAAGGCATCAATCATAAATGATGAAACTTCGATAGCAACATCGTTTGTCCTAATTGAAGAAATTCACAATACCGTAATTCTAGGGACACCATTTATAAACCTAATCACTCCTTATAAAGTAAAAAATAAATCTATATCTTTTGATTTTAAAAAAAAGAAATTAAAATTTCAGTTTATAACGACACCAAAAACAAAAGATCTCGATCTCATAAAAACGTGCTCAATACATAATGAGAAACCATATTATTTACAACAATTAAAAAATGATTTTTCTGACCATTCATTAAATCCCGATTTCAAATTCCTTCAAAATAAATTTTCAAATCATGCATGTGTTTCAAAACACTGCATTAAAATTAATATTTTCTAAACTAATCTTTAAAGAATTTTTTCCAGGAATCCTTGTCTGTAATTTGTTCCAAAACAAAAGCCACAAAATATTCTACCATTGCCCAAATAACAGGTGTATAGCCTACAATCACAAAATATCGAGGAAGGATATGCGTGAATGCGGACAATATTGTGTGCAGGAAGTATGTGGAGCCTTGCTCCAGAAAAGAAAAGAAGAAACCCTTCGAACAATAAATACCCCAGCTGCTGCAACCGAACAACAGCAAACAAATTTCATGGCTCCTAAAAAACCCCAAAACACCAATCCCAAGCCAGTAAAAGAAGAAAAAGAAAAATCCCTGGCACCAATCTCAACAGAAAAACCCATGTCTTGGTACGACGCGGTAATAAAAGAAGAACATGAAAATTCCGGCAGCACAGAAACTGTGCAGGAAATAGCATCAAACCCCGCGCAAGAATTAACTGCTGAAACCCTTTCTCAGCTCCTTGCAAAATCCCCAGAGTTACAACAGGCACTAAGGCAACTACAAATTCCTAAAAAAGAGATTGTCCAAGAAAAATTAGAGAAAAAAATCTCTAATTTTCCCACAAAAATCGAGAAAGGAGAAACTTCAAAAACCCTTTCTCAAAATGAATTTTTAAGTACCGAACTCGAGAAAAAAGAATTTTCAAAAAACCTTTATCAAAAACAATTTTCCAAAAACCAACTTGTGACACCACAAGTGCCCAAAAACCAGCTCCTAAATTTTTCGTAAAACCATTTTTTCAAAACATTGTAACTCTTGAAAAAGGATATTTTAATAAAGACCCTTTTTTGGCACTACAAAATTATTTTGGATCACAATGTTTTTATAAATCATGGGATACTTTAAAAACCCATATTTTTTTCAGGCTATCCTTGAAATAACAGGATCAGCAACAACAAAAATTAATTTTTTCAAAAATAATCCAGATTCCTCTTATTCGATCTGCAAAATACTCCGAGTAATTGCTCCCACTCATTGGGGGGATGACATATCAAAACTCATAAAATTCCCAAACTCCCACAAAAATGAGCCCTTCTTTGATATTCCTTTTAATTACTGGGATTACCAACAAGCTTGGTTCAATTCCTTTTTTATTCAAAATCCCAACCTAAGCCATACTTGGCTTTTCCATTTTGATACCTCATGTGACCCTTCACAATTTCCCACTTGGTGGAATTCATGGTGGGAACAATTCGGATCCATCCTGGATATACAAAAACCCGAAGTCATTAAATCTTTTAGCCTCTTCAAATCCCAATTCAAACCCTCATAGGAAGAAAAAAGATTTATACCTTTGCACCTTTTTCATACAAAATTCCACTTACCATGGGTATTCACATGGTTTGTAGACTATTAAGATGACAAAATACCAGTCATCCGAAGAAGGTTTAAAATTCGATGGTGGGACAACTTTAAAATACCAAAAAGCCTCGCACCACCAAATGTCCAGGAATGGTTAGATGATAATAAACCCATTCCTTTACAAGCACCTCCCCAGACACCACAGAAGCCATTCCAATCGAAGGAACATACCCAGTTCCTCTCACAAAAATCCCAAATGGCTTCAATGCTTGCGGCGGCTAAAAACCCCGAGGAAATGCAGGCAATACTCCAGAAATTTATGCCGTCCTCAGCTAAACAGAGCTCTTCAACAGAAGAGGAAGAACACGGAATTGAAAATGAAAATATTCCTATTTTTGGCAACAGTGGATTCTAAAAGCTGCCAACAAAATGCCGAAAATCCCGGAGGAATAATTGATGAAAATTCCCGAGGAAGTTAAATGCTCAAATAGTAAAAGCAGAATTTGAGATGAAGACAAAATAATGAGGTCATGCATGATGTCATTCTGCACTCGAATGAATAGTTTAATTATTTAAATATTATTTGTAATAGTAATTCTCACTTTGTAATTCTCTTATAAAAAGAGAACCCCTCTCCCTTAGTTTCTCAAGTTTTTTCTTTCCTTAGTGTTTAGAATTCTCTTCCTTCTCTCTAGAGTTTTGAAGTTCTTTCAAGTTATCCCCTTAGTAGATTAGTTACCCAAATTCAAAATATTCCCTTCTTCATATGACCCCGGGGAGTCTATGAAGCAATACTCCTCAAAATACCTTACCCGAAATTTCTAAATTCCCAAAATACCTTCATATGTCCCATATGATTCATATGACCCATATGACTCATAGCATATGAACAATACACCGTTCGGAATCAAACTCCTTGTAAGTATTTTAAAGTTTTGAATAATATGATTATGGATGGTACTACCTCCTAATCTTTTTAAATATTCATGTTCTTTAAATTCTTGCATTTAAATTCACGTTTTTAATTATTAATTACTGCAATATGGTTGGTTCTACCACCTACTGCATTTAATTTCCATTTTTAAATTATTTATACTCCTGCATCATGGTTGGTTCTACCACCTACTGACCAAAGACCAAGAATTTATGATAGATATGATTAAACACATAGATACCCAACACCAAAAAGAATACTTAAATAAACTCCTAAAAACCTTTTCAACAGAAAAGAAAGAGATTAAAAATGCCGTGCTAACAAATACTTCTAGGAAATACAACTTAACAAAAATCTTAGAAAAAGGCAAGAAAATAAAAGAAATAACAATTCAAGAATTACAAAAACAGGTAATTCAGATAAAATTAGAGATAAAAGAATTAAAAGAAAAACAGCAAAAAGATTCGGAACTTATTAAAATTGTACTTTCGAATAGTGCAAAACAAAACCTTGTTCCAAACAATTTGGACTCAGAAAAACCTGATTCAGAAAATCCCGAAGATAATAATATTGAAAACCAAATGGAAAATCTAGAAGAAATTCCAGAAGATTTTCTGACCGTGTTACGACAAATAACAACAAAGAAATATTTAATAAAAATAACACTAAAATTTCCAGATAATTTTAGAATAACAACTGTTGCCCTCTTTGACACAGGGGCAGACTTAAACTGTATAAAAACCGGTATAATACCTAAAAAATTCCTAGAAGAAACCCAGAATTCATTAGCAGCAGCTAATAATTCTAAGTTGGAAATTAGGTATAAAACCAAGGCATCAATCATAAATGATGAAACTTCGATAGCAACATCGTTTGTCCTACTTGAAGAAATTCACAACACCGTAATTCTATGGACACCATTTATAAACCTAATCACTCCTTATAAAGTAAAAAATAAATCTATATCTTTTGATTTTAAAAACAAGAAATTAAAATTTCAGTTTATAACGACACCAAAAACAAAAGATCTCGATCTCATAAAAACGTGCTCAATACATAATGAGAAACCATATTATTTACAACAATTAAAAAATGATTTTTCTGACCATTCATTAAATCCCGATTTCAAATTCCTTCAAAATAAATTTTCAAATCATGCATGTGTTTCAAAACACTGCATTAAAATTAATATTTTCTAAACTAATCTTTAAAGAATTTTTTCCAGGAATCCTTGTCTGTAATCTGTTCCAAAACAAAAGCCACAAAATATCCTACCATTGCCCAAATAACAGGTGTATAGCCTACGATCACAAAATATCGAGGAAGGATATGCGTGAATGCGGACAATATTGTGTGCAGGCAGTATGTGGAGCCTTGCTCCAGAAAAGAAAAGAAGAAACCCTTCCAACAATAAATACCCCAGCAGCTGCAACCGAACAACAGCAAACAAATTTCATGGCTCCTAAAAAAACCCCAAACACCAATCCCAAGCCAGTAAAAGAAGAAAAAGAAAAATCCCCGGCACCAATCTCAACAGAAAAACCCATGTCTTGGTACGACGCGGTAATAAAAGAAGAACAGGAAAATTCCAGCAGCACAGAAACTGTGCAGGAAATAGCATCAAACCCCGCGCAAGAATTAACTGCTGAAATCCTTTCTCAGCTCCTTGCAAAATCCCCAGAGTTACAACAGGCACTAAGGCAACTACAAATTCCTAAAAAAGAGATTGTCCAAGAAAAATTAGAGAAAAAAATCTCTCTAATTTTTAAGTAATCCTTCTTTACTTGGTTGTAAAGCCCTTTAGATTTTTTCTCTAATTTAATTATTAATTACCGCAATATGGTTGGTTCTACCATCTACTGCATTTAAATTCTCGTTTTTAAATTATTTATATTCCTGCATCATGGTTGGTTCTACCACCTACTGCATTTTAATTCCTTTAAATTCCTGCAAATTCTTATGATTCTGATTTCCATAACTTGGAACCTTAGTTTGTAAGTTAATCTTTCTTACTTACCGTATTATTTAATTATCTATTAATTATTCAATCCCTTATATACCAGTTCCTTCCATGTTTATTATCCCCTATTTAATTATCTATTAATTATTCAATCCCTTATATACCAGTTCCTTCCCTGTTTATTATCCCCTTTAGATCCTCGGCCTATATATATATATAAAGATAATTAAAAGACCGAGGACTCCTTTTTGAAATTCTGTTCTCTTGAGTTTTTGCTGCTCTAAGTTCTATTCGTTAATTATGTTAAGTGTATTGACCTAATCGATTGCGGGGTGGTAAGGGGCGGCAGCCCCTTGCGATGGACAAAGCAAGGGGCGGCTGAGCCACACTAGTTCAAGAAGTGTTAATTCACAACCCTTTATTTTTTAAAATATATTGTGTAGATAGATAAAAAATAATTAGTATACAATATATATCTTAAATCTTCTTGGTTCTTTACTTTTTTTATAATTTAATTTTTCGCAATGAAAATTCTAACGTGGCCACGTAAATAATCTATTCATGTACGTCTGAATCAGCGATTGTGTGTTGTTAATTAGCCTATTTAATTTTTAATTAGTTTTATTTTTAATGTATATATATAACTAGATCTCTCCGAAAAAAAAAAAGAGTTACGTTATTATTTTGATTAAAAAATCTGGTGAAAAAACTTAACCGTACAAAGAATATTATTATCAAAAGAAGACACCTGAAAAATAGAAAATACTATCGGCAGAAGATATTATCAAAAGCCCTGGAAAGAAGAAAACATTATCAGCAGAAGAAAGAAACACCTGAAAAGCAAAAAGAGAAAAGGACAAACAACCTTTTGAAAAAACGAAAAAGCAAAAGCAAAAGAAGACAATCGTCCCTTGAAAAAAAAGAAAAAAGACAAAATAGTTTTTGAAAAAGTAATCGATAAACTGTAGCAATTATTATTTATTACTGTTTACTTTACGACTTTACCAATATAGACTAATAGACCTTAACAAATGCTCCATGATACGTAGGGACATGAAGATATTATTTAATAATTATGTCATTTGGTGCGTCTATCATTTGGAAGTATTATTGAAAATAGCACGGTCCGCATGTAAAATGTTTTTTTTGGTTGTTGTCAGGGCACTTTGTTGGGAAAAAAACAGAAGAAGAAGAGACTCTAAATTATTCAAGTCTATATTGGCATGATGTGTCGTCTAGTAGCTGCTCGAGAGGTTGTACAGGAGGCTTCAGTGAAGGTTATACACCTGCATTGATTAGCTGAAGTTGTTATAATTAGTTGAAAGCTTTCAAGTAGACCCCAATACTTAATTACTAGTTTGGTTATTTACATATTCGCTCCAAATGTACTTGCTTATTTTCAATTCAGTCTTCTCCTAGCTCTCTCATGCAAAGAGAGGGTATTTGTAGTCACGTCAGCTCATTTGGAGCTCATCAATGAAAATATCTCTTAATTCTCCCTTCTCCCACCCCTATCTTTGTTTTTAGTTTTGACGTTCTTCTCAAATTCTCAGATTGCATCATGTTTGTTAACATCTATTCATTTAAATATGAATTTTAGGATTAGACAGTCCAAATTTTTTTTTTGTATATGAACTGTTTCATCATTTCCATTTTTTTTTTTTGCATGAGAATTATATCTTCCAGGTAGCATAGAAGGAAATACTCTCTTGTCCGAGGCAGAAATGTATGTGCATTTTTCCTGTCAGTCATGAAAGTTTAGGCTATCAACTTGTATTGAATTGGAAATGTCCATTTTTCACTTGTATTTTATGGAGGTCAGGTTTTATGTATTCATCTTCTGATTATTAATTTACAAGGTAGGGGTCTAAGTCAAACATCATCCGTCACCTCAAGGTGACTTATAATTAGCAACACATGTATGACCTTTCTATTGGGTAAAAATGCACTCGGAGGCGTCAAGCGTATGCAAGAAGATTAGTAGTTCCGGAAATCCCAACGGATTTCCACAGTTGTCTCACATTCCCAACAACTCCCGTCACATCAGTCTACCTAGATCAGAGTGTCGCAGCGCGCGCGTGTGTAGTGACGTAGTATGCTCACGTCGCCACAACTCTCTAGGCTCAAAATAGTCTAAGTTTTGTCTTATATATGAAAGACTTAGAAGAGAAGGAAGACACATTGTATTCTCTCTAAGCTCACACTTGTAACTCAGATCTCTCTCAAGCTAATGCACCATTCTCAGCTTCGACTCTTGTTTGATTCATAGCTTATTTTCATATCTAACCTATCGGTTTTCTATATTTGCTTACAATCGTATTTTTTACTTGTGCTTTTAATCTCACATATCTGTAACCTAGATATCAATCCCGGACTCACATCTAAAAGCATATTACTTAGAAGAACTCATCCTGAAAATACAAACGCAAAGGGAAACAATCTGCTCCTAGCTACAGGGGCCGAGGGCCATCGCTTTTGTCCCTTTGAATTACATCCGACTTATAACATACGCCAAACACATTAACACCATGTATTTTACTATTATTAATACCATGTATACAATGAGATACTCATGATACAATCATCTTTAACATAAAAATCATACTTATTCCTATTTTGACAAGTATTATCATCGTGTACTACTAGTAGTCTAGTACAATAGACAACAACAACTTTATTTATTTTTTAAAATTAGGCCTCCTTGTAGGGGGGGGGGGGTTTAGCAGGACCGTACCCCTACCCGTTTATTAGTGAAAGATAGAAGTACATTTTGGGGAGGTTAATAAACACTCCCTAAATATAAGGCCAAGGTTTGTTGAGTATTGAGTTTGATAGGACGTTCGTTTAATGGCTGAACTGGTCTGGCATTGTATTCAAATCCCTGAGATAAATAGGTGGAAAAAAAAGTTAAGAAAATATTGTCTTTCAAGTTATATATATTCCATTTAATTAAATTAGATTCTTTAAAAAAAGATTCTTGAGTTTTTTTTTAATTGAAGAATCACCCTTTTCGAGTCACACAAGTTGAAATAAAAGCTAAATAGAGCTTTTTTGAGGTTTGAATGCTCTCATGAAAATTTTAGTAGACGTTTGGACAGAAATTAAATGATATTTGATAAAATAGTATTTAAAGTTAAATTAAAAAAATTAATATATAAAAATTAAAATTGTGTTTGGACATACATTACATTTGAAAAGATATTCAAGTTGGCAGTAAAAAATGGACGAAAATACATTACCAAACAGGTTTCTGATTAAAAAAAAAACAAAAAAAATTATGTCCACGTCATGAACAGATCCTCCTTTGGAGATGATATTATAATTAGAAAAAATATCTTATTGCTAAAATTTTGGGGTAGCAACTCACGTCATGAACAGCATCTTGGAGCAATTTTATTTGTCTTCTCGTTACAGTTTTAACCTGAGAAATTGAAAAAGAAAAATCACATAATTAAAATTAATTTCAAAATGAAAATACTTAGTATTAAATTTTCGAAATAATGAGTAGGGCAAACTTAATTACCTTTCCATCAATAGTCCAGACAACAGTTTCAGTGCAAGGCGGAGTAGTTAAGGAGCCATTATACCTGTAATATTTTCTTCCATCCAATGTAATTAGATTTGGGTCAATTTTCCCAATGGCTCTTTCTCCACCATTTTGATCAGCAAGAGCTTTTAAATCCTTCTCTATCTGTGATTAGAAGTAAACAATATCAAGAATTTGAAAAATTAAGATCGATTAAATTATACTGATAGTGTAACAAATAAATTTGTGTTTACTCGGATTAGGAACAAATCAGGAAATAATCCAATCTTGTAGTGGACTCCAATAACAGCAAACTTTTTCCATCACTAGTTTCATGTACCAAATGACCCTCCATATCAAATCTGCATTTAATTTGTTGATTTATATGAATTTCTAATGCAAATATAAGCAATTAAAGCAAAAAAAGTTACAAAAGAAAAATTAGAATAAGGATTTAGAAAGATAGATATGGAGTAATGGAGGGAATAAATTTAGTTAGAAATTTGTTACATATTCTTCCAATCCTTGCCTTCGGCACAAAAATAATACTAAAGTGCGCCCCAAAAGCACTATATTAAATTATTATGTATAACATATAATTTATGTAATTATTCTGAATAAAAGATTCCAAAATTTCAACATTTTTAATTATTTGGTTGAGATTGTACATACAAGTGAGTAAATAATGACAATTTTCCTCTTTGTGTATGTTTATTTATTTTTCATATTTCTGAGGATTTCATTTTCTAAGTTTCATCTCAGTTTTTCTGAATTAATTATTTTCTTTTGCAGCTTCATAAATAAAAAATTAACTTCGCTTTTCATGAATTAACTTTAAGATATAGTACAGTTCAAAATACTCTTATTGTGTAAGAATTATTTACACCATCAGTACTCTGGATATAAATTAACTCTATGAATATATGTAAGGTAGTGAGTATACCTTTTTTCATCGATAGTATGTTCGGCAGCTATGTGCCAATGAATTTGTTTGAGTTGATATTGAATTCCATTTATCCTCAAGTATCCTCCATCATCCCATTTCAACTGCATTTATTACAGTAATTAATAATCACTCATTACAAAATGATTTGGTATCATGATGACAACTGTCTTAATTATTATTAGTAGTATCAATCTACGTACCATTACATCATGTCCTCTGTTCATGAGAGTTGCCTCCGAGGATTTGTAGTATTTTTCAAGTGTTCCTAAATTCGATACAACTTCAACCCTTTTGTTAAGAATATCAATTGGAGATTGCATTGTTCCATTATTGCAGGTGCCCCATTCATCTGGATGAATATTGCCCCAGTTAGCTGGTCCATTCTCCGCATTTTCATCGTAACTAAACTCCCACTGATCATCTACAATTGCCCAAACATAGGAAAATCATACCTCTATATATACACTGGTAATGCAGAATTTTTTTTACATTATCAAGTCATATACAAGGTAATTAAATGTAACCATCATAAAAGTGTGCATTAGTAGGTAGCCTAAAAATAACGCAGGTTAAAGTACATTAATAGTGCAAAATTAAAATTATTTAGACAGTTAGTATAAGTTATATCCAAAAATGAAAGGCCATGTATGCACTAAAATCAAACAAGCAGAATTTTTGAAGATGGAGTTGTATTTGGATATAGTTTTTGCAAAAAATATATATTTGGTTGTTTGAATATACTGAAAGCGAAAAAAATAAAAAAATAAAATAAGATTTTAGGTATTTTTCAAATTACTAATATTTGAAATTTTCCAATGATTTTCAAAAAAAGTAAAAAAAATCAGAAAAAAATTGAACAATTCTCATGTCCAACTGGTCCTAACATACCAGCTTCTCTGGATCTTGCAAGAAATGTACTTGAAAGGAAAAGTAAAGAAATGAACAAGATTTTGGTTGTTGTTCCCATATTCATTATATCTTTATTTAACGGTTGAATATTTTGTCAGTGGATGAGAAACTCTGAGAACTCATGGATCATTATATAGGGGGAGTAGGGTGTAAGGCCAGTGTGAAGCTGACCAAAAAAAGAAGAAGTTGTATTTGTTGGTACTCTATTGTACTTTATAAAGCAGTACGGGAAGTAATAACTATTACAAATGTTCGAAAGGATAAATAAATGGTCAATCTTCAAAACTGCCGCATATGTGTTGTGTCTTGAATCTTGATCACCTTGCAAAGCCAATGTTGAGAACTGCTGCAAGTTTGTTGTGTCTTGAATGTTGATATCCTGAAATCAAGAAACAACTAAATCTGGATGGTTACAACGTTGTGTGTTGAGTCGAGGATAGCCCTCTATCCTTAAGACAAGATTGCCCCGTATATATGCTTTTACGTTAGCGCAATAGTCTCCCAAGATAAAACAACACTTTAATCTCAACACTACAAAGCCAATAGGTTGAGCCTGCCGAACAAAACAAATATGAATTGACTTGCTGAAGATATGGAATAGGAAGGAAGAGATTTTATCTACTCTTCTCTTTTGTCTCTGTGTATATAGTGTGTCTCTGTATTGTATATCTTGTGTATATATAAGGGTTTGGTCACTGTTTTTCAGCCACTGTTTTGCTGAATTTCAGTCACTGTTTCGTGGCTTTTTGCTGTCTGTTTTTCGTGTGTTTTCAGTCTTCTGTGCAGTTCCGAATTGAGCCAACAACAGCTCAATATATAGCATGGAGGAGGGGTTGTCCAACTGCCAAGACAAGGCTGTAATGACCATTAAGGGAGGCCATTAAAACAGTCAAGTAATGGCTGTTAAGGCCATTGAAAGAGGCTGCCCAAATGCCCAAGTAATGGGCTGTTAATGAAGGAGTTAATCAGCCAATACTTGGCTGATTAATGCTTCAAAAAACAGTTCCAACGGAGGTAGAACCAACTTTCCAGAAACTCTAAGGACCAAACTATAAATATTGAAACTTCAGGGATCAAACTGTACATATGAAAGAATTCAGGTCCAAACTGTACATATGAAACTTCAGGGATCAAACTGTACATCTGGCAGAGTTCTCTAGTCCAAAAAGATAATATCAGAAAGTCCCACAGCCCACAGCCCGTGACCCGTGACCCGTGACCCGTGATCCATGATCCTTGACCCGTGACCCGGAACAAGACTAGACGGGCGGGCGGCGGCGGCGCGCGTGTGGGCTTAGCCTTGAACCCAAGCACATCTAGGCCTTCCCTCCTTTAAACACGTGGGATAACCCTTGGGGTCCCAAACCTTTTACCAATTAGAGAGTTATATAGAGAACAATTCTTCCTATTCCCACCGATGTGGTGGATTTGTCCCACACCACATTTCTATGCCTCAAACACCTTACTTCGTGGACCAATATCTCTTTCATTTCTCAATGAAATTTGACGATTCTTGGCCCTACAGTCATCTACTCACTTCGTAGATCATGCATGTGTAAAGAGACAAAGCCTCCAACATGCGGAACACTAGTGTTTAATTCATCAAAGATGGGTGGACGCATCTCCCCGCCAAAGACAAATTTCCAACAATCCCCTCTATGAAAGAAAGATTGTGGTGCGCAGACAATGTGCCTACATTTCAGCAATCTTTCAGCGAAAAGATATTGCATCGGGAGAGGTAGCTTTCGCTTTGAACCTTCCCTAGTTGAAACCATCGGACTTACTTACTGTGCGGTGAACGTGATGTCTTGAACCGTCAGTGTTTAGTGTAAGCCAAGACAATGATAACAACACAATAACTCTTCTTATTCATTTTCATTCTTACGTTTTTGTCCGTTGTGGCCTTGGACACACTTGGATTCTTAAGTGCGTTCATTTGAGACGGCCATCCTCGCACTTAAATAGGTGATCTCCTACAAGGTATCCTGCTATACCCCACTTCACAAGTGTTAGGAATCATTAAAAGTTTCCCCAACCTTAACCTCAACCATTTGAGGATCGTTAAAGGTTTGGAAGCTTAACATTTACCCACCATGCAGGTAGCACTTTAATGTCTATCACGGGAACAGTTTTGTATTCATATTTCCGTACATAAATCATCATCCGAAGTGCTTCTTGCTTCCATCGAAGCGCTCAACTGAACCTTTTGCCGCTTAGTTTTCCCATTGAACCAAATTCTTAGGATCTCCAATCAGTATGGTTGGGTTACCACCGCAAAGGTTCGTATTGCTTGGGTTTTCCGCCCATTCCCCTAGACAGGCAGAACACTTGATCTTCGGGTAATCCCTTAGTTAGTAAATAAGGTAGTGACACCCGTGATGATCAACTGTCATACGGTCTTATGTCTCCGACAGATCCTGACAGATATGTCCAGACGCCGTCATCCCTGTCTTTCCTGAAGCCGACCGGCTAGCCACAGTGTATAACTGTTGAAGGCACAAGTTTCTCCCAATAAGGGACGTCCTCTAATGAGTCGTGAAGTTACTCAACTTCTTTCATGCTTTGTATAAAGCGATAAACTCCGATCCCATCATGAATCGGTCGATGCAAGTTTGCTTAGAGGTTTTTCCAAGACCCACCATACACATTTACTTGTGGCTTTGGTGTTCTTCAGATCTGATGTCCAGTTTGCATCACTGTGTTCTCCCAGAACCGCTGGACATCCAGAATACTATAATCCGTAGATGTTTAATAATTCGGATATCGCCATATCCGACTTAACGCCTTCTATTGATCATGTATTAAGATCATCGCGAACCTTAGTTCAACTGACCGTTAAAGAGGCCGATACCAGGTCCGTTGTAGTGTGTACAATACATTGAACTACACATGACCTGTGCATATCGCTCCTTGTCTATGGGTGCACCATGATTCCAATCAGTTCTATGATTCATATCCATTGGTGGCTTCAACGAGACTGTCAACTATCGACCAGTCCGTTAGATGTCTTAGAAATCCAATTCCTAAGATGTCATCTGTGATACCCATATCTTTCATATCGAGACTTTGTTTCAATATGACTTTTACTTTTAGACTGTTGATTCTCCAACTGTTGGCTTTCTAACTTCAGAATCAATGTTTCTGTGGCCAGATTCATTGTTTCTGTTATATCTGAAGCTTTCAGGACCAAAATGTAAACATTTCAGGGACCAAAATGAAAGTTCAGGAAGAAGCCCAACAGTCCAGCAAACCAACTCTGATTCTCTTCTTCCAACTCTCCGATTGGGAAGGCTGTTTCAACATCCATGCCACGCAAGACTGCAATGACCCATGATGTTAAGCTACTCCCACGGGAGCACATGTACAAGTAGCCGAGGCTTTGAACTCGTCAGTAGATCCATCTACTTTGTACTCACTTTTGAGTATCCTATTTCATAACCAAAAGATTTTTTTTCCGGAGGAAGATCAACCATTACGCAAACATGGTTCTATATGAGGGAATCTATTTCTCTCTTTGTAGCTTCTTTCCAAAGCAGTGCTTTTGGAGATGACAATTATTTGTTAATTGTCTATGGTTCATTCTCAATCATACAAGCTAGAAGGACTGGAACAAGTCTTTGTCCCCTTCTTTGCTCCGTCTCGGTTCAACATCTAGAATCCATGAGTTCTGCAGATCTGGAATATTAAGTTCCAGATAGCCAGCAACTTTCGAGTCCTATAGATACGGAACGTCTAGTTCCGGTCAGTCAGGCCCTCGCGGGTTCTTGTTAACCTTGAGCAATTACTCATTTTTCCTTTTCAAGGAAAGTTATCTTCTAAGAATTCAGCATTCTTTGACACCAAGAGGTGATCAACACTACTGTTATTTGCAGATCCAGTGGATATGCAATCTACAGTCTTAGGTACAACTTGACCTGTTTCAGTATTCCAACTTTTACCAAGCCACCCCACATGATTTGGGCGTATGACTTTGCGCTTGGCTAACACCGTTGGACTGAGGTGAGAAATGAACAGTCGTTTAATGAACGATGCTTCACATTCTCCCCCTCTATTGCTACGAATTTCGCAATCCATAGGCTTAGTTGATTTCCAACTTATGCTTTGTAGCGCTTATCCGCTTCAACAACTTCATCTTTGCTTTTCAACAAACAAAGGATTACATACGTTGTTCCCATCACAACGTACTTGTCTCCCCCCTCTATTTTGTATAAACTTCAAATCACCCATAAAGGTGTAACTAAGTTCTAGAGGAGCGGTGCTTCTTTCGCTATTCCCTTGACGGAATTTGGAAAGGTGATTTTGCCTCTTCATCTACCTCACATTTATTTTGAGGGTTTATGTCGACAGAAGGCAACAATCTCAACATCATTAGCTTTTGAATGACTTGTTATTTAACGTGTCTTAATCTATGATGGCATAGATGCACAGATTACAAATATATCATTCATTTGGCTATAGACATATTGTACCATTCTTAGTTATTACAGACCTGTTGGACTAGTCTCAAACCAGCTTGACCAACAGCGTCCCTTAACCAAGTTTGGGACATATATCATCTCATCTTAGAGTGATCCCATTCCCTGAAGTCCTATTGAGGACAACCTCTCCAGCCCCTTTGATTTTAGAGGTGGTGTTGCTTCACATGAACAACCTCTTGCCCGTGGTTAGGGCGTAATCGGATCATATTTGATCTGGATACTCTAGCCCACTCCAGTTGCTTTGGCAGACTGAGTGTCCAATTTCTTTTCTGCCTTTCTTTAGGCCTTCAGATCATTTACGACCTGGAAACTCTGGCCCACCTTACTAGGTGTCTATTACTTTTCCTATGAAATGAATTCTGGCCCCACTCCAATCGCCCGGAGGCTTTGTATGACTGAGTGTCCAATATCATCATATCAAAGGAATTTTGGCCCACTCCAGTCGCCCGGAGGCTTTTTATGACTGAGTGTTCAATATCATCCTATGAAGGATTTTCTGCCAAATAGTATGACAGGCTCAATGTCTTTAGCTTTTAGACTTCTTCCATTATGATTGGTGCCCAGATAATTCTTGGCCCTTACTTAAGAGTGGTAACAGTTTTCGCACAGTCAGTGAATCTTACTCCCTCGTATGTGCGAACATACTTTACACACTTTTAATAATTACACTTAAAAGAACGGATCTTTTAAGTCGTTTACAAAATCCAATCTTTAAACGGGAAATAAGATGAGATTAAACTTCTGATTTTTAAAGCGTAAGGAATATAAATTATTTTCATATTCCTCCTTACTTTAATCCATTTTTAATCAGACATCATTTAATCTTTATTCTTGACAAGTAAGAAAAACTACTTATCCCAATTTTGGATTCTGGCCCACTTCAGTCACTTCATCAAATTGAGTGTCAATTTCCTTCTTACCATTATTCGGATCTTTTGTCTGGGACAGATATAGGCCTTCTATTGTACTTTATAGAACAGTACGGGAAGTAATAACTATTACAAATGTTCGAAAGGATAAATAAATGGTCAATCTTCAAAACTGCCGCATATCTGTTGTGTCTTGAATCTTGATCACCTTGCAAAGCCAATGTTGAGAACTGCCGCAAGTTTATTGTGTCTTGAATGTTGATATCCTGAAATCAAGAAACAACTAAATCTGGATGGTTACAACGTTGTGTGTTGAGTCGAGGATAGCCCTCTATCCTTAAGACAAGATTGCCCATATATATGCTTTTACGTTAGCGGGCAATAGTCTCCCAAGATAAAATAACACTTTAATCTCAACACTACAAAGCCAATAGGTTAAGCCTGCCGAACAAAACAACTATGAATTGACTTGCTGAAGATATGGAATATGAAGGAAGATATTTTATCTACTCTTCTCTTTTGTCTATGTGTATATAGTGTGTCTCTGTAGTGTATATCTTGTGTATATGTAAGGGGTTGGTCACTGTTTTTCAGCCACTGTTTTGCTGAATTCCAGTCACTGTTTCGTGGCTTTTTGCTGTCTGTTTTTCGTGTGTTTTCAGTCTTCTGTGCAGTTCCAAATTGAGCCAACAACAGCTCAATAAATAGCATGGAGGAGGGGTTGTCCAACTGCCAAGACAAGGTTGTAATGGCCATTAAGGGAGGCCATTAAAACAGCCAAGTAATGGTTGTTAAGGCCATTGAAAGAGGCTGCCCAAATGCCCAAGTAATGGCTGTTAATGGAGGAGTTAATCAGCCAAGTAATGGCTGATTAATGCCTCAAAAAACAGTTCCAACGGAGGCAGAACCAACTTTCCAGAAACTCTGGAGACCAAACTGTAAATATTGAAATTTCAGGGACCAAACTGTACATATGAAAGAATTCAGGTCCAAACTGTACATATGAAACTTCAGGGATCAAACTGTACATCTGTCAGAGTTCTCTGGTCTAAAAAGATAATATCAGAAAGTCCCACAGCCCACAGCCCGTGACCCGGACGAGACGGGCGGGCGGCGCGCGTGTGGGCTTAGCCTTAAACCCAAGCACATCTAGGTCTTCCCTCTTTTAAACACGTGGGATACCCCTTGGGGTCCCAAACCCTTTACCAATTAGAGACTTATATAGAGAGCAATTCTTCCTATTCCCACCGATGTGGTAGATTTGTCCCACACCACATTTCTATGCCTCAAATACCTTACTTCGTGGACCAATATCTCTTTCATTTCTCAATGAAATTTGACGATTCTTGGCCCTACATTCATCTACTCACTTCGTAGATCATGCATGCGTAAAGAGACAAAGCCTCCAACATGCGGAACACTAGTGTTTAATTCATCAAAGATAGGTGGACGCATCTCCCCGCCAAAGACAAATTTCCAACAGTATTTGACTAAACTTGTGCCAAATTTTATATGAATAGAAGTTATATGTACTAATACTATCATAAATCTGTACACCATCACTGTAATTATATCTATTATAGCATGTTGCGTACTAATCTCGTTTAATTTATGTCTTACTTTTCTTTTAATTTGTTTATGAAAGAATGTAGTTTCTTATTTTTAATAGTTTTTCAATTTCAGCATCCTATTTGACATTTTTTAAATTACTATATTAAAGAATATTTTGGTATATTACATATATAAGATCATAAGATTCAAAAGTCTCTCTTACTTAAAACTTTATGCTCAATCAAACGAAGACACATAATTAAAATAGATATAGTATTTATTTTAGGTTATCAATGAATACTTATTAAATTGAGTAACTGTAAATGATTTGGTTGTGTAAATATATTGTACGAACTTAAAACTAGTTAAACTCTTTCTATTTTAATTTGGGTGGCTTGAAAAATCGATAACTTGTGGATTAATATAAATAAGATAAATGAGAAGGCAGAGGACTCCTTGTTGAAATTGTTCTCTTCAGTTTTTTGCTTGTAATGATTTCCGAGATCACCGTAACGTCTTAAATGAAAATGAATTTCTCTTATTTTCAGATGCATGTCCATTTATGAGTGATGATACATTATGATTGTTACTTGTCAATTCATGTTGCATGGACTCTAATTACACATTTACACTTTACCATTCGCACAATTAGATCTGAACATAGGTCCTATATATATATATATATGCACGTCCAATTTCCGAATCACGAATTAATTATGTTTGTCGTTTTCTATTTTTTGTTAATTAATCTCGTGAATGGAGGTGTAAATTTTCATGCTTATTCCAATACAACGTAGGTATGTTTATCGTTTTCTATTTCTTATATAGTACTACTATCTTGTTAATTAATCTCGTGAATGGAGGTGTAAATTTTCATGCTTATTCTAATAGGAAAATACTTAAAATCTCTCCTTAACTTATCCTCAAAATTCAGTTTACCAATTTTACTTTACATGAGTTTGAATACCACCCTAAACAATTATCTAGTAAATTTAATATATACACCTCTTCAAAAGATGATATGAAAAGGAAAGTGTTTTTACTCATGTGGAAAGGAGAAAAAGAGATTAAAAAATTGACAAAAATCTTTCTTTTTTTACCTTTTCTTTTATTTTTCTCTCTCCATCAACAACAATGGTTACCTTTCTTCTTCCATCAGCATGAATGGAGCTCCAAAAACCAGCAAAAATCAAACTAAATCACTCAACAATTATGACGATTTTCGCCATAATCGACCCCATATGCAAATAGTATGGAAATTTGTCTTTGGCGGGTAGATGCGTCCACCCATCTTTAATGAATTAAACACTAGTGTTCCGCATGTTGGAGGCTCTGTCTTTTCACACATGCATAATCTACTAAGTGAGTAGATGACCGTAGGGCCAAGAATCGTCAAATTTCGTTGAGAAATGAAAGAGATATTGATCCACGAAGTAAGGTGTTTGAGGCATGGAAATATGGTGTGGGACAAATCTACCACATCGGTGGGAATAAGAAGAATTGCTCTCTATATAAGTCTCTAATGTGGTAAAGGGTTTGGGACCCCAAGGGGTATCCCATGTGTTTAAAGGAGGGAGGATCTAGATGTGCTTGGGTTCAAGACTAAGCCCACACGCGCGCCGCCGCCGTCCGGTCCGGCTCGGGCTCGGGCTCGGGCTCGGGCTTTCTGATATTATCTTTTTGGCCTCCAAATTGCTTAATATTTACAGTTTGATCCCTAGAGTTTCTGAAAATTTAATTTCGGGAGTGACGGAAGGCAGAAACTTTCTGCCTACCGTTTGGACTGTTTTTGGAGCATTAACCAGCCATTACTTGGCTGTTAATTACTCCATTAACAGCCCTCCTTCAATGACCTTAATCAGCCCTCCTTCAAATGAACAACCACACTAATGGCATTAAACCTGCCTTTAACAGCCCTCCTAATGGCCATTAACACCCATGTTTTGGGCAGTTGATCATCCCCTCCTCCATGCTATATATTGAGCCTCATTTGGCTCAATTCGTGACTGAAAAATAGAACAGACAGACACAGAAATATAGCATATACAACCCGAAAACAGTGCACTTTCAGTGAACTAAAACTCTGCCAAATAGTGACTAAAAACATTGAGGAAAGACACTCATATACACAAGATATACACAACAGAGACAAAAGAGAAGAGTAAACAGAAACTCTTCCTTCCTTTTCCATATCTTCAGCAAGTCGATTCATATTTGTTTTCTTCGTCAGGCTCAACCTATTGGATTTGTAGCGTTGAGATTAAAGTGTTGTTTTATCTTGGGAGACTATTGCCCGCTAACGTAAAAACATATATACGGGGCAATCTTGTCTTAAGGACAAAGGGCAATCACTCGACTCAACGCACAACGTTGTAACCATCCAGATTTAGTTGTTTCTTAATTTCAGGTTATCAAGATTCAAGACACAACAAGCTTGCGGCAGTTTTGAAGATTGGCCTATTTGTTCAACAAGATTCAATTTCTGAATATTGAATATTTGTTTATCCTTTCGAATACTTATAATAGTTATTTACTTCCCGTACTGCTTTATAAAGTACAATAGAGTACCAACAACTTAAGACAAGAGCGTATTGTATGACTATTAGTGTTTGAAAGATGTCCATCAAAAGTTGTGTGACCAAAGCTGGATATGCCTGTGGTTTTCTGGTAGAAGAAAGTGATGATGATGTCGTTGAAAGTCAACGTCTTCGTGGTGTCACCGCTCCCAAGAGTGGTGGGAACAAGCGTTCACGAGAGGCTGAGGATGTCAACTGGACAAGAGGAGAAGGCTGAAGACATGGTTCTATCTTGCTGCAGAAGGCATATATCTGTCCCAGACAAAGAATCCGAAATTGGGATAAGTTATTTTTCTTACTTGTCAAAAATAAGATTAAATGATTGTTGACACCCAATTTTGCCCCATCTTTTATGATTTTATTTGCAATTTTAAATATTTTTGGCACCTTAAGACAATTTTAAAATATAGGCATATATATGTATATATATCATCATTTTTATTATTATTTGCATTTTATTTGTCATTTGCATTTTTTATATCATAATCATATTTTTATCCTAATATTATATGTTATTTTATTTTGACAAAACGGCATCGCATTTTTATTTTGTTTATTTTAGCACCAAGCATTTCACAAATATTATGTTTTTATCATATTGTCATCTTTACAATTTATAAATTTCGCAAAGCTTTCTTTTTATATAATAAAACCCTTTTTGTATTTTAAACCCATAACCCATTTATTTCCCAACCTAAAACAATTTCTACTCAACCCATTACAAAACCCAAACCCTCCATTTTCGGACCCAACCGAAACCCAATTCGATCGGCCCAACAGCCCTTTTTCCCTTTATTTCCCATACCCAACACATCAAAATAAAACCCGAACCCATTTGCCTTATACCCCCAAGCCCAATCGGCCGACCCAAATCCCACACCCTAAGCCCATTCGACCAACCCCTTTATTCTTATACCCTCCACCTAAATTTACCCTACAAAAATACAAAACTCTCCTCTTTTTCTCTCATCCACCGTCAGAGCCGCACACCCCAAATAAAAACACACCCTCACTTTTCTCTCCCCATCCAAACACACCCCAAACCCGCAACCCACCAGGCCCAACACCCAATTCCCCTTCCCCGCCACGGCCGTCGGCTCCACGCCGGAGTCCGACGAAGCACCACCAGCTTCGGTGAACTCAACCACGACCGGTCGCTGCCTGGTCTTTATCTTTGGGTTTGTCAACTCGCAATTAGCTTAGGATTTTTATGAAGTTTTACCTCTGTTTTGATATGCTAATACTTACTGGAGAACACATGTTATTTATGATGCTGAAATGAACTAGGATCTGTCATATTGCATAGGTGTTATGTGTCATATGATTGAAATTATGAACCTGAGAGAGTTTAGTTGAGTGTTTGCATTAACTTGTTTAAAAATGGTGTAAATGTCTGTTTCCATTTCTTCCTTCCATCTTATATCTTGTTCTTGTATTTATTTGAGATTTTCAGAATATATATGTTAGGTTTTATATTTATCTTGTTATGCTGGTCGAAAGCCAAGACAAGCTTCGGATTTGGTTTAGCCTTCTTCGATAGCCTGTATGCCTAAGGTTCTAGAAACCTTTTGAATCTTGTTGCGGCATCGAAAATGAATGGTCGTAGCCCCCTTTGTCTTCCTATCTTTCAAATTTGAGGTTTAGTGTGATTGGTCATTAAGTTTACCTTCCCCTTTATGTCTTTGTTGTGCTACCAGTGGATGTGGTATCCTGCAGCACCTTGAGATTCTGGACACATGTCATCTTTAAATAGCTCTTGTTATGGGTTTGTTCCTTTTGGCTGCTGATTCTGGGACTGCCAGTTGCTGCAATACTTGGGCTGATTACTACACTTTTGAGCCATTATTCTGATGCTGCGTTTGCCGCGCATAACTGCTGCAATCTTGGCCATTTACACCTCTTGTCGGAAATATTTTACTGCTACATTTTGAGCATATTTGATGTTTTATCACTGCTGTATTTTAGCCCAATTTGCTGTTGTTCTCTTAGCTGAAAATAGTTGCTTTAAGACTGTTTCAAGCCCACTGCTTCTGTGTTTTCAAGCCCACTGCTGCGGTATTTTTTTTTGAACCCAATTGCTGCTGTTTTCTCGGCTAAAAACAACTGCTTTAAACTGCTTCGAATAAATACTGCAGTTAGGCTAATGAAATTGAATTCGAGGTCGCATCTTTTTTAAAAATTGTTTCTGTTTCAGTTTACTATTTTTGGCATTTAAACATCCGTATACGGATATCTTACTGTTTTACTGATTTAAATAAATACTGCATTTAGGTCAATCAAATTGAATTCGAGGCCGCGTCTTTTCGAGCATTGCCTTTCTGTTTCAGTTTGCTGCTTTGGTATAATTTTGCTGATTTGAACACGATACTACACTGGCCGATGAAAAAATATCCGTCGATTTTTGAGGCCTCCACAGTTGTAAAGACGGAAAATAAAACTTCTGGGCAATGATGAAACTTAAATCTTTTTCACCCAAGAGACCAACATGTTCGGTAGGCAAGACAGCTAAAATGATCAACGAGTCATATGTTCGCAGCCACGACGTGATTGGAATGATCTTTTCAAAATTTAAGTCTGAGTCCTCCGTAATCAAAACATTTATTGTTTTGGATACGGATCCGAAGTTATGTATATTCAATTGTTTCTAACCGTTTGTTTTTGACATCTTGCAAGGGATAAAGTCAAAGAAGGCAAATACTCCTCGGAGATTATTTATTTTGTTGTTGTTTTTACTTTCTTTAATTCAGCTTTATTTCATTTTGTATTGTAATATTATTGTACTCGTGAAATTATTGAAATGTTTAGAATAGGTAGACATAGAATTAATTAATAGGGTAGTCTAAAATTGAAAACACATCGCTAGTTTATTTATTTTTAGGCTCGGTTAGTTTTAAAAATTGAAAATCGCCAGTTTACCTATTTTTAGGCTCGTCACCCATAACATTTATATTGCATATATTTTTATCAATTTTCATTCAAATGCATACTTTTTCCAGCTTTACATGTATATTAATGTCATACAAATGTATACTTGTACAAATGCATCATTTCATTAAATACTTGCAACATCATTTAAACTTTATATTTCTAAATATGCATTTTTCTTAGCATAACAATTAACCTGAGTTTGATCGGATAACTGCAAGTTGGCTGATCTTAAAGGATGCTTAACTCCTTCCCTTTAGGATAATAAAGAATCCTTACCTAGAATCTCATTAGTTTCGTAGATCATAAAATCGGAGTTATTTTGCAGCATTTAGTTAATATTTAGGTGCCCTAATTCACCTTAGAATAATTAGGTGGCGACTCCTCAAAGCAAACATTTTTAATCGATCCATAGGGAGTCGATGCCATTGCGTCGCGAAGCCCGCAGGTCAAAAATAGGCGCGTGAAATTTTGTATGTTTAACTGCTTTAATTGCTACTTTTTTACAGCTTTCTTTAAATTGGCATTCCGTTCATATTTTCTTCCACTTCGGAAAATTGATACTATCACACATTACACGCGAGGTGTGTTTTGCACACCCGCAAAATTTCTTTCATATTACCAAATTTTAGGAGAGTTGGCGTATGCGCGGAGTGTCCGGAACATCCGGTGGCCGCGTAGCCTTCTCACTCGAGTAGTCCGCTCGGTAACCTTGTGTCTAGTCTGCCAAATCTTAGAAAATTTAGGATAGAGCTATCCCTTTATTTTAAGTCATGCATGCATACACCATAGGTGAGTCGATCTTTGGTATCGACTCCACAATTAAGAAAATTACCAAATTATCGACGGGTCTCACGACCCAACGGCCCATCAGCATATTATGTGTAGCGTGATAATGATAGACGAATCCAAGCCTAATCATGACATGCCGAAATTGAAAAATGTACATTCATTTCCGACAAAAGCATTGCATTTTAACAGCTTGGATTAATCCGTCATAATCTCGCATATTTGGCGTTTAGGCTCACCTCTGGCATAAGAGAGGCCCTATGCATGTTAAGACGCACATTTAATTCCCGCACAATTTGTTTGCTATTTTTCTTCTTTTAACTCTGTACATATTATTTAGTGCAATAATTACCTGCTTCAATTCTGTACATATCATGTCATGTCGCTTGCAACTCTGCGCATAAACATTTGCCATTTGCACTTTTGGCTATCGCACCACAATCAAGACTTCTACTGGGGCAACACTATATCCTTTGGTCCTCAGGACAGAAATTGTGTCACTGCCCGAGGATAAAGCGTTCTTGAACATCAAGACTCGGACCTTGTGAAGTAATCAGGGGAGTCTTTGACCATAATGTCACTCCTACATTTTATTATTTTTGCGACTTTCCCACTTTCACCCATGTCTCTCATTTTTGCAGGAAGACCGTCCTCGCAAACAGTCGAGAGCGATCATTATAAAACATCATCCCTGTGATACTCCATGAAAAAAAAAGTCTTTACAAAGATGACCGGGAGATACTTTGACTGAAAGAAGTCATCCAACCTCCAGTCCGAACAAACCAATCAGGGGAGTCTTTGACTATACTATTGCACTTCCACATTTTATTATTCTTTTTGTGACTTTCCTCCTTTCACCCGGTGCTCTTATTTTTGCAGGAAGATCGTCCTCGCGAACAGTCGGGGGCGGTCGTTCTAAAACATTATCCCTGGATATACTCCCGAAAAGAACAAAGCAAAAGGTTTTCACAAAGATGACCGGAAGATGTTTTAACTAGAAAAAGTCAGCCAACACTAGATTTAATGAGGCTTCACTCTAGTTTGTCTATACTTTTGTTTTTTGTACATATTTGCAAATTCAATTGATATGCTTAATTTTCGTTATATAATTCCTTTATATCATACTTTTTTTTTACAACATATCGTCACGAACTACGCACACCTGATTCTCGTCAAAGATGAGATACGTAGGCAGCCCTATTTGGGTTCGGTACCCTTTATTCAAAAATAAAAAATAAAATTATATATATTTTAAGAATCATTGATGGACTTGGTTGATACCAACACAGTTAGGAGTGTGCGTAGGAAAGAACAAGTGGAGAAGACTGACTTCGTGGTAAACCATTGATTCTTCTGTTACCTCTCATTCGCGCATGTGTTGACACTTAAAAAATTGTTTTGCATGCTTCCAAGATATGAACAAAGCCAACATCATCGTTTCATGTGCATTGTGTGGTGAGTTTTTAGAATAAGTTCAATTGCATTGCATTGTGATCTTGGCTCGAATGTTTGTTGAGGCGAAATCCTGAGTAACACTTGATATAGGAAAGGATTGTAGACTTTCTTTGATCTGTTTGAGCCTTTTCAGCTTACCAAATAACATTATCCGTAGCACTTCCCCTTTGAGCCTGAAGCCTTTTTTTTAACAACCACATCTTATGCCTATACCCTTTCTGAGTGCGTACACGCACTATCCCTCTTTTGGCCCGACCTCCTTGAGCGCATCAGAAATGTGCAAATTGCTGAAAAGATCCGAGTTGAAGTGCAATGCTCCCAAAAGAGGAAAACAAAACAAAACAAAAGGACGGCTTCACACAAAAAGGAAGTCAAAAGCCCCGACAATATATAAAAAAAAGAAGGAAATAACTCTGAAAAAAGGGAAAAGGCTCCAAACGAAATATTCAAAAGAAGTCGGTACAAAACAAATGGGGAAAAAAGAAACAAATCGGCATCAAGGCACACAAATACCAAGCACGGACATATTCCAACGCTCAAGGATGGATTAGTCACTCCTTACCCAAATGATATCCTTTCATTTTCCCAAGCCTACATTACAAACCCATAACAAGCCCTACATGATCTTATACAGAGGGTTCTCACATTAGTGGATACTCACATGACGGCCAAGCCTATGGTATGACAATTAAATGCATTGAACATATTTCTGAGGGTGAGTGTATTTCTCTAGACGTCCCAAAGTTCAAAATACTGAAATACATGTGAGGAAGGGACTTTCTATCAGTGAGGGCATTTGAAACATGAGGATGCATATATGTCAAAACCTTGGCTTGAAGTGAGTGTCGATACTTAGGTATGTCTGAGGTAGCATCTGAAGCTATAGGAATTACCTTGGAGTCAGTCTCGGTTATACAGAAAGCAATAACGGGAGCCCCTAAGCACAATACTAATTATTTGGTACCAACTAAAGTCAAGACATGATTCTGTCATTTTCATATTTAAAAAAAAATCAAAAACCTTGCAAAATATATTGCATCATTTTTCAAACTCTAGTCACTCTCTTTTACAAAAAAAAAATTCTACAAAGTACAATCTCTTTTGCCACATGAACTACGTTATGACCTGATTCCCTCGGCGGGATACGTAGGCGGCCACATCGGCTTCGGTCCCATTTTTGGAAAAGTTCACAATCTCTTTTGCCGCATGAACTACGTTATGACCTGATTCCCTCGGCGGGATACGTAGGCGGCCACATCAGCTTCGGTCTCATTTTTAGAAAACCCTTACAAATCTTGCTTACATGAACTACGTTATGACCTGATTCCCTCGGCGGGATACGTAGGTGGCCACATCAGCTTCGGTCTCATTTTTAGAAAACCCTTACAAATCTCTTTTGCATGAACTACGTTATGACCTGATTCCCTCAGCGGGATACGTAGGCATCCACATCGGCTTCGGTCCCATTTTGGAAAAATAACGAACTACGTCATGGCCTGATTTCCCTTATCGGAATACGTAGGCGGTCTATATCGGCTCCGGTCACACCATTGGAAATTTTCTTCCATTATCTTGCACACAACGCAATAGGCTCACATGATCGCCTTAATAGGACAAGCAAGTTGCCCGCACAAACTCGGTTTTGACCAGTTGGAAGTTCAGCATCTTCATATATACCAGAAACTGGGGCATATTTTAAGGGTTCACTGCAAGAATATGCCAATGGACCTGGAAAATGCCAGACAACTAAGTCTTCAATCTAAACCCGTATGAGCTTGCAAGCGTCAAGGGAAAAAACTACAAAGTCAATGCGAATCAACCGCCCCTGCCACCCAAACTCACAAATTTCTTTGAGTGCAGGTCTTCAGGTTGACAAAGGTCGGGAAGCCGCGACATGATGCTTAAATTCGCGAGGAATTCCCGCATTGCAGCACAATGCGTCTACGCAACGATGCCATCTCAGCCCATGCGGGTCACAAACGCAGCAACGTCCATACAACGACGACATCAGCAGCGTCCATACAACGACGACATCAGCAGCGTCCATACAACGACGACATCAGCAGCGTCCATACAACGACGACATCAGCAACACGCCCATACAACGACATCATCAACAACACGCCCATACAACGACGTCATCAACAACACGCCTATGCAACGACGTCATCTGCACAACACGTCTACACAATGACGTCTTCAACGCACCACGTCAATACAACGACGTCATTTCAACCCATGCGGGTCACAAACGCATCACGTCAATACAATGACGTCTGTCAGGCGCCCACCTCATAATGCGGGTATTTTAATTTCAGTCAGGGCGCCCACCTCATAATGCGGGTATTTTAATTTCAGTCAGGCGCCCACCTCCTAATGCGGGTATTTTAATTTCTATCAGGCGCCCACCTCCTAATGCGGGTATTTTAATTTCTGTCAGGCGCCCAGCTTCCAATGCGGGTATTTTAATTTCAGTCAGGCGCCTACCTCATAATTCGGGTATTTAATTTCAGTCAGGCGCCCACCTCATAATTCGGGTATTTAATTTCAGTCAGGCGCCCACCTCATAATTCGGGTATTTCAATTTCAATCAGGCGCCCACCTCATAATGCGGGTATTTTAATTTCAGTCAGGCGTCCACCTTTCAATGAGGGTATTTTAATTTTTGTCAGGCGCCCACCTCCTAATGCGGGTATTTTAATTTCAGTCACGCGCCCACCTCCTAATGCAGGTATTTTAATTTCAGTCAGGCGCCCACCTCATAATGCGGGTAATTAAATTCAGTTAGGCGCCCACCTCCTAATGCGGGTATTTCAATTTCAGTCAGGCGCCCACCTCCTAATGCGGGTATTTCAATTTCAGTCAGGCGCCCACCTCCTAATGCGGGTATTTTAATTTCAGTCAGGCGACCACCTCATAATGCGGGTATTTCAATTTCAATCAGGCACCCACCTCATAATGCGGGTATTCAATTTCAGTCAGGCACCCACCTCATAATGCGGGTATTTTAATTTCAGTCAGGCGCCCACCTTGTAATGCGGGTATTTAAATTTCAGTCAGGCACCCACCTCCTAATGCGGGTATTTTATTTTCAGTCAGGCGCCCACCTTCCAATGCGGGTATTTTAATTTCAGTAACGCCTATACAACGACGCTATCTGCATAACGTCTAACCAATGACGTCATCTCATCACGCCTATGCAACAACGTCATGTGCATCAGGGAAGTACTTCGAATGTTGTTCCGCCCTTCCCTCAGTATCTCATCACATCTGAAATCATGTGTCATCATAACGCGGCACTTAGGCAATGTTTCTTGAATCTGCACCATCTTTTGCAACTTGTCACCCCTCGGAATTCTATTTCTTCCCACGCATCCCTAACCTCCCCTCGAGTCCCGATGATTAGCACAAAATTGGCTACTCAGTCAACTTCTTTGACCGAAAACTCTTTTATCGTCTCCGGCCAAAGAGGGGCATCTGTTGACACCCAATTTTGTCCCATCTTTTATGATTTTATTTGCAATTTTAAATATTTTTGACACCTTAAGACAATTTTAAAATATAGGCATATATATGTATATATATCATCATTTTTATTATTATTTGCATTTTATTTGTCATTTGCATTTTTTATATCATAATCATACTTTTATCCTAATATTATATGTTATTTTATTTTGACAAAACGGCATTGCGTTTTTATTTTGTTTATTTTAGCACCAAGCATTTCACAAATATTATGTTTTTATCATATTGTCATCTTTACAATTTATAAATTTCGCAAAGCTTTCTTTTTATATAATAAAACCCTTTTTGTATTTTAAACCCATAACCCATTTATTTTCCAACCCAAAATAATTTCTACTCAACCCATTACAAAACCCAAACCCTCCATTTTCGGACACAACCGAAACCCAATTCGGTCGGCCCAACAGCCCTTTTTCCCTTTATTTCCCATACCCAACACATCAAAATAAAACCCGAACCCATTTGCCTTATACCCCAAGTCCAACCGGCTGACCCAAATCCCACACCCTAAGCCCATTCGACCAACCCCGTTATTCTTATACCCTCCACCTAAACCAAACCCTACAAAAACACAAAACTCTCCTCTTTTTCTCTCCTCCACCATCAGCCGCACACCCTGTTGACACCCAATTTTGTCCCATCTTTTTGGATTTTATTTACAATTTTTAATATTTTTGACACTTTAAGACAATTTTAAAATATAGACATATATATGTATATATATCATTATTATTATTATTATTTGCATTTTTACTGTCATTTGCATTTTAATATCACAATCATACTTTTACTCTAATATTATATGTTATTTTATTTTCGCAAAACGGCATTGCATTTTTATTTTTTATTTAAGCATCAAGCATTTCACAAATATTATATTTTATGATATTATCATCTTTATAATTTATAAATTTTGCAAAGCTTTCTTTTATATAATAAAACCTCTTTTTTATATTTTAAACCCACAACCCACTTCATTTCCCCCAAAACAATTTCTACTCAACCCATTACAATAAAAACAACCCATTTTCGAACCCAACTGACCAGGCCCAACCGAAACCCCACCCGAGCCCAACCAATCGGCCCATTCGGCCCATCTCCCCTTCCCTTTATTTCCCCCCTTTAAACCAAACAAACCCTAAAAGATTTTCATTACAACTCTCACTCTCCTTTTTTTAAAAAAAAATCATCTGTACACACACCCCCACACCTTCTGCCTCCCCAAATCCGCAGCCCCCATACCCGCGGACCCACACCACCGGCCACCCTACCCCACCTACGCCGGACGCCTTACACCACCCACATTGTCGATAACCCCTATGCCGACGCCCTCACCACTACCAACTCACCACGACACCAATCAACCCCATACCCCAAAATCCGAAACCCATCCACAAAATACCCCCCTTTAATCACTGTTTTAGGGGGTCGATTTTTGTGGATTTTTATCCGAAAAGAGGGAGTTTTTGGTCGGAATTTAGGTCGGATTTCGGGTGGATTTTTTCTCATTTTGCTCACTGTCGGGTCGGGTCAGGTCAACACGATTTGTGTAAGTTTTTCCATATTTTTTATGCTTTTATATCTTCTTGTTGGTTATCTGAAGATTTGAAAAAAATCTGTTCCGGGTCAGGTCGACCCGATTTGAATGAATTTCCAGATTTTTATGTTTTATGTGTGTTGTTGGTTACCTGAAATTTGGAGAAAATCGATTCGGGTTGAAAAACATCCGATTCGGGTCGGTCACTGACCCGGGTCAGATCGACCCGATTCGGTTAATTTCCAGATTGTTGTATGTTTATATTGTGTTGTTGGTTACCTGAAATTTGGAGAAAATCGATTCGGGTTGAAAAACATCCGATTCGGGTCGGGTCACTTACCCCGGGTCGAGTCACTTACCCTGGTCGGGTCGACCCGGTTCGGTTAATTTCCAGATTTTTGTATGTTTATATTGTGTTGTTGGTTACCTGAAATTTGGAGAAAATCGATTCGGGTTGAAAAACATCCGATTCGGGTCCGGTCACTGACCCGGGTCGGGTAGACCCGGTTCGAGTAGACCCGGTTCGGTTAATTTCCAGATTTTTTTATGTTTATATTGTGTTGTTGGTTACCTGAAATTTATGAAAAATCTGTTCCGGGAGGTTCACTGTTCCGGGTCGGGGGCGACCCGGTTCGAATAAATTTCCAGATTTTGCGTTTGTATTTTGTTGTTGGCTTTCTGAAAATCAAAAAAAATTGGATTCTGAATCCGGGCCGGATCACTGTTCAGGATCCGGGTCGGGTAAAATTTCAGAATTCGGGTCGGATACTTTAATTGCTCACTGCTCGTTTCTTTGGCACTGTTTTATTGTTTTATTATTTTATTAATATCGCATTTAGGCCGATGAAATTGAATTCGAGGCTGCGTTTTTTTTGTTTCTGTTTCAGTTTACTGTTTTGGCATTTAAACATCCGTGCACGGATTGTCTTACGTATTTATATAAATACTACACTTAGGCCGATGAAATTAAATTCGAGGCCGTGCTTTTTTTTGTTTGTTTCTCTGTTTACTGTTTACTGTATTAAACATCCGTGCAACGGATATTTACTGTTTTGGTGTCTTACTATTTTAAACTAAATATCGCGTCCCTTCGGATATTATTTCTCAATTTCTGTTTTTTCTTTTTACTGTTTTTGACACCATTTTACTGATTTGAATATTATACAACATTGGCCGATGAAATTGAATTCGAGGCCGCGCTTTTCTTTCGTTTCATTTCTCTGTTTTCAGCACTGTTTTAAGTATCCGGGCAACAAATATTTTACTATTTTTACTGTTTTAAACTAAACACCGCATCTTTTTCGGAAATTATTTTTTCCTGCTTACTGTTTTACCGCCTGCTGCTGCTGTTTCTATTCCAATTTCATTTTTTTGCTGATTTGAACACGATACTACACTGGCCGATGAAAAATTATCCGTCGATTTTTGAGGCCTCCACAGTTGCAAAGACGGAAAATAAAACTTCTGGGCAATGATGAAATTTAAATCTTTTTCACCCGAGAGACCAATATGTTCGGTAGGCAAGGCAACTAAAATGTCCAACGAGTCATATGTTCTCAGCCACGACGTGATTGGAATGATCTTTTCAAAATTTAAGTCTGAGCCCTCCTTAATCAAAACATTTATTGTTTTGGATACGGATATGAAGTTATGTATATTCAATTATTTTTAACCGTTTATTCTTGACAGCTTGCAAAGATAAAGTCAAAGAAGTCAAATACCCCTCGAAGATTACTTATTGTTGTTGTCTTTTACTTTCTTTAATTCAGCTTTATTTCATTTTGTATTGTAATATTATTGTACTTGTGAAATTATTGAAATATTTAGAATAGGCAAACATAGAATTAATTAATAAGGTAGTCTAAAACTGAAAACCCATTTCTAGTTCATTTATTCTTAGGCTCGATTAGTTTTAAAATTGGAAATCGCTAGTTTATCTATTTTTAGGCTCGTCACCCATAAAAATCACATTGCATACATCTTTATCAATTTTCATACAAATGCATATTTATATTCTTTTTTAGCTTTACATGTATATTAATGTCATACAAATGCATGCTTGTACAAATGCATCATTTCATTAAATATTTGCAACATTATTTTTATACTTGTAAAACATGCACTTTTTATCATAATAATTAACTTAAGTTTGATCGGATACCCGCAAGTTAGCGGATCTTAAAGGATGCCTAATCCCTTCCCTTTTGGATAATAAAGAATTCATACCTAGAATTTCATTAGTTTCGTAGACCACAAAATTGGAGTTATTTTGCAGCTTTTAGTTAGTATTTAGGTGCCCTAATTCACCTTAGAATAATTAGTTAACGACTCCTCAAAGCAAGCATTTTATCCAATCCAGAGGGAATCGATGCCATCGCGTCGCGAAGCCCGCAGGTCAAAATCGGGTGCGACACACCCCAAATAAAAACACACCCTCACTTTTCTCTCCCCATCCAAACACACCCCAAACCCGTATCCCACCAGACCCAACACCCAATTCTCCTTCCCCGCCACGGCCGTCGGCTCCACGCCGGAGTCACACGAAGCACCACCAGCTTCGGTGAACTCAACCACGACCGGTCGCTGCCTCTCTTTTCACACTTTTTTGTTCGCCGTCGACCATGGATACTATTGTTGTTCAGATATGGTTGAGGTCGATTTGTGTGATTTATGGCCATTTATGTCTTTTCCGATGACTTGTAAATGGCATTGCTCCGGATAAAGCCGTCGAAGCGACGCTGCTCCCCGCAGCCTTCACTGTCTCTGGCGAAGTCCATGAACGCCGGCGACCTTGGTTACTGTTTTTCGTTATTCGACCGTATCGATTTCTTTTTACTCCATTTGAGTACTGCTTTGATTCTATTGTGCTGCTATTTCTCGATTGATATCGTGTGATCTGGTTTCATAATGTTTTTTATAGCTCTGGCTACTGGTTCACTGTGGTGTTTTCACTGTTTTCGGTTCGGGTCACTTCGGGTCGGGTCCGAGTCCAAAATGCCATACTTAGCTGTAGCCTTGTGATAATTTACTCGTCGTATTTCTTGGCTCATTGCGACTGCTTTTTCGAGGTAGTGTTGTCATTGTTCGATTGCACTTTAAGGCTACTTTGTTACCATCGGGAAGGTAAGATTTCTTGCTCTTGCATTCTGCTTTGTTGCTGTTTGTTGCGGCTGCCTCTTATGGTTGCTTGTTGGTGCTACAAATGATACTGGTTTGAGCAATTACTACATCTTGATGCCAAATTATTGGCATAGTTACTACCACATTTTCAAGGTTAATCACTGCTGCAGTTGCTACTATTTTTTATGCCATTTGTGGTTACTATCGATGCTACTTGTTGCTGTTGTTTGACACTGCATTCCTCCCAAATTGTTGCTTTCTTTAAACTGTCGAACCTGTTGTTATTCTGGCTACTGTTTTATTATAAATTGTTAGTCATGATCTCAATGTATACTTGTACAAATGCATCATTTCATTAAATACTTGCAACATCATTTAAACTTTATATTTCTAAATATGCATTTTTCTTAGCATAACAATTAACTTGAGTTTGATCGGATAACCGCAAGTTAGCGGATCTTAAAGGATGCTTAACCCCTTCCCTTTAGGATAATAAAGAATCTTTACCTAGAATCTCATTAGTTTCGTAGATCATAAAATCGGAGTTATTTTGCAACACTTAGTTAACATTTAGGTGCTCTAATTCACCTTAGAATAATTAGGTGACGACTCCTCAAAGCAAACATTTTTAATCGATCCAGAGGGAGTCGATGCCATTGCGTCGCGAAGCCCGCAGGTCAAAAACGGGCGCGACAGCATGGCGACTCCACTGGGGAATCTTTCAGGTTCTTAACCATAGCAAATTCAGGTTATTTATTATTGCGCTTTATTTTGCTTCTTATTTGATCTATTGCTTCAAATTGTTTCCTTTTTGAAATTTTGTATGCTTAATTGCTTTAATTGCTACTTTTTTTACTGCTTTCTTTAAATTGGCATTCCGTTCATATTTTCTTCCACTTCGGAAAATTGATACTATCACATATTACACGCGCGGTGTGGTTTGCCCACCGGCAAAATTTCGTTCATATTACCAAATTTTAGGAGAGTTGGCGTATGCGCGGAGTGTCCGGAACAACCGGTGGCCGCGTAGCCTTCTCACTCGAGTAGTCCGCTCGGTAACATGAGGATGCATATATGTCAAAACCTTGGCTTGTAGTGAGTGTTGATACTCAGGTATGTCTGAGGTAGCATCTGAAGCTATAGGAATTACCTTGGAGTCAGTCTTGGTTATACAGAAAGCAATAACGGGAGCCCCTAAGCACAATACTAATTATTTGGTACCAACTAAAGTCAAGACATGATTCTGGCATTTAAACATCCGTATACGGATATCTTATTGTTTTTGGCATTTAAACATCCGTGTACGGATATCTTACTATTTTACTGATTTAAATAAATACTGCATTTAGGTCAATGAAATTGAATTCGAGGCCGCGTCTTTTCGAGCATTGCCTTTCTGTTTCAGTTTGCTGCTTTGGTATAATTTTGCTGATTTGAACACGATACTACACTGGCTGATGAAAAAATATCTGTCGATTTTTTAGGCCTCCACAGTTGTAAAGACGGAAAATAAAACTTCTGGGCAATGATGAAACTTATATCTTTTTCACCCGAGAGACCAACATGTTCGGCAGGCAAGACAACTAAAATGATCAACGAGTCATATGTTCGCAGCCACGACGTGATTGGAATGATCTTTTCAAAATTTAAGTCTGAGTCCTCCGTAATCAAAACATTTATTGTTTTGGATACGGATCTGAAGTTATGTATATTCAATTGTTTCTAACCGTTTGTTCTTGAAAGCTTGCAAGGGATAAAGTCAAAGAAGGCAAATACTCATCGGAGATTATTTATTTTGTTGTTGTTTTTACTTTCTTTAATTCAGCTTTATTTCATTTTGTATTGTAATATTATTGTACTCGTAAAATTATTGAAATGTTTAGAATATGTAGACATAGAATTAATTAATAGGGTAGTCTAAAATTGGAAACTCATCGCTAGTTTATTTATTTTTAGGCTCGGTTAGTTTTAAAAATTGAAAATCGCCAGTTTACCTATTTTTAGGCTCGTCACCCATAAAATTTATATTGCATATATTTTTATCAATTTTCATTCAAATGCATACTTTTTCCAGCTTTACATGTATATTAATGTCATACAAATCTATACTTGTACAAATGGATCATTTCATTAAATGTTTGCAACATCATTTAAATTTTATATTTCTAAATATGCATTTTTCTTAGCATAACAATTAATATGAGTTTGATCGGATAACCGCAAGTTAGCTGATCTTAAAGGATGCTTAACCCCTTCCCTTTAGAATAATAAAGAATCCTTACCTAGAATCTCATTAGTTTCGTAGACTATAAAATCGGAGTTATTTTACAGCATTTAATTAACATTCAGGTGCCCTAATTCACCTTAGAATAATTAGGTGGCGACTCCTCAAAGCAAACATTTTTAATCGAACCAGAGGGAGTCGATGCCATTGCGTCGCGAAGCTCGGGTTAAAAACGGGCGCGACAATAATTTCTGATTAAAATGGCTTAAAGTAAGGAGGAATATGAAAATATTTTTTAAAATAATTTATATTCCTTACGCTTTAAAAATCAGAAGTTTAATCTCTTCTTCTTTCCCATTTAACGATTAGACTTTGTAAATGACTTAAAAAGATCCGTTCTTTTAAGTGTAATTATTAAAAGTGTGTAAAGTATGTTCGCACATACCATGGAGAAAGATCCACTAACTGTGCGAAAACTGTTACCACTCTTAAGTAAACGCCAAGAATTATCTAGGCACCAATCATAACGGAAGAAGACTAAAAGCTAAAGACGTTGAGCCTGTCACACTATTTGACAGAAGATGGATGATATTGAACACTTAGTCATACAAAGCCTCCGGGTGACTGGAGTGTGCCAAAAATTTCTTTGATATGATGATATTGGACACTCAGTCATACAAAGCCTACGGACGACTGGAGTGGGGCCAAAACTCATTTCATTGGAAAAGTAATGGACGCCTAGTAAGGTGGGCCAGAGTTTTCAGGTCTTAAATGATCTGAAGGCCTAAAGAAAGGCAGAAAAGAAATTGGACACTCAGTCTGCCAAAGCAACTGGAGTGGGCCAGAGTATCCAGATCACATATGATCCGGTTATGCTTTAACCACAGGCAATAGGTTGTTCATGTAAAGCAACGCCACCTCTAAAGTAGAAGGGGTTGGAGAGGTTGTCCTCAATAGGACTTCAGGGAATGGGATCACTCAAAGATGAGGTGATACATGTCCCAAACTTAGTTTAAGGGACGCTGTTGGTCAACCTGGTTTGAGACTAGTCCAACATGTCTGTAATAGCTAAGAATGGTACAGTATGTCTGTAGCCATATGAATGATATATTTGTAATCCGTGCATCTATGCCATCATAGATTAAGACACGTTAAATAGAAACTCATTCAAAAGCTAACAATATTGAGATTGTTGCCTACTGTCGACATAAACCCTCAAAATGAATGTGAGGTAGACGAAGAGGCAAAATCACCTTTCTAAATTCCGTCAAGGGAATAGCGAAAGAAGCACCGCTCATCTAGAACTTAATCACACCTACTTGGGTGATTTGAAGTTTATACAAAATAGAGGGGGAGACAAGTACGTTGTGATCTTCATTGATGATGGTACAATGTATGTAATCCTCTGTTTGTTGAAAAGCAAAGATGAAGTTGTTGAAGCGGATAAGCGCTACAAAGCAGAAGTTGAAAATCAACTAAGCCTATGGATTGAGGAATTCGTAGTGATAGAGGGGGGGGGGGGGAAATGTGAAGCATTGTTTATTAAACGACTGCTCATTACTCACATCAGTCTAACGGTGTTAGCCAAGCGCAAAGTCGTACGCCCAAATTATGTGCGGCAAGGCAATCCTTACCGCTAATGCGATTCTCAACAGCTCCGCATAAGGATAAGGATAACTCTCCGTGTGAGACATGGAAAGGATCTCACATACAAAAGTTGTGATGTGGGTTGTTTGGTAGAAGTAGGAATACTGAAACAGATCAAGTTCGACGTAAGACCGTAGATTGCATATCCACTGGATCTGCAAATGACAGTAGTGTTTATCGCCTTTTGGGGTCAAAGAATGCTGAATTCTTTGGATATAACTTTCCTTGAAAAAGGAAAAATGAGTAATGCTCAAGGTTAACAAGAACCCGTGAGGCTCGATCGTCCGAACTAGACGTTCGCATCTACAGACTCGAACGTTCTTTGGCTATCCTAACCTAATATTCCAGATCTGCAGAACTCAGGGATTCTAGATATTGAACCGAGACGGAGCAAAGAAGGGGACAAAGACTTGTTCCAGTCCTTCTAGCTTGTATGGTTGAGAACGAACCATGGATAATTAACAAAGAATTGTCATCTCCAAAAGCGCTACTTTGGAAAGAAGCTAAATAGAGAAATAGATTCCATCATATAGAACCATACTTGTGTAATGGTTGAACTTCCTCCGGGAAAAGAACCTTTGGGTTGTAAAATGTGCTCTCCTGTGAGTAGCTTAACATCTAGGGCCATTGTAGTCTTGCGTGGCATGTATGTTGAAACAGCCTTCCCAACCGGAGAGTTGGAAGAAGAGAATCAGAGTTGGTTTGCTGGACTGTTGGGCTTCTTCCTGAACTTTCATTTTGGTCCTGAAAGTTTCAGATAAAACAGAAATAATGAATCTGACCACAGAAACATTGACTCTGAAGTTAGAAAGCCAACAGTTGGAGAATCAACAGTCTGAAAGTAAAAGTCATATTGAAACAAAGTCTCGATATGAAAGATATGGGTATCACAAATGACATCTTAGGAATTGGATTTCTAATACATCTAACGGACTGGTCGATAGTTGACAGTCTCGTTGAAGCCACCAATGGATATGAATCATAGAACTGATTGGAATCATGATGCACCCATAGACAAGGAGCGATACGCACAGGTCACGTGTAGTTCAATGTATTGTACACACTACAACCGACCTGGTATCGGCCAACAAAGCAGATCAGTTGAACTAAGGTTCACTGATGATTTTAATACATGGCCGGTAGAAGGCGTTAAGTCGGATATGACGATATCTGAATTATTCGCTTATCTACGGATTATAGTATTCTGGATGTCCAGCGGTTCTAGGAGAACACAGTGATGCAAACTGGACATCAGATCTGAAGAACACCAAAGCCACAAGTAAATGTGTATGGTGGGTCTTGGAAAATCCTCTAAGCAAACTTGCATAGACCGATTCATGATGGAATCAGAGTTTATCGCTTTATACAAAGCATAAAAGAAGTTGAGTAACTTTATGACTCATTAGAGGACGTCCCTTATTGGGAGAAACCCGTGTCTTCAACAGTTCTACACTGTGGCTAGCCAGTCGGCTTCAGGAAGGACACGCATGACGGTGTCTGGACATATCTGTCTGGATCTGTCAGGAGACATAAGACCATATGACAGTTGATCATCAAGTGTGTCACTTCCTTGTTTACTAACTAAGGGACTACCCGGAGATCAAGTATTCTGCCTGTCTAGGAGAATGGGCTTAAAATCCAAACAATACGAACCTTTGCGGTGGTAACCCAACCATACTGATTGGAGATCCCAAGAATTTGGTTCAATGGAAAAACTAAGAGGAAAAAGGTTCAGTTGAGCGCTTCGGTGGAAGCAAGAAGCACTTCGGATGATGATTTCTGTACGAAAACATGAATCCAAAATTGTTCCCGCGATAGACATTAAAGTGCTACCTGCATGGTGGGTAAAGGTTAAGCTTCCAAACCTTTAACGATCCTCAAATGGTTGAGGTTAAGGTTGGGGGAACTTTTAATAATTCCTAACACTTGTGAAGTGGGGTATAGCAGGATACCTTGTAGGAGATCACCTATTTAAGTGTGAGGATGGCCGCCTCAAATGAACGCACTTAAGAATCCAAGTGTGTCCACGGCCACAACGGACAAAAACGTAAGAAGGAAAACGAATAAGGAGAGTTATTGTGTTGGTATCATTGTCTAGGCTTACACTAAACACTGACGGTTCAAGACATCACGTTCACTGCGCAGTAAGTAAGTCCGATGGTATTCAACTAGGGAAGGTTCAAAGCGGAAGCTACCTCTCCTGATGCAATATCTTTTAGCTGAAAGATTGCTAAAAGTAGGCACCTTGTGTGTGCGCCATAATCTCTGTTTCATAGAGGGGATTGTTGGAAATTTGCCTTTGGCGGGGAGATACGTCCACCCATATTTAATGAATTAAACACTAGTGTTCCGCATGTTGGAGGCTTTGTCTTTTCACACATGCATAATCTACTAAGTGATTAGATGACCGTAGGGCCAAGAATCGTCAAATTTCGTTGAGAAATGAAAGAGATATTGATCCACGAAGTAAGGTGTTTGAGGCATGAAAATATGGTGTGGGACAAATCTAACATATCGGTGGGAATAAGAAGAATTGCTCTCTATATAAGTCTCTAATGTGGTAAAGGATTTGGGACCCCAAGGGGTATCCCATGTGTTTAAAGGAGGAATGACCTAGATGTGCTTGGGTTCAAGGCTAAGCCCACACGCGCGCCGCCGCCGCCTGCCGATCTCTGGCTCGGGCTCGGGTCACGGGTCACGGGTCGTGGGCTGTGGGGACTTTCTGATATTATCTTTTTGGCCCCCAAATTGCTTAATATTTACAGTTTGGTCCCTAGAGTTTCTGGAAAGTTATTTTGGGAATGACGGAAGGCAGAAACTTTCTGCCTTCCGTTTGGACTGTTTTTGGAGCATTAACCAGCCATTACTTGGCTGTTAACTACCCCATTAACAGCCCTCCTTCAATGACCTTAATTAGCTCTCCTTCAAGGCCATGAACAGCCACACTAATGGCATTAAACCTGCCATTTACAGCCCTCCTAATGGCCATTAACAGCCATGTTTTGGGCAGTTGATCAGCCCCTCCTCCATGCTATATATTGAGCCTCCTTTGGCTCAATTCGTGACTGAAAAATAGAACAGACAGACACAGAAATATAGCATATACAACACGAAAATAGTGCACTTTCAGTGAACTAAAACTCTGCCAAACAGTGACTAAAAACAGTGAGGAAAGGCACTCATATACACAAGATATGCACAACAGAGACACACTATACACACAGAGACAAAAGAGAAGAGTAAACAGAAACTCTTCCTTCCTTTTCCATATCTTCAGCAAGTTGATTCATATTTTTTTTCTTCGTCAGGCACAACCTATTGGCTTTGTAGCGTTGAGATTAAAGTATTGTTTTATCTTGGGAGACTATTGCCCGCTAACGTAAAAGCATATATACGGGGAAATATTGTCTTAAGGACAGAGGGCAATCACTCGACTCAACACACAACGTTGTAACCATCCAGATTTAGTTGTTTCTTGATTTCAGGTTATCAAGATTCAAGACACAACAAGCTTGCGGCAGTTTTGAAGATTGGCCTATTTGTTCAACAAGATTCAATTTCTGAATATTGAATATTTGTTTATCCTTTCGAATACTTGTAATAGTTATTTACTTCTCGTACTGCTTTATAAAGTACAATAGAGTACCAACAAATAGATCTTGCTCCAAATAACCTTTGTCATTTATTTGGAGAACCTTCTTCATCAGGAAAAGAAACTAGCTTAGTTTTTTTTTCACAAGAACTTTGAATATACATATAATATACATAATAAGTTGTGTTTTGTATATTTTGACTTGCGCCCGTAATTAATTTCGGTCAATGGCCAAAATGAAAAAAAAAGGTCTTATTAATTCATCTCAATTTAGTTTACAACTAATAAATTTCTTTTACAGTCAATTGACTCCATTCTTTAAAATTGCGTTCATATATTAATTGTGTATATCATAATTTTTGAACTATATTTGAATTTTAGTTTAGTCTATACATTAAAAATGAGAACTTTCTTGTCAACGAAAGCATAAGTAGATAATTAGACATTGGTTATAGGCAAAATCTTCAACGATTCTTCCTGATATAGACTTGCTGTTTTAATGGCGTTCTACGAAAGAGATCAAATCCTCAGTTTATCAATTTAAGTTTTTATGGCTCAATCTTATGAATTTCTAAGTTTAAATTTCATATTTCAAGCCAACACATACATAGATATATTCGTGTATATATTGTGTATATGAACCTAATTAATTAATATCACATCAACCAATTGTTAATAATACAGTTTAACTCAATCTCAATCAATAATTATAACCACATATCAATTAAATAGAAGTAAGAAAAATATAATTACCTTGAATTTTACAGTCCAAGCTTGATTTCTCTTCTTCATTTTCTTCCCTATCTATCTATTTACCTTAGCTATCTATATATCTATCTTTCTTTTTTCCTTCTCTATCTATTTATCTATCAAGTTTGATTTTTCTTCATCTTTTCCTTCTTTTCCTTCTTTTCCTTATCTATATCTCTCTTATCTCTACATCTATTTATCTATCTATGACGGCTGGTAGGCTTCAAAGGAACTAATTGCATTGCATTGCATTTATTATACAGCTTCAATTCGTTGCGTTGACGTTGATATGTAGCTCTCTAGCTTTTATGTCAACTCCTTTCCTATATTATTGTTGAATATGTAAAGCAGTATGAAAAGTAAATAAATATTACAAGTGTTCGAAAGGATAAACAAACAAGCCAATGTTCAGAACTGCCGCAAGCGTGTTGAGTCTTGAATCTTGATACCCTGAAATCAAGAAACACTAAATCTGGATTGTTACAACTGTGGCTGAGTCGAGAAATGACTCTCTGTCTTTAAGATAAGATTGCCCTGTATATATGCTTTTACGTTAACAGACAATAGTCTCCCAAGATAAAACAGCAACTAATCAACACTACAAAGCAAATAGGTTGATTCTGACGAAGAAAACTAACACGAAACGACTTACTGAAGAATGAAAAAGGAAGGAAGAGTTTTCTGTTTGTCCACACGTTTTTGGACAAAATTTCAGTTGTGCTCTCTTCTGTTTTTTCTCTGTGTTGTGTTGTATATATTCTTCTCTGCAACAGAGTCAAAAGGCTCCAATATATAGCATAAGGGGAGGGACTCCTCAATTGCCAAGTAATGACAGTTTGTGGCCATTAGTGAGGGAGTTAATCATCCAAGTAATGACTAATTTAATGTGCAGTATAAATGAGTTGTTAGGGAGGTTTAAGGTGCAGATTAATGGAGTTTTAACGCTCCAAAAATCAACTCCAACGGCAGCCAGAAACATTCTGCCATTCGTCGTTCCCAATTTCAGCTTTTCAGGGACCAAACTGTAAATATTAAGCAATTCGGGGTCCAAAGAGATAATATCAGAAGAGCCCCGAGATCGGACCGGACCGGACGGGCGGGCGACGGTGGCGCGCGTGTGGGCTTAGCCTTGAACCCAAGCACATCTAGGTCCTCCCTCCTTCAAACACATGGGTTACTCCTTGGGGTCCCAAACCCTTAGTCAATTTTGAGACTTATAAAGAGAACAATTCTTCTTTTTCCCACCGATGTAGTAGATTTGCCCCACACCATATTTTCATGCCTCAAACACCTTACTCCGTGGACCAATATCTCTTTCATTTCTCAATGAAATTTGACGATTCTTGGCCCTACGGCCATCTACTCATTTAGTAGATTATGCACGTGTGAAGAGACAAAGCCTCCAACATACGGAATTCTAGTGTTTAAGTCATTAAATATGGGTGGACGCACCTCCCCACCAAAGCCAAATTTCTAACAATTATTTTGTTCAAAATTCAGAAAGTTATCATCATATGATCTCACTTGCTTCCTCAAAGATGATGTAAATATATAGTATATTATATTTCCAATTAATCTTCTCTCAATATACTTTCGGGTCATGGTTTGAGTCGCTTGGCGTATGTAAAATCATTAGGCGTATGTAAATAGACCCGAGCGTTGGAGGATTTTCTGGTCATGTTCACAAACGCAAAGGAAGAATTTATTCTATAAAAAGATGCGGTCCCGAAATAATTTAGGACTTAAGAGGTGTGACGACAGAAATTGAAAATAATGGTTGTATGTCCTAAAAGAGGTTATGGGCAAATGTTATATCGCACGATTATGACATTGGGTATATGAAGATTTTATAAGTCATTAAGATTTAAGTGAATTGAGATCAAAGAATTTATTATGTGTGTAATTAGTTAAATATTGAAATAAAGTGGGAGAGCAAAGAATTAATTGTGGTATTAATGGAAAACGGGACAAGTATACATGGATGACTAAGTTGGCACTGGGTTGTTTGGGCAAAAGGATTGTTTAAAATGACTAAACATAAGGATGTGGGTGCGGTGGCAGATTCGTGCAAGGTTAGGAAAGAAACATTATTTACTTAAAAAGGAGAGGAGGAACGTTCGATTCATTTCCTTCACTGGGAAAAACAAAATTTTGCTTCTTTCCATTTTATAAATTCCATGTTGTGCTTCGGGAGTTCAAAGCTTCAATGGAGAATTGTTTTGATTTCTAAAACGTTAGCAGTAGCATATCATTTTCGAAATTGTGCAAGGTTATTTCACAAATTAATCCCAAAAACATTAAGGAGATTCCAAGATTAACTAGTAAAGGAGGTCAAGTTCATTAACGATAGTAGAATCGACACAGGTATGTTAAGACAAATTATTTTTTTCTTTTGGCATGTTCCATGTAACAAAATATAATCATGACATTGTTTCATAAATTATTCTACTCCTAGTAGTTAAGAATATTCATGTTATTGATTCATATGTTAAAAGCATATGTTCCTAAGTCCTTATTGAGGCATACGGAAAAGATGTTGATATTCACAGTGTTAGTCGAAGGTACAAGGATATTATGTCACTCGGGATGTTTTATTGTTATTCATGCATTTTCATTTGCATTATATTCATATATTACCCTGGGCCCACTTGTGCTATGCACACTACTATATGGTAAATATTATGTATATGTAGGGGATATGGGGAAAGGGAAGGCGTTATATACGCACACCACCTGCAACTGGTACATACTATCACGAAAGAGCCCAAAGAGGCCAATATTGATGTCCTTGTGTGGCCAATATAATATGATGTCCTTGTGTGGCCGATATAACCTGATGCCCACAGAGGCGGTTATGGAAAGGAAGATGCCCTTGTGTGACCAATATTTATATGTATATCGTATTTGCATTGTGCATAACATTTAGACATATGTATTAGGGCTCTCAAAGGCATTTACTGTTGGTCAACTGTTTCTGTCGGCTATTGGTGTTGACAGTTGTTTCTGTTAGCGGTTTCTATCAGGTATCTCTGTCGACTGTTTCAGTTTCAGATTATTATGTATCTCTGTGATGATATTTCTTATGCCTGACATACTCAGTACATCAGTCGTACTGACGTTCATTTTGTCGGGGGACGCTACGTTTCATGCATGCAGGTTCAGTTAAAGAGGGTGATGGTTCGCGCTAGTAGGTTGTTGGTTCAGTTGATGTTGGAGCACTCTATTTGTTCCAGAGTTGCAGTCTAGTCTCGGTATGATATTTTGCATCTGCATATGGGTATGGCGGGGTCATGTCCCGTCCTTGTGATGTCATGTACTCTTTAAAGACTTGTAGACAGTTGTCATGTGGATAGTAGTCGAGTGTGGAACATAATTTCATATGTTTGTTTCAGGAGACATGTGGCATTTACACAGGAAATAAGTACAATATTGACTTTGCTGGATAGAGAAATGCAGCTTACTTGATTCTGTTTCAAAAACAATTTATGATTCTTTGGCACATTGTCCTCTTTGCGAACTGAACTCATGTTAATAAGATATTATCAAGATGGCAAGTTTTAGAGGTTAAAAATAGCTTGAAGACAAGAAAAGCCCCAACACTAGAGAATGTCACCACTTGTGAATAACTATATATGTATTCGTCTATATATGTATTCGTCTTGAGGAGACAACATTGAAGTTTTGATGCTGCACCAGTTCATATAAACTTTCTGATGGATCAGATAACTTGATGAGACAACATTATGCTATGTGAGCAAAATGATTTCTTGAGTGTTAACCACAACTTGGATATGGCCAAGTGAAGTCTATCCTCTTGGGACAAGCAGTGGACATTTCCTACAAGCTACTCTATTTGCATCATTTTATTCACGACAAAGACTAATGAATGAATTGGATCTAAACATAGGCAGCATCGGTTCTACAACATATGTAGCCATACATCTCAGAAAGTAGGTAAACGGAAGCAAAAATGAGTAAAGCTCGAAATTAACGCCTAACATGTGAAAAGGGCCAATGACGCCTATGGGTACAAAGTAGACATTAAAGATATATGTCAAGAGATAATGGCATTATAATGAAGATAAAATGTCAGGTAAACACAAATGTCTATGGGCATTTATGAACTGACCAAAAGTTCTACGAGTAGTTGGAGTAATGGACTTACAACTTAATGAGATCAAATAAATCTTTTTTTTCCTAAGCTCTATTGACATGAGGTCTTAGCCATGTGGCAAGTAAAGAAATTCGAATCTAAGTATAATGACCAGGTTTGAATATAGTAGGCCAACGTCAGCTAATGCAAATTCTTTAGAATATTTTAGAATTAAGATAAGTACGACAAGTAAAAAGATGAGGGAACCAGTGTCAAAAGAAGTAAGAGAGGAAGTTTCTTATAGTTACGAGTGGTGAGAAAGTTTCAGACCATGAATGAGAGTTAACTACGATGATACGCGCACTTCCGATTCGAATGACATTGTCCATAAAGTGTTCACGATTGAGTTACTACAAATATAAAAGTTTGCAACACACCAGCTAGTACACAAAGCTAAGTTGGAAATAAAATCATTCATCTACAATCGGCTTGACTAATGCGAGGACGAGGGAGAGAAGTTGACGGGAATGAACGCATTAGTTAGCTAAGCGGGAGTCTGATTGAAGGATTCAGATAGTGATGGTCATCCCTCATACGGGAAGAGAAGGAACGCCATGATGAAGATCCCATTGTTAGAGAATATTGGGAAAGATATTTAGTAAAAGAGAACCGCAACCTTCGAGTATAGTGGGAGAGGGACCCCGGGTGGAAGATTCATTTGTGTATTCCCAATATAGTAGGTTTATGAGGCAAGATTATGACGGAGGTCCATTGATCACAAAATTTCGTTCACCATGGATCTACTAAGATGTGTTATGATCTCAAAGGTATGTGTTGGTGGAACGACATGAAGAGGAACATTGCGAAATTTGTAGCTAAGTGTCTTAATTGTCAGCAAGTGAAAGCGGAGCACCAAAAGCTCGACGGTTTGACTCAGAACATTGAGATCCCGGTGTGGAAATGGGAAATAATTAATATGGATTTCATTACGGGTTTACCTCGCTCTTATCATAAGTTTGATTCTATTTAGGTGATGGTTGCTAAGACCGACCAAATCAGCTCAATTTCTGGCAGTTAAAACTACCTACATAGCCGAGGACTACGTAAAGTTATACGATAAGGAAATTGTTCGCCTTCATGGTATGTATAGTTCTATTATATCTGACCAGGGGGCACAGTTCATAACGAAATTCTAGAAATCATTTCAAAAAGTTTGGGCACTCAAGTTAATCTTAGTACAACTTTCCACCCTCAAATTGATGGGCAGGCCGAGCGTACGGTTCAAACGCTCAAGGACATGCTACGAGCCAGCATATTGAACTTTAAGGGAAATTGGGATGATCATCTATTCCTTATTGAATTTGCGTACAATAACAATTATCATGCTAACATTAAAATGACTCCATACGAGATGTTGTACAGATGGAAATATAGATTTTCTATCGGATGGTTCGAAGTAGGCGAATCAGAATTATTTGGGTCTGATGTAGTGCACCAAGCTATAAAGAATGTGAAGTTTATCCAAGAACAGCCGCTAATCGCTTAGAATCGTCAGAAGTCGTACTCAGATGTGCGACGACGGGATTTAGAGTTCCAATCGTATGATTGGGTCTTCTTCAAGATTTTTCCTATGACGAGTGTAATAAGATTTTAAAAAAAAGGGAAAACTCAATCCAAGGTACATTGGGCCATATCGCATAATTTGATGAATCGGCCAAGTAGCTTACGAATTGGACTTACCTACGGAGTTAGAGGTTGTTCATTTGATTTTCCATGTTTCTATGTTGAGAGCATGTACTGGGGATCCTTCCCGGATGATACCAATTGATGATGTGGAAGTTACAGAGGATCTATTATATGAGGAGGTTCTTGTTGCTATCTCAGATCGACAAGTCCGCAAGTTGAGGACTAAAGAAGTAGCATCCGTGAAAGTTCTATGGCGGAATAAGAATGTAGAAGAAAGGACATGGGAGGCGGAAGAGAAGATAAAACACAAATATCCATACCTATTATATGACACTTCTCATTTGGTCCACGCTAGTTTGTTTCTGTAAAAGGTTTTTTCCGAAACTTGAAGAATGATCATGTGACACAGTTTTTTTGGTCTAAACAACAATAAACTGACACACTACAAATTTATAACTCGAGACACAAAGAAATTGTTTATCAGATATAAGACTAGGGCTGGCAATTTCACTATGACCCAATGAATATCCGATCCACCCGACCCGCAAAACACGAATTTTAATCGGGTGACGAATCAGATCGGATTCGGGTGGACATACATCCAACCCACCATCCGACTCATCCACCCGTTTATAAATAGTTAGATAATACTTTTTATTATTAAATTGTATATATTTTATTAAATAAAAATTATAATGAAACTTGGCAAATCAAGAATAACATAATTTTGGCCCAGAGTTCACTTTCATAACAGTAAAGTTTTATAATGTTCTTAGCTAGTGATCATTTATTAAAATATAAAAAATTATTCATTGTTAGGTCTGATTAATTTTATTATTTATTTTGCAACGTAAAGTATGATTTGTTTGAGCTAACATAAAAATGGAGTATGAATAAAAATATTTAAGGTGCTATCTTATGAGACATTATTACGTTGGAACTAAGAGTATTTATATTGGTTTTGGTCACTCCATTTTTGTTGTGAATTTAAAAAAAATTAAGAATACTAATTACTAACATTATCATTAATTTTAAACTATAACAAATGATTAAACTTATAATAAATTTCATCCGCGAAGCATCCGATCCACTTGATTCACTCGTGGATGATGGGTGAATCGAATGTGGATGAAGAAAAAATAGGGTGATAAATGGATCGGATGGTGGATGGATGGTGGATGGTGGAGACGGATTGAGCTCTACCTGATCCACCTCCGATCCATTGTCAGCCCTATATAAGACGATTTTCGTACCATTTATACAGCACTATTAGCCAAGGCATATCTCCCTTCGCATGGTCTTCGCTTATTTATATGTGCAACTTCTGTTTCATCATTCAATGTACCTTTTCGAAACACGTTCATATTACTACGCGATACCGTAGTAATTGCTTTTGAATTTTTGTTTTTCTGTGATAATAAAAATTACTTCTTTCGTTTCAATTTATGAAATATAATTTGACTAAATACGAAATTTAAGAAAAAAAATGAAATTTTTTTAAATTTATAATCCAAAATAAGTCATAAATATTGATGTGAATGTAAATCATTTCATTAAAGATAAAAGGAAACTTTCAATTAATTTTTTTTTAAAATATAGAAACGTAGACAGAGGGAGCACAATTTTGATCTTATCACTACTATAAAATATTTGTTCTATGGCTTCCCTAGTTATCTGGAATCTATCAATTGTACCATCTAGCAGTTGCATCACAATCATAATTGAAAAATGACAAAATTAACAGCCTAAAAGATGTTCTCCTTTAAAATAATTGGTGGATTTGTACTAAAACTATCTCTGGAAAAGTACATTTCACCAAATAATCAAAATAAAAAATCATTATCTCATCGAGGTGCTAATGACACGGATATTTCCGTGGGCATTTTGACCCGATCCGACCAAAATTTGGACTCTAAATACAACTTCGATATCTTACCTGCCACGCGTCGCATATCAGGCCTATTATCTGGTTCCACGTGTAAACAATCCAATGCCAACCGCATTACCTTCTTTGCCACGTCAACCGGAAACGAGTCACTCAACCGCCGGTCCACCCAATTCCTCACTCCTACGCCGCCGTCTTCCTCCCTATCGCCGCCGCACTCAACTACTTTCCTTGCCTTCTCTATAACCGAAATCTTACTATAATTTCCTGTTGCCTTATCGTAATTAAACCTCACCGGCTCCTCGCCGGAAACTAATTCCAACAACACAACTCCAAATGCATACACGTCGGACTTCTGTGTCGCTACTCCGGTCTGTTGAAACTCCGGCGACATATAACCTCTCACACCTTCAAAATCTCTAGGTTTACTTGCCGATCCGCCGAGCTCCGGCGTTTCCTCGCCGATCTCACCGCCGATCATCACGGCCTTGCTCTCGGTTACACTGCAAAGCTCAGCCGCTCCGAAATGGCAAATTTTTGCGTTGAAAGAAGGCTCAGTGACGATGATGCCACTGCTCTTTACATATTTATGAACCGGATTGATCTCTAAACCGGTAGTGTTGTGTATGTAGTCAAGGCCGTGAGCTACATCGGTAGCGATTTGGATTCGAGACATCCACGTAGATAGAATCGTATAGCTAGGGTTTCTAGGGTTTCGGAGACATATAGAAAGGTTAGAACCGATAACATATTCGTATACTAAGTAAATATGATCACCAGAAACTGATGCACCGAGTAGTTTAATTATACTTTTATAATGACTTCTACAAATAACTGATAATTTCGCTTTTAATCGAGATTTTTCCATGGATTTATGGATTTTTCGTTGGAAGATAATTACATCTTTGCCATGGAGTGTACATCGCCATGATTGGGAGGAGGTGGAGGAGTAGCGTTTGGCAAGGAAATTGTTAGTGGCGGCACGGATATCGGAGAAATTGTAGACTTGTGGATTATCAGGCAATGATGATCGGAAACCGGAAAGGGATGCTTGGCTGGAGACGGAGGTGGTTGCGATAGAGGTGTCAAGGTGGTATTCTGAACCCGACCCGGAATTGGAGGTGTAGCTGACCCGGTTGCTGCTGTTTGATGGGCCGGATTGAGGGATTTGAGATGTTGAAGAGGAGCGGGATCTTCTTGATGCGCTTGGAATGGGTTGTGCAGCATTAACTGCCATTTTCTTTTTACACATAAAGAGATGATAGAAAAATTGGGGATTTTTTAGAATTGGTTACAAGATGAGTAGGACTTTATTAGACATATTTAAAGAGAAGAAGATGCTTTGAAGTTGGCAGATTGGGTTCGTATTCTGGAAAAAGGGGTAAGACATGGTTTGGGGAACTTGTAATAAGAGTCCGGAACCTAAATAATTTGAAAAAAAAACACCAACTAGACCAAATATATGTATAAATTGACTGACGGTTCACTTAACGTCCGTTAGCCACTATTTTTACAAAAAGTAAATAATGAAAAAAATTAGTGCGTTATGCAAAAGGGAATTTCCAACACAACAACTCTTGAGATAATAGAACTATATAAAATCAATTTGATATAACTAACTCTAAGTGTCTGTCGATTTCATTGAGGAGCTATTTGGTTATGAATAAAATTTAAATATTATTTTAGATAAGTATTTATTTATGAAATTAATTTTTATTTAAGTCTCAATCAAGTAATGTGTTAACACCTGCTAACTTACATGAATTAATTAAATAGTAAAAGTTTTAATGACTAATGTAATTAATTGGTTGTAGCAAAGTAAAAATGGCATCCCGGTACACTAAGCTTTTGCTATGCGGGGTCTGGGGAAAGGGTCGAATTATAAGGGACTATTGTACACCGTCTTATCCTGCATTTTTGTAAGAGACTGTTTTTATAGCTCAAGCTCATAACCTCCTCGTCACATTGCATCAACTTTACCAGTTACACCAAGACCCCCTTCAATTGGTTGTAGCAAAGTACCTACCATAATTCTATAGAAAATTTGTTAATCCATGTAATATATTTACTTATAGAGAAACAAATATTTTTTTGCAAGATGAAAAACGTGAAAAATACTACTCCAATTGAGTAGATAAGTTAATATCGTTCTATAATGAAATAAAATAGCAGAATAAGAAACTTTAATTTTATTATTAGAAAAACTCTAATATCTTCTTGCACAAGTGAAAATAATATAGAGGAATAACTTTATAGACATATTTAATGTAGATTAATGCAACAAATAATTAATAAAATTTAGGTATTTTATAACAAACTCCTAAAGTATTCTCTATTTATATTATAAATTATAATTTAGAAAATAATTTTAATAACAATTATAACAAAAAGACATTTTGTCAATATAAATAACGCAATGAATATTATCCAACAGTGAGGTCCCTTTCAATTATCAAAATACAAAAAAAAAATACCCGGCTTTGTTTTTTTTTTTTTACTTCTTTAAAATTATGATATATAATTTTTAAAATATGTAACAAATTTATAGAAAAATCTATAATATTTCTAGTGAAAAATATATTTTCAAGAAGGTATACCATTATAGCACATACTTAACTTATGTTGTATTATGTTACTGACATTAATATTATGGAACGCCATCAACTTACATTATAGAAGGTATACCATTATATGAAGTCAATTATTCCCATTAAAAAAAATTGTATTTTGACACTTGAAAGGACCTCAAAACTCTTGGACAATATTTATTCCGTTATTTATATTGACAAAATATCTTTTTGTTATAATTGTCATTAATGAATTTTTTTCTAAAATATAATTTAAAATTTATTTATAATGTAAATAGAAAATCTTTTAGGAATTTGTTATAAAATACTTAAAATAAAATTAATTAATAATTTTTGCATTACCTGACTTAAATATGTCTATAAAATTATCCCTCTATGTTATTTTTACTTGTGTAAATAGATATTAGATCTTTTCTAATAATAAAATTAAAGTATCTTATTTAGAACGTCATCAACTTATCTACTCAATTGTAGTAGTATTTTTCACTTTTTTCATCTCGCAAAATAATATTTATTTCTCTATAAGTAAATTTGTTACATGGATTAATAATTTTTTATATGGAATTATAGTAGGTACTTTGCTATAACCAACTAATTACATTAGTCGTCAAAACTTTTACTATCTAATTAATTCATGTAAGTTAACAGGTGTTAGCACATGATTTGATTGAGACTTAAATAAAAATTAATTTCATAAATAAAATACTTATCTAAAATGATATTTAAATTTTATTCATAACCAAATAGCTCCTCAATCTTTAAAGTTGCCCTCAATGAAATTGACACACTCAGAATTAGTTATATCAAATTGATCTTGGAAATCCTTTTTGTGCGTTGTTTACTTTTTGTAAAAACAGTGGCTAACGGCAATTAAAGTTTAAACGTTAGTCACTTTATGCATAACGCAAAATATTTATGCCTAAAAAGTATAATGGTCATAGTTTTTTTTTTGTCAGGTACTTTGGTCTATTTAGTTTTTTTTTTCAAAGTCATTTAGGTTCCGGACTCCTTGTAATAAGGTTGAGGTTTGAAAATGACAGGAGTCGACCTACTTGGAAAAGACCTTTTATTAGTTGACCGCATCTGGTTGTTGAGTTGTTCTATCACCTTAAAATGAAATAGAATTCGAAACTTACGTAAGCGAAGCATAGATGAGTTTTCATACGCTTAGGACTGATCATTTAACACCCATATAATATAATTGAGGCTTTATATTGAATAAAAAGATCCGATTCTAATACCATGATAATGTTGGATATGTAAAACACGTACGAAAATAGTAAATAACTATTACAGTAATCGAAATGATAAACAACACAGATTACAACAACAAGTTGTCAATCTCTTAATCTTGAATTGAAACTCCAAATCTGGATCTTGTATTTGAAAATACAAGAACATGAACTGCTACACTTGTGGCTTGTAGATCGGCTGAGAATCTGAATGGTTAGAGTCCTTTGATATTCTAGTTCACACCTGAAACATTTAGCAACCTATTAGATAATCACAACAACACCGGCTAAGTCGAGAGATGACTCTCTGTCTTTAAGACAAGATTGCCCCCGTATATAGGCTTTACGGGAGTGTGGACAATAGTCTCCCAAGATGAAACAACAAACTATCAAATGTGCAAAGCCTACACAAATGATCTCAGCGAAAAACACGAATAATGACGATTGCTAAGAGAAGGATTGTTTGTCAGAAAAACTGATCTATTTGTGGTGTTGTTAACTTGTAAGTATGTCCACTTGTTCATTTCTGTTCATCTCTATATAATTGAGCCAAATACCTTAATTTATAGGTGTGCAAGATGGCCTTTCAAATGCCCCATAATGGCATTCAATTGTCATGTAATGGATGACATTTAACCCCCAAGTAATGCAGCAACATAATAGTCCAAGTAATAGCCATTATTGGGTGGATTCAATGTCATTGAAACCACCTCAACAGTCAAACCTTTGGGATTCCGTCGAACAACATCGCCAACGGTTACCGCGACACTAATTCACCGAAACTCACGATGATCATCGCTAATCAGCCGCGGCAAAGCAAGAGCGCCGCCCAGTCTGGGAGGCGTCGCGACATTTCTCGGCTCTGCGACCCTTTTCCAACGCTAATTAGTGATAGCAACGGATAGGATATAGATCGAATCCTACTAGATCCAAATTCAGATCTATTTTTCATACCTATATCCATCGGATCCATAAAAAATCATATCCAAATCCAGATCTATCGGATATACTGGGTCCACGGATCGGATCTGAATCCATACGTGAAAAAATTTCTAGATCACCACACTTGTATATATATAAAGCGAAGTAAACCATAATAGTGATAACCGATTCATCATTGATAAAATGAGAAATAAGCTAGTAAACTGGAAAGTTCTTTTTCTCAATATGGCTGGAAGGGTCACACTACCACTGGTTGAAGTTTTAGCATCATAAGAATGACACCATTCTACAACAATAACACCATTCTACAACAATCACAAGAATGACACCATTAGAATGTTCATTCAATCAACCTACACAAACGATGCAATTACAAAGGTCTTAAAATTAAATTCTACAACAATGTTCTTTAAAATGCAAACAACATCTTCTATAACCTTCTGCCAAACTTCATAAACAGTCTTCGAAGTCACTAGTTTCAACATCATCAACATCTTAAAATAACAAAGAAACAATCATATTAAAAAGAGATAACTAAAAAAATTCATCTCAATAAATATTTGAAGTATCATTACTTACAAGAAAATATTTGAATACATTACTTAACCACATAACAGAGAAGTATCATGCACATTTTAGTCCAATTAAACAGTGAATTTAAATGAACTGGACATTGGCCACAATAACGCAAAAATTAAAATTTTCCAATAGATAAATAAGACAACAATTTTGACAAAAAGAAATGAAAAATTTCCAGTAACTCTTCTAGCACCAATTCAAATCAATAACTCTTCTAGCACCAATTCAAATAAGACAACAGTAACGCAAAAAATGAAAATTTTCCATTTTACCAAATTAGCAAGAGATCACTGAAAGAAAAATTTCAACTTCGATTGATGGAGTTTTAAGAATAACTAGATCGTTGCTTGCATGCATTATATCACTGGCATTTTCAACACATGAACTTGAAGACTCAAAAAGAACACTATCAGTTTTATGATCAAGCCAAAACATACGAATTGTAAATAAAAAAATAAAAATCAAAGTCACCGTTTAATATATGGTAGAAAGTCACGTAGATGTGCTGGGCTTCGGTCCTTTATGGCAGAAAGTCACGCAGAAAGTCACGCAAATAGGTTACGCAGATCAAGCCACGATGACGGCTAGGGTTTGAGTCTTACAGGATGTTAAACGAAATGAGTTATTTTCCCTCTTTCGTTGGTTTAAAGACACACAGATGGGCTGGGCTTCGGTCCTTTATGGACTTGGGCCTGGCCGAGAAAATTAAAGAAACTCACAAAGAACACTAGGTTATGAATATATAATGTATTTAATAAAAAATGGGTCCACGGTTTGGATCTGGATCGGATCCGGATCTCAAATACAAGATCCAGATCCAGATCTCAAATACAAGATCCAGATCCAGATTTGAACCATCAGAAATGGATTCGGGTCCGTTACGAATTCGTCGGGTCCAAATTTTGATGATTCATATCCTATAAAAAGGATCTGGATCCACCGGATCCGGATCGGGTCCAGGATCCACTGCCATCTCTAATAACAATGGTAAATAAAGCACTTGTTTTTTACTAGTTAACATAGCGTAATTGAGGAAGTATTTTATAACTAAAGGAATATATTTTCTGACTTTTCATTGATTATTGTGTACAATATATAGTATTACATAATTATTTACATAGCTATAAATTAGGTAACTAATCTTTTTAATTACAATCGGAATATAAATTAACCTAATATAAAATATATACAATGATACAGGAATATTCTTGTAATATTCTATCATACCCCCACAGTTGAAGCGGTAGGTTATTGTACGCTGAGACTGGCTCAAAAATCATCAAAGAGTATGCGCGGAAGTCCTTTAGTAAATATGTCAGCAATCTGATATCGGGAAGGAACATGAAGGACACGAACTTGTCCACGAGCCACTTTTTCACATACAAAGTGAATATCCATTTCAATATGTTTAGTGCGCTGATGTTGAATGGAATTGTCGGAGAGATATATCGCACTTATATTATCACAGTAGACCAATGTAGCTTTGCGGATTGGGCAGTGAAGTTCCAGCAGAAGGTTGTGTATCCAATAAGACTCAGAAACAATATTCGTTACTCCTTTGTACTCGACTTCGGCACTGGATCGAGATAGAGTAGGTTGTCTTTTAGAAGACTAAGAAAGCAAGTTATCTCTGAGGAAGACACAGTAACCTAACGTGGATCGACGAGTGTCCGGACAACCACCCCAGTCAGCGTCAGAATAAGAGGTGAGACCAGAGAGTGAGGACTTGTACAAGTGTAGGCCGAAGTGAAGAGTACTTTGTACATATTGCAAAATACGTTTGAGTGCATATGTAAGCATAATTGTTGCACGACATAGGATATATCTGGTTTAGTGAAAGTGAGATATTGTAATGCTCCTGTTAAACTGCGATAGTGAGTTGGGTCGGCATACAGAGAACCCAAAGAGGCGCTGAGTTTGGAATTAGTGTCCACCGGTGTGCGGGCCGGTTTGTAAGACGTCATGCCTGCTCGATCAAGGATCTCTTCGGCGTACTTTATTTGATAAAGAAATAAGCTACCCGCATGTCTCGTAGCAGCAATGTCCAAAAAATAGCTTAGGGGGCCCAAATCCTTCATAGCAAACTCAAAGGCAATGAGTGAAATAATGGATCGGTAAAGTGCATGAGAAGATGTAGTTAGGATGATATCATCAACATATAATAGGATGTATGACATGTAATTACCATTTCTATAGATGAAAAGTGAATGATCAGATTTACTATGTGAAAAACCAATAGAGGATGCAAAATCAGCAAACCGTTGGTACCATGCACGAGGAACCTATTTCAGTCCATAGAGTGTTTTCTTCAAATGACACGCATAATCTGGATGAACTGGATTCCTGAATCTCATATGCTGATGCATATAAATGGTTTCATGAAGGTACCTATGCAAGAAAGCATTTTTGACATCAAATATGCCAAGATTTGGACAAAGCAATAGTGAGAACGATCCAAATAGTTGCCGGTTTCACCACTGGGCTGAAAGTTTCATCACAATCCACTCCCACATGTTGAGACCTGCCATTACCTACAAGACGGGCCTTGTGCCTCTCAAAAGAACAATCAGATTTCTTTTTATGTCGACAAATCCACATAGAATGAATAACATTAGCATCAGGAGGATGGGGTACTAGATCCCACATCGTATTTTCAATAAGAGCATTATATTCGTTAATTATTGCATTTTTCCAATTAAGATCGGACAAGGAATCTTTCGGGTTGCGGGAAGAGGTGAAGGGGCAACTGAATTGGACAAGTTAAATAGCCGCTTGGGTTTGGGAATGTCGTGCATAACATGAGTTTTTATTGTTCGTAGGGGTGTCGCGGGGGGTTGGACGGGATCGGAAAGGTGGGGCCGAGATGAGGCAGCGTGATCGGAAATAAGACCGAGATTGAGGAGGTGGGGCTGAGACGAGGCAGTGGTATCAGGAAGAGGGGACAACTCGTTGGCCGAGAGGCGGCAGCCGAATCAGAAAAAATGAGAAGGGTATTCTGAGGCTCTTATTGCGGGGCTGGGTAGGCTGCCCGACTCGGGACGACGGGGATTCGGTCGGGCGTTGGTGATAGTAGCGACTGATTTTGTAAGTGATGAATTAGAAGGAGATTTAGGCCATTATTTAAGAAGTCATAGGAATTCGGAGGTGGAGAATTGAGTTTGGAAAAGGGGAATTGGGACTCATCGAATATGACATGCCTAGAAATTATTATTTTTCGACTGGACAAGTCATAACAGTTGTAACCTCGATGAGTAAGGGGGTAACTAAGAAAGACACACGGGGATGACCGATGTTGCAACTTGTTGATTTGAGTGGAGGGATGGAAGGGGTAACATAGACATCCAAAAGTTCGTAAATGCTTATAGGAAGGATCCCGAAGATAGAGAACTTGAGTGGAAAACTTGTGGTTGAGAGACTTATTTGGGAGAATGTTCAAGAGATAAGTTTCCATTGAGATAGTGTAATGCCAAAAATAGGGGGATAGAGGCGTGGGCAAGGAGGACATGAATTAAGTTGTTTATGATTCTAATTTTTCGTTCGCCTTTTTCATTTTGTGGAGAGGTGTTTGGACAGGAAAAATAAAAAACAAGATCGTGTTTGGCGCAGAAAAGTTTGAATTGTTGATTATCTAATTCTCTCTCATTGTCACATTGAAAACATTTGATATTCTTTTCAAATTGTGTCTTTATTAAAGCACGAAAAAATAGAATAGACTTGGGACTTATTACCAATGGAAAAAGTCCACAGAAGGTTGGAATAATCATCCAAAAACAGCACATAAAATCTATGCCCGGATGTGCTTAAAATATGAGAAGTCCATAAATCATTGTGTATGATATCAAATGACATTAAAGTACATGTGGATGAAGAATAAAATGGTAATTTGACATGTTTTCCAAAAATGCAAGATTCACAAACAGGAGGATAAAAGACATGTTTGCAATTAATAAATTTATTTTTGCTAAGAGGGCGTAAAATAGAATATTCCGGATGTCCTAATCTATTATGTCATAAAAGAGACAAAATAACTGCAAATGTTGATGGAGATGAGGTTGGATGGCCGATGGTGGTGGTGATAGGATAAAGGTCCCCGTTGCAGTCACATCTCATTATTCGCATACTTGTCATAAGGTCATTCACAAAAAAACCAAAATGATCAAATTCAAGGGAAACATTATTGTCGGTTGTGAAACGATGCACAGAGATTAGATTTTTGATAAGTTTCGGGGCATGAAGGGCATATTTAAAGCTAACAGGGGATGTTGCACGGAGAGTGATGATTGTACATAACCTCGAATGGGAATGTCTTGTCCACTAACAACAATAATATTACGATTTAAATTGCTCATAATGAAATAAGACGAGAGAGTACCTTGGGACCTATGCATTGTATGTCTGTTGTGGACGTACGCCGAGGATGTCGGGTTGGGGCTATCGGACCGGAGGTTGGGCCTAGGAGGACGTCGGGTAGAGGAAAAGTGGAGCAACCCAAGCCGACTGGGCCCACGTAGCCCATAGCGGGTAGGCAGCCCACGATGGAGGTTACTACCACTGCCGCTGCGGGTGGTTGTCCCCTCCCGCCACTACTGTTGCTTCACCCACGACTGTAGCATCCTTTGTTGGAATTTCTCCCTTTGTGGTGATTCTAGGAAGGCGAGCCGCGTTTCGGGTCGTTGGGTTGTCGGTAGTGTGTACCGGAATTCAAGCCCCTTTCGTCGGTAGATAGGTTGTCGATAGTGACAAGGGCGGCGTCGTAGGTGCTCGCATGAGCCACAGCTCGCTTAGTTTTTCGGTTTCTTCGAGGATAAGTCTCGAACGAGCCTCATAGAATGGAGGCAATGACGTGCTTTGTTGGAGGATGGTAGCGACATCATCATAATTTTCATTCAAACCTACAATGAGTTGCATTACCAATCGTTGATTTGTGACTGGTGCACTACCGTTTGAGAGTTGATCGGCAATCATCTTAAGTTCTTGACAATAGGCCGACGCATTAGGAAAATCGTCTGGCTGAATATCCTTAAATTGATTTTCCAAATACAAGGCATGTTGTATCCTGTTATCATGAAAAATACTCTCCAATCGCTCCCATGTTTGTCGTGTAGTGTCATCGGTTTCAATGATCATATGTAATAGATCATTCGAGATTATTCCGTAGATCCATTGTAGGACAACCGCATCTAGGCGTGACCAAAGTTCATCAGCATGACCATCACGTGTCCCCAGAGGCTCGGCAGTGGGCTTTGATTTAGGAGGGATGATGCGGTCGATGACTTTGTACACACGACAATGGATCTTAAATAATTCCGTCCATGAAGAATATTGGACTTTTTCCATCTCAAGGATAATAGGAATGAAGTTCTTGATGTTGTTAATAGTAAGAGTATGATGAAATTTGAGTTGTTCAGCCATTGAAAATTTTGGGAAAGAGGAGGGAAGGAGGTTGCCGAGAAATTGAAGAAAATAGAAGGAGGAGGTCGGCGACGAGGGTGAGGCGGCCGACTACTTAGTGTAAGAAATTCTAGGGTTTGACTGCTGATACCATAAAGGAATATGTTTCATGTCTTTTCATTGATTATTGTGTACAGTATATAGTGTTACATAATCATTTACATGGCTACAAACTAGGTAACTAATCTTTCTAATTACAATCGGAATATAAATTAACCTAATATAAAAGATATACAATGATACAGGAATATTCTTGTAATATTCTATCAATAACTTAGGGTGTGTTTGGTATGAAGGAAAATATTTTTCTAGAAAATGTTTTCTTGAAAAATAAGTGAGTTTCTTACTTATTTTCTATATTTTGTAAGTAGGCAAAAATAATATTATCCCAAGAAAATTTATATGTAATCTATGAGGGAGGGTGGGTGGGTGGGGGGAGGGAGGGTGGGTGGGGGGAGGGAGGCTGAGATGGTCAAGGGGTTGGGGGTCGGGGTGGGTGGAGAGGGTATAATTTACTTGGAATGTTACTTGTGAAATTTGTTTTTCCTACTTTCATTAGGAAAGTCATTTTCTTCATTTTAAAAGAATTTGTTTTTCAAGAGAAAATATTTTTCAATATATTTTGACCGATCAAACATGAAAAAATGGGAGAAAATGTTTTTCCACCATACCAAACAACTTAGTCTTAGTTTTGAAATTTTCGAAATTGATCAATACGCCTGCCTACCTTAATTTGATACGCCGAAGAATTTTCTGGTATTTGCATTGCCTTTATCTTTATGCACAAATGGAGAGGCTCTTCGGCTGACATTTGAACTCTAAAAGAAGTAAAACAATATCCCCAAAAAAAATTAAAAGATAATTAAGAGAGAGATGCAATACTTTGACCACAGAAAAGTCAACATATGAGTCGCCCCTCGTTTGATGTCACTATCAAAGAGCAGTCACATTTATTCTAATTTTGTCAAGATTAATTTCATGTTGGAATAGAAGTGTTCAATCCCAACAATATACTCACAAGCACGTTTAATTTAAATGCTATGACAAACAATGTCAAAACATCATTAAATGATTAAGATAAAAGAGGACAATAGTTTATAGTCTTTTAACTTAAAAATTAACTCTAGTTTTTTCCTTGAGGCTACAGTTTAACTTTCAAGTACCTAAATTCTTAATCTGAGTTTTAGTATTTCCATTTGTTCAGTTGAAATTGGATATAAGAATTACTTCATCCATCCCAATTTAGGTGATGATATTTGATTGGAAACGAAGTTTAAAAAAAAAATTTGTTGAAACTTGTGATCTAAAATAAGTCATGACTCAGGTGTGACTAAAAATTCTTAAGAGTAAAATTAATACTTTAAAATTAAATTATTATTAAATATAAAAAATATGCCATTCATTTTTTTCTTTTTGGAGCCAATTAAAAAGGAAGAGTGTTACATAAATTGAGTAGGCGTTTGGCCATAGAAATCAAAATCATTACACTTTTTAAAAATTTTTGAAGTTAGAGTTGGAGTTGGAGTTGTGTTTGGCCATAGTTTTTGCAAATGATATTTGGTTGTTGTAATGCACTTTTCTTAAAAAATATAAAATATAATTTATACCCTCAATTTTTTAAAACTAGCAAAAACACCCAAAATAATTAATAAACATAATAGCTTTCGGTGTCCTTATAAAGACAATCTGAAATCATTCAGCAAATCAATTTACTTTGCATATTGATTTAACGTAGAGGGAAAATTAAGCTTCCATTTTACTTTGCAATGCTGTTTCCAGATCATGCAAGATCATAATTTGCAAATTGAGCTTGTTCACTGATGCATACGACCTCTTTTATATCCCTCTGATCATGAAACTCATCAGTCGAATTTACCACAGGGTCAAATTTGATAAAAATAAAAAATATAGGGTAAATTTTGAAAAGTGAAAGATAAAAGCAATGACCAAAAATAAAAAGTGAAAATTGTGAAAACAAGGTTTGGGATGTTTTTCAAATTTCAAATGCAACTTCAAGTTATGTTTGAAATTTTTATGGCTAAACAATAAATTCCATAAAAAGTGAAAAAAAAGTAAAAAATTATCTATAGCCAAACGGATCCTCAAAGAGTAGTAAAAACATACTCTAGTTATAATTGAATTGTTATTGTTTTGAAAGTAGATTAAAATAGTCTGATGTCTTATTTTCAAACATATATGGAGTAATTGAAATTAACATTAGGGATTTCTGCTATACATTTACAGAATGGACGTCTTACAAGTCAAAAGGAATTAAGTGCCTTTTGGGCTATATATCATTATAACAGAGCTAGAAGAAAGAAAAAAAATGTAAGCACTCAACAATATAAAACACCTAATACCTTTAATTGGTGACTTCATTAGTGATGTATGAGGAGAATTTTGCAATAAAATATAAATCAAAACTAACTTGGATATTTCGTGATGGCAGTGGAAAAAAGGTTTAGGTTCTTCTTCTTCACCTTTTTGACCGAAGAAAATAACAACAAAAAGTGGGCAGTGGGTATCCATGCATCCTGTCCTTTGTTTCGAATTTCCATTCCATCAAGTAAAAAACTGCAATTATCAAAATAAAAAAAGTAATTTATTAAGTAATTATTGGTACAAATTTGTTTATTCTTTGATTTTTCTTTTCGAATCGTGATTTATTTTTCAAACATAGTATGATGTGGACATCTTTGTGAGGTTCTTGATCTCCAAGAAAGTCAAGCAGTACTTCCGATCAATCACGAGGAACATATCTTTCCTTTTTTCGAGGTCCAAATAGATCTCTCCTTCTTGTTTCTTCGATCGAGGGCGGCCAGAGTGGTGTATCTCTCGGCTGAAGGATTGTGTGGATATTCTAGAAACATTTGATTGTCTAAAAGTGTCCGATCACACTTCGGTTTATCTTAATGTCTCTTGTTGATCATTTTGGCTTTTAGAAGAACAATATAAGACCATATGCACAATTTTCAAAACTAACTCTCACCACAAAATTAAGGCTCAAATGAACACCCTCCACAATCACTGATTCTTTCCGCTCTTCCGATGTAGTGATTAGTCGATCAAGACTATCAATTACTATTTCACTGTGCCTTCTATCCTACAATTGCCATTTGTTTGGGAGTAATCAAGTCCACGGCACTAGAGATCCCCTCTAGTGGAGATTTTCCTAATGTCACACCATTTAAGTTATCTTCTTTTTGTAGAGGAGAGGTTGATGTTCCAGCTAGGTTATTTCTTTTTCTTTTTGCCTTTGCTTCAGCAACAGCTACTGGATCCAAATATTCCCCAGCATGGTATGTTGAAGCCCAAACTAAAGGGTTTTGCTTTTCATCTACAAAACCCCTCATCATATGTCGAATGGAGTCAGTAGACACCACTGTCGTTATACCCAGCCTGCTGCTATATATAGATAATTGTAGAAGGGAAATCATATATTATTACTCAGATTGAGCGACAAGTCAGTTCTCATACTCGACATTTGGAAGAGAACTATATTTATACTAAATGCATCAAAATCTATTCAGATGCAAATTCAGAAGCATAAATCAATCTAAAAATATTCTGGTACAACATGGAGACGACATAGTCCGGGGAGGTATCATGTGTATGTTATTCGCAGACGATATAATCCTGATTGATGAGACTCGTAGCGGAGTGAACGTCAAGCTGGAGGTTTAGAGACAAACTCTGGAGTCTAAAGGGTTCAGGTTGAGTAGGACCAAGATAGAATATTTTGAGTGCAAGTTCAGCGACGGGAGCGACCCTGAGACAGGTGTGGCGGTGAGGCGTGGTACTCAGGTCATTCCAAAGAAAGGAAGCTTCAAGTACCTAGGGTCTATTATCCAAGGGAATTGAGAGATTGACGACGATGTCACACATCATACGGGGTAGGGTGGATGAAATGGAGGCTCGCATCTGGTGTTTTGTGCGACAAAAATATTCCACAAAAACTTAAAGGCAAGTTCTATAGGGTGGTGGTTAGACCGACTATGTTGTATGGGGCGCAGTGTTGGCCAGTCAAGACTTCACACATTCAAAAGATGAAAGTTGCGGAGATGAGGATGCTGAGATAGATGTGTGGGCATACAAGAAGAGATAGGATTAAAAATGAAAATATCCGGGACAAAGTGGGAGTAGCCTCGGTGAAGGATAAGATGCGGGAAGCGAGGTTAAGATGGTTCGGGCATGTGCAGAGGAGAGACACATATGCCCCAGTGCGGAGGTGTGAGAGGTTGGCTATGGACGGGTTCAGGAGGGATAGAGGTAGGCCGAAGAAGTATTGGGGAGAGGTGATTAGACGGGATATGACGCAGGTGCAACTTACTGAGGACATGACCTTAGATAGGAGGTTGTGGAGGACACAGATTAGGGTAGAAGAATAGTAGGTGGTCGAGCGTAGTCCTACCTACGCTTATAAAATGATAGTTGTAGTGTTATAATTGTAGGCCCGATTAGCCTATCACACTTATAGGCACAATATTACTGTATAGCCCCATGTAGTTTGATTTATGCTGCTATGTGTTCTTTAATGTACTTTGTTTATGTTATTTAGCTGGGTTAGCTACTGCTTCCTTTTGTTAGAATGCGCTACCATGACGTATTCGATTTTATTATCACCATGTTCATACTGCTTTAATTTCTTGCTTTGCTTTGGTGGCTTGTGCTTATGCTTTGTCTTTAGCCGAGGGTCTCCCGGAAACAGCCGCTCTACCTACCAAGGTGTAGGTAAGTTCTGCGTACACTTTACCCTTTTCCAGACCCCACTGTTAAATATACTACCCCTTGATATTAGGCCTCGGCACTGAATCGGAACAATGTCGACTGACGTTTCGCAGACCATGAGACCAGGTTATTTTCGAGAAACATACAATAGCCAGACGTAAACCGTCTGGTGTCCGGATAGCCACCCCAATCATCATTTATATCCCTCATCGACATCCACACTTGTCTCGTATACGGATGCTGATTGGGGTGGTTGTCCGGACACCAGACGGTCTACGTCTGGCTATTGTATGTTTCTCGGTAATAACTTGGTCTCATGGTCTGCGAAACGCCAGTCGACATTGTCCTGATCCAGTGTTGAGGCCGAATATCGAGGGGTAGCTAATGTGGTCTCATAATCATGTTGGTTACGTAATTTACTGTTGGAGCTTCATTGTCCCATTCAAAAAGCAACTTTGGTTTATTGCGATAATATTAGTGCCATCTACCTTTCTGGTAATCCGGTTCATCACCAGCGCACTAAGCATATCGAGATGGACATTCATTTTGTCCGCGAAAAGGTTGCTCGCGATCAGGTACGCGTCTGCCAAGTCCCGTCAAGGTATCAAATTGCCGACATCTTTACAAAGGGTCTTCCCTCGGTCCTTTTTGAATATTTTAAGGACAGTCTCAACATTCGAAGACCGCCCACTATGACTGTGGGTGTGTGTTATATATAGACAATATACACACGATATACACATGTATATTGCGCATATTTGGCTTTCGGATTCCCCTTGTACCGTGTATGTAGTAGTTTAGTATCCTAGTTTAGGTAATGTTGTAATGTAATTAGTATTGTACACTTACAATAATATTTGTATTACCATAAATGTATAGTTAGTAACCAAGCAGAATAAGGTTTTAGGAGTAGAATAGGAATAAGATTCTCCTATTATGAAAATATGTAACTTATATATATAGTCTTTCAATCAATGAAAATGATAAAGAGATTATTTCTTTCACCCACGTTGTGGAATTTCACTGGGTATGTTGTTGTTGTTGTTGAATATCTACATCTCAACGAGGTAAGGCATCCCCTCCTGCGACGCTTTCTAGATTCATTATCAACAAGTAAAAACATTGAGAAAACAAAACAATCGCAGACAATTAACATAATGGTTGAATATCCATTGGTACTAATCAACATAATGTTTCATGACTATGTCAAGTTTCAAAAGAAAGGTAAGAAAGTAACACTAAGTTCAAGGATAATACTAGATGAGTACAGAGAAAAGCCAAGGCCAAGAGTAAATCTATACCAGTAAAGCAGATAAAGTAGATATGCCACAGCCACTAGTTCCGCATAATAGCACGGTAACAAATTCTTTTCTTTCTCGGATCCTGAAACAAGTGAACAAACCTAAGAATAAGAAAAAGAAAAAGGTATACCCGACAAAGATAACAAAAAGAAAAACAAATACACTCTCCAAGCTACACAATGTGACAAATCTGTGAAGTACACATCAGTAACATGCCATTTTTCCATAGAGCTTCTCAGCACTATATCCTATTTCTGATTGCCAAAAGTATGCATGATAAATCAATAAATTCCCACCGTTGTGGTCAAGCATATAATCAGCAAAAAGAAAGCTAGCACAACCATACCTAACAGTTCCAAGTTCATGAATGCAGTGACTAAATCTTCTAAATCATGAATTTACATGTCAAACTAATTCTTCTCAATCACAAATCAAAGTCATGCTTAAACTAAGTAAGAAATCCCATGGATAATCCAGCATTAAAAATCAGGCCAATGGACTTATTCAACAAGAAAGTAGTTTAGGCCACAATATGAATCTTCTACTCTATGATTAACAAGTCTACAACATAACATCTACTCTTCTATCTATCCGAAACTAGTTTAGGCCACAATATGAATCTTGTATATATTCTGCTCTGTTCGGGCTCATTTTATACTACTAATACTGGGATGTATCAAAGTGCTTAAACTCAAATAACAAGAAATTTATATACATTAACAATGCTGGATGTGCCATATCGAAATTTGAACCTTAAGGATAATTTAGGCGGAGATGAATAGAATAGTAACACCGTCGGGGATTCGCGAAACCAATTGTTTTTTCTATGGTGCACTTTGGAAGTTATTATGCCCTCTCTGTCATGACGTACAACTTGGTATTTCCATGATCGTTCTCTAGTCCGAGTGCTTTCTGCATGGATGTATACTATTTGATGAGGCACGTAACTCTTATGATCATTCGCTCAAATTTTATTTATTTCATGAAAAATATATCTATCATGTCTCAAATTTAAATTACTCCAGGTCAGGTCAGATAAATAAATGCTGCTCTCTATAGTATTGTCTATTTTTTCTGGTTTTCCCTCTTTTTTTTGTGGATAGATCACTGAACTATGCGCTTATCTTCGCTAGTGGGACGAGCGATGCGAAGGGCTTCCCCGAGACTTTCTAGTTCACGGAGTCTTTGTCTAAAGAAATGCGTTGAGAAAGGGAGGAAAAAAGAAAACAAAAAAGAATAGGCATCGCGAAAGCAGAGCAGTATGAGAAGACTTGTCCATTTAAAAAATGTCTTTTTTTCTTATTTACTCCCTCCGAATAAAAAGAGTATCCACTTATACCTTTATTTTTTGACTCAAAAAGAGTATCAAGAAAGAATTAATCTTATTTTTTCATATTTTTCCTTATTAATTGTTAGGTGATCAAATCACAATATCTATTTAATTAGGAGCATTTAGTCAAATTACTTATTTTTGCCTAGAAATTAAGATCAAATGATTAAGTGGGCACTCTTTTTGATCCAGAGGAGTAACAACTTTTTAATTTACTACCACAAGATTAAAAGACACATCATATTTATTTTTAGTTTCACATAAAATTTAAATTGTTTTTTTAATTTTTTAAATTTCGTGTCAAATCAAATAGATTATTTTACAAAAAAATTCTACTCGACCATCGGAGAAGAAATATATGAGGGAACCGTAATTGCTATTACCCTTAGCCCAAATCTTTTAGGTAGAAATTCAAAACCCGAGTTTGCCAAATAGGGCCTATAAAATTGGTTAAATATTCTGACTAGGTAGCTGCTATTTAATTGGTGCGGCGAATCAGGGATATTGGAAGCCTCAGGCTGCACACAATCTGTTCGATGATTTGTTTCAAAGAACCCTCAGATTCGTATAGGAGTACCTTCTAATTACTCTCTATCTCTCTCTCTATTCGTATTTAACAAAGTCTTTTAATGGGTTCAATTAACCACATTCAAACTCCTTTTTATCATTTGAACTCTATCTTCAGGTGGAAACTCGTACCCTGAGTGAATATTTGTTTATTGTCTTTAAAGCTTGAAAAAAATGCTTATAAAACGTCTATTTTCATCGTCGTCCGCTTCCCCGAATTTGTTTAAAATCTGAAGCATTTTGAAGCAAGCTAGGACATTTACAGATGATGATGTTCTTGGGTATTCTAAGCTGACACACGACGCCAATCCATTGCATTTTGATGCTGAATGCGCCAAGAATGCTGGTTTCAGTGACATCCTTGTTCCTGGAATGCTCGTTGCTTCCTTATTTCCCAGGATTATTGCTTCCCATTTTGTAAGTTTTAGACTCCTTAATCCTGTCCCTTTGTTTCAAATTTCATCAGGTTTGTCTTAAGAGTGGATTATTACTCCGGAAATGATGGTAAATAATCTGTTTAAACGGTTAAACTATAACGTTTAATGTTCGTGTATCTAATCTAAATTCAAAACTTAGTTGTCATGTTTCGCTTCTTCAAAGTCAACCTGACTAATTTTCGAAGCTAAATTGGATTACTTCAACACGATATTTTAAAATTAAAATTTGAATATTCAAAAACTACACGAAAAGTATTACAAGTTGCAATTTTTCTCATGTCGATAGTCCTAGTTTTGTACTACTAGTTTCCTTACAAACATTTTGTACTGCATTTATCTATATTAACTCAATTTAAACTAGAATAGGACAAGGTAAAAAACATAAGTTTCTGAGTATGCTTCTTTGGCTCTACGCCTCTTCACAGCTGTTGCGAATCAGATCTCTAGTTTGCTATACCTAAAAACTCAGTTAATATAGTTTGACTCTCAAGAAGCATAACGTGATCACTAATTTGGGATGGAGGAGTAGCCAAGAGTATTATTTTTAAAATGATAATATAAACATGTTTTTACTAACACTCGGGCTATTTAAAGTCAAGTAGAAGTAACAGTTTCAGTTGTTCATGTCGAAAAGAAGGTATATACGTACTAAAATTGATTAACCCACGCAGATAGCTTAACATATCTTTAAACTTTCTGTATATAATACCATGACATATCTTTAACATATCTTTAAACTTTCTGTTTAGGACTAGTTTCATGTCGATCAATCCCTTAGTGTAACTCTAACTCTTGTCATTTGGTAATTTCTCCAGCCAGGAGCTATATATGTTTCACAAACCTTGCACTTCAAATTACCTGTTTATATAGGAGACGAGATAATTGCTGAGGTACATGCAACAAGCATTAAACAAATAAAAACCAAGTATATGTAAGTACCTATTGGCTGAGGATTGATACCGACATAAAGTACGCATTTTGTAGCTCCTAATAGCATTGCTCTTTGTGGTCCAGTGCAAAACTGTCAACAAAATGTATCAAACGCGATGATCCTCTGGTTATCGATGGTGAAGCAACAGCAATTTTACCATCTCTGGTCATGGAGCCACCTAACTTATCAAGTACTTCCAGCTAATCGGTAATACCTTTGCTTGTCAGCAAAAGCATTATGAAGCTACACGAACTTCTCTTAAAAAATACGAGGGGGAATATCCTCGAGTTAATTGCAGATCCTAGAACATTTGCATCTATAAGATCTACCGCAGAGATAAGATGGTAATATTTGATGTCATTCAGTTCAAAGCCTTTAGCAAATGTTGATACTTTGTTCTTACACATTAAAGTTATATTTGATTGTGGTACTTGGTGCCAAACTCTGTCCTTGCACTAGCACTTGATGTTCCAGCGTGAAAGGTTTCTGACATGTAAAATCTTTATGGAGTACTAAATTTCAATTCCTTTCTGCTGAATATACTAGTTCGCAACTCTAACTTGAAACAGATTGTTCGCAATCTGATGGATGTTTGTACCATTGTAATGATATATATTTTGCATGCATCGTTAACCATATTAATATGTATTTACATCGAATCATGTCCAATTTAACAGATATGAGTCCATAATGCAACTAACTAGCACTAGCATAAACCGCCTCCAGTGCCATTTCGAAAGGAAAAGGAACAAGATGACTGCATAACATATGCACTGCTATGTTTCAAAGTCTCAATCATTGCCTAAAAAGCAAACAGCTACTCTTACTAAATAGAGTAAGAAAGAATGAGAACAAAATCACAAAAAGTTTGCAAAACATGTCTTGTACGCTTTTAACAGATCACTTGCACGGCTGATCAAGTTTGAAATTTTGAAGCTCCTGTGTTCAAACTTTCCTTTCCAAACTCTCAATCCCCTTTGGTTATATTTTCTTGTACTGGTCAATGATTGAAAAAGCAAACCACAAAAGAAACAAATTCATAAACAATACAGAAAGGAACATGAATAACTGAAAAATTTATTAATCCTAGTGGAAAGAAGTTTACAGCTAGTCCAGCGTCAATGCACTTTTTATGTGAGCTGACATTACAGCTAAAGAGCCAGCTGAAAATAACATGGCCTTTTCTTTTAATCCTTCAAGCATGATCAACACTCGTCTTTGTCCTAAATACCTGACTACTACTGTATAATTATCGATTACATCATGGGAAGTCCTTGGGGAGGAGCAAATGCAGGTGCAGCATTAGACATTTTCTTGTCCACGACAATTGCTTGTGTAGTAAGTACCATTCCCGCAACTGAAGCTGCATTCTGCAAGGCACATCTTGTTACCATGGCTGGATCAATGACACCAGCTTCTACTAAATCCTCATACTTGTCGGTCATTGCATTGTAACCCATCTTCCATTTGCTAGCCTTTATCTTCTCCACTACCACTTCCCCTTCAACCCCAGCATTCTGAGCTATCAAAGATGCTGGAGCTACTAATGCCTGCAAGTACAGTTAAAAAAAATTTAAAAGAAAAGGAAAGAAGAAGAGACTAGAAATCTATATTGCTTTAGATAAGAGGTTGATCCAAATGCACACTGTTCAACAGGCTTTCACTGGTTACAAACTTTTTCTTTTGCACATGATTTTTGTCCAATAAGGAATCATAATAAAGGAAAAGAAAATGTTAAAAGAATATAGAAAAAACACGGTCCGCTACTATATATGCAGTTATGTCTAATTGGATGTAATCCTATTGACGAAGGACATATCTGCTCAATATCACATATTTGGCCTTTTTCGCTTATTAAGCAGCTAACTAGGTTAATTGGGGCCTCCAATTAAATTAAGGGCATATTCGGACCAACATTTAAACGGTAAGGACATATGTGAGCTAAACTATTACTGAAGGGCATATCTACTCAATTTCGAATACTTTAAGGACATATTTGAACATTTTCCGTAATTTAATAGGTAGCCACAACTCAACTTCAGTTTCAAATTTTCAATACATACTCACAAAAATAAAACAAATAATGAGTGAACTTCTTGATTGAAGTATAATGAACACTGTTTACCTTCTGCACTATGTCAGCGCCCAACTTCTCATCAGGATCTTCAAGATTGTCCTTAATGGCAGGGACATAAGTTGAGAGATGAACCAATGCAGCACCACCACCAGGTACAATTCCCTCTTCAATTGCAGCAAAAGTTGCATTTTTCGCATCCTCAACTCTAAGCTTGCGGTCCTCAAGCTCAGCTTCTGTTGCAGCTCCAACCTTTATGACAGCAACACCTCCAGATAACTTGGCAATTCTCTTAGCAAGTTTTTCGGAGTCAGTCACTGAATCTGTCTTGTCCAACTCCTTTTTAATCTGAGAAATCCTAGCCTGAATCTCGTCCTTAGTCACAGCATCAGCGAGGATGGTTGTTGAGTCCTTGGTGATAGTCACCTTTCTAGCAAAACCTAGTGCTTCAACTGGGGTATTCTCAATATCCATACACAATTCAGCTGCCTGGTACTCCGCTCCTGAAAGTATACACAACCAGCACTTCAGGAAATGTATTTGAAAGTAGAAACACGATGATTGATACAAGAATTCAATCTACCATGGAAGAGAAGTACAAAAGATAGTAGCACTAATTGGATTCTTTTAAAACAGAATTGCAAAATAAGCTGGAAAACTGTATAAATTCAAGGAGAGTAAAATTATGCATTATCTAAGAATTCTGTTGGCTTAACATTCCACCGGTATCGGGTATAACTTCCTTCTCGTTCCTCCTCAAACACACATCCAAAATAGAAAATAAAAGAGGAAAAGAAAAAACATTTTTCGGAAGACAATGTACTATGGTTCCCTCCATTTATCTAGTTCAAGATTATGCTTTCACTTTTTTTTTTTTTACTTTTAAGATTATTCTAAAGACATCTAACAATACCAGAATGATGCTAACGTTTATAAATGAACATCTCCGTTGGACAAACGCCCTCAATATATGGCTGACTAAACATAGACAGCTTCAAAACTAGTTTACTCTAACCAATCTACTATTAGGTCAACCAAGTTTAACTACCTGTTACAATGGCAATATCTTGGAGAAGAGACTTCCTCCTTTGACCAAAACCAGGTGCTCTGATGGCAGCAACGTTCAGTATACCTCGCAGCTTGTTCACAATAAGAGTAGCCAAAGCTTCTCCTTTTACGTCTCCAGCAATAATGAGCAGAGGGGCTCGTAATTGAGTTGCCTTCTCCAAGAGGGGCATAATATCCTTGATTGCTGAAATCTCGTGATCTGTAACCAACACTCTAGCATTCTCAAATTCAACAATTAATTTCTCCTGGTTGGTGATGAATTGTGGGGAGATATATCCCTTATCAATCTGCAAACAACAGAACGAAGTTTGCCTTAACATATATTACAGGCAGTGGCAGAACCTTATGTATATATGTGATAACCAAGTATTACTTAGAGTTAGATATATATTTCGTAACCCACATTCTCAACTCAGAACCCACGACATCTAACCTTGGATCTACAACTGTTTACAGTTGAACTACAAACCAAATAGAAAAAACAGTACAGGATACATTTTTGTCTAAGTAGGTACATACCTCCATCCCTTCTTCAACACGAACAGTTGTTTCAAAGGAAGAGGATGACTCAATCGATAGAACACCATCAGGACCAACTTTGTCAATTGCATCAGCAATCATGGTTCCGATCTCATCATCATTTCCAGCAGAGATAGAAGCGATAGCTGGTGTGGGAAGACAATTATTTGCAAAATATTAATTGCCATCCATTGTAGCAAGTAACAAAAGAAGGAAAACTAATTACCTTTGATGTCATCACGACCTTTAACAGGCCTAGCCCTCCTTTCTAGCATACCAATCAATGCATGCACAGTTTTGTCAATGCCCTTCTTCAGAGAGACTGGATTTGCACCAGATGTAACACTTAAAAGACCAAGTTTAATGATTTCCCGGGCAAGAACTGATGCAGTTGTTGTCCCATCACCAGCAGAATCATTGGTTAGGCTTGCAACCTTCACCATTTCCAAAGTTTCAGTACACAAATCAAGGAATATGATAAATCTGACAATCGTCCTTACTGTCAGTCTTTAGAACAATTAATCAGATTTAACAATGATCTTCATGGAAGAAAATAACCAACCTCTCTGATAAGGGTGGCGCCTGCATTTTCCATGGCATCAGCTAGCTCTATGGCTCTAGCAATCGTAACTCCATCATTAACTACTTTCGGGGTATCATATTCGTCTAAAACCACATTCCTCCCTATAGGAAAGTAACAGGTCATCACGAGTTAAAATCATATGAACCAAGCATTACAATAGCATCATAACAGACAGTCAAGTAAACTGCTGATTTTGAAAAAGCAACTGGTACAGCATGAATCCGCAATGCTGGAGGAGACAGACATAATAACATTGATACATCTGCTACATGTCTCATGTTTAAGACTTTGCCTCCACAGGTATGGCCATAAAATTCTCTACTTACTCCCTAAGCGCATGCATAATCAACCGGATCCACTACCACTAAGAGTACTACGAGGCAGGAAATATCTATAGCTCTACATTCTGGGAATGTGAGAAAGAATCCAATGTACAATCAGGTCCAGCTAATTATCTTTCTCAATTATATCTAGTTTTCAAATAAGTGAAAGAAAATAGCCCATAAACGAAACAAAAAGGTAACACATAGCAGTAGAAAGCCTTAGAGCACCAGTTTTCTTGTTCCCAAGGGCACAGCTACAAGTTATCATTAGAAGTAAAAGGACTTGAGTACTAATAATTAGGTTTTTAAAACATCCAATATCAATACAAACTACGAGTGTGTTTGATATGATGACGAAAGTCATTTTTCAGGAACATGTTTTCACAAGAAGTCATTTTCCATCAAAAGGGGGAAAATAACTTTCCTTACCTATGAGGAAAAGTCGTTTTTCTCACAATTATATTAACGTTTAACTTCATAAGTACTTGCTTCAACTAACACTAACACATTATTGCTAATCTCCAGTACTCAAACATTTCATCAAAGAACTCTCCCATTTGCTAGTATAATTACTAATCTTGAATATATATATTTTCTGAAAAAACAGTTTCCACTCACTAACCAAACACCATGGAAAATGACTTCCTCATAGCAAAGACACTCTACATCAAATCCCAAATTAATTTGGTGGTTATATGAATCCACAACAACAACAACAACAACATACCCAGTGTAATCCTACAAGTGAGGTCTGGGGAGAGTAGAGTGTAAGCAAACCTTACCTCTACCTTGGAAGGTACAGAGGCTGTTTCCGATAGACCCTCGGCTCAAAGGAAAGCAAACCAAAGCAGTGGTTATATGAATCCAATGTATCAACAACATTCATCTTAGTTCGATTTTTTTAACTATTACCATCAACCTGCTGTACTTTGCAATATCCATAAACAGAATAAAAAATAAAACTTTCATTGATCTGTAAGATATATATGAAGCAGAGGAAACAAACATACCTCTAGGACCAAGAGTGACACCAACAACATCAACAAGCTTATCAATTCCTGCCTGAAGGGCACTTCTTGATTTCTGGTCAAATGCAATTTCTTTAGCATATGCTCTTACTACTAATCTGCTCTTTGAAGCCTTGTTATTGAATTTCTGGCCTTGCAATTGATTCACCCTTCTACCCTTCAACCCCACCTGCATTAACACCCCAATAGACCAACAAACACATAAAGATCAGTAGATCACAAGTTTAATAAGCAAATAAAGATCCAAATAAGAGAAGATCAGAAGTAATGTAGGGACTGTGTTTTAAAATATTTGTCTTACTTTCTTTTTTTGTAGGTTAAAAAAATGACTACTTTTTCTGGAAACAAGATTTAAGAGCGTTTTGATATTATTAACCGTGTACATCATTACCATAATTAGAATATATGTCATATATTATGTAATAGTTAGTGATGTATAATTATGGTAGATATAGGATCCTTATTGTATGAGGATTTCTATTGTACACTATATATGATTGTATTAATGAGAAAGGCTCCCCAAGGGAGATTAATACATTCTTACATGGTATCAGGAGCCAATAATCCTTCCCGACCTAAAACCTAAAGTTCGGCCGCCCTTACCTTGCTATTTACGGCCCCAAACCGCCAGTATACCTCCGATATACACTGATATACAACTGTCCAGCCCTCCGATTCTACAAACAGCCCTGTTTACATCTGGTATATCTCTGATATACAGCCCTTTCTTATTCCCTATCTCTATCACAGGCCGTATACCCCTCGTATACAGCCCATACACGCCAATATACACTATATACGGTTGTTATACCCTTCCCGTCATTGTATACTGCCAGTATACAGCTTTCTTAAGCCGCTATACATACTGCCCCAAATCTATACGTCTCGACCCCCCATATTTTTTTCTTGTCTCTCGCCTCCTCTCCGGCAGACTCCATGGCAGAGAACAACCTTGGGTGTGGCAATAGCCACCGAGGCAGTGGTGGCAGAATGGCTCAGGCAAGCCACTGGTGGCAGCAGGCGTCCAACTGCCTGGGCACACAACCAACAGGCCCATCCTCAGCAAATTTCATCAAGGTTACAAAGACACAGCCCCACCCGGCCGATGGGCCTTAATCATCCGGTCCAGTTTCATGAGGCCCAACAATGGTCCATCAGACAAGGAGCCCCATCAATGGGCCATAGCACGCAGGCCCAACTTTTTGGAGCCCAACAGTCCGCTCTAGGCCCTCTTCAATCCAATTTGGGCCAGGCTTTCGCCACATTGACTCATCGACAGCCCGATAACGCGTGGTATATGGATACGGGCGTCACGTCTCACCTCACCAACAATTCTGGTAATCTTACTCAACTACGAAAATTAAATACTCCGCAGTCTATTATAGACGGAAACGGACATCGCATTCCAATTCAAGAGTTCGGCCACACTCTGACCCCACCACCACATCCCTATTTCTCCCTAAATAACGTCCTCTATGGCCCACATATTATCAAAAATCTAATCCAGATAATTCCGTCTCAATTAATTTTGACCCGTTTGGGTTTTCTGTAACGGACCTACGTACCGGAAAACTCCTTACGAGATGTGATAGTGAAGGGGACCTCTATCCTTTCCTATCCGCATCCGCTGCCAGTGTCTCCCCTCCCACATCTCTAACTGCCCAAGTCTCTTCTCCCACCGCTTTAGCAAGAATCTCTCCGTCAACTTAGCACAATAGACTTGCACACTCAGGAACTCCTGTTTTTAATTTTCTTCGGAACAATAATTTTATTCGTTGTTCTAGTGGAAAATCTGCCCAACAGTGTTTTTCTTGCCCTTTAGGCAAACACGTTCGCCTCCCTTTTCAGTCTTCGTTAAGTGTTAAGTTTTACCCAATTGATATTGTTCATGCAGATTTATGGACATCTCTTGTTATTAGTTCCCTATGTCATAAATTTTATCTTGTGTTATTAGATGACTTTTCTCACTTTATCTGGATTTACCCTCTAAAATTCAAGTCTGAAGTGTTTACCAAATTTTTTGAGTTTCATAACTTTATCAAAACACAATTTGAAAAATACATTAAATCATTTCAATGTGACAACGGTCGTGAGTTTAATAATTCCGTGTTTCATTAGTTTTGCACCAAGAATGGCATGGTATTTCGTTTCTCGTGTCCCCATACCTCACCCCAAAACGGAAAAGCCGGACGAATCATCCATACTATTAACAACATGGTTCGCACCATTTTTTTCATGTCTCTCTCCCCCCGTCATTCTGGGTCTATGCAGTCAAAATAGTAGAATACATCTTTAATATTTTACCTACCAGCATTCTTCACAACAAAGCCCCACCGAAATTCTCTACCGTCGGATCCCGTCCTATGACCACCTTAGAATTTTCGGTTGCCTGTGCTACCCAAATCTTGCATCCACATCTCCTTATAAATTAGCACCTCGTACCACCTCATGTGTCTTCTTAGGATTCTCACACAATCATAGGAGGTATATGTGTTATGACGTGTCTTCTCGTAAGATCATCGTGTCCTGTCATGTCACGTTTAATGAGAAAATCATTCCATTCGTCAATTTACAAAAATTCTAGACTACCGATTACATGTTCCTCGAGGAGTCCGAACCCTCCCCCGTTGTTCGTTACTTGCTCAATAATCCACATCGCGGCCGCCGCCACCTCCCACCCACCACCACCCCTCATCCACTGCCGCCAACCACTATCTGCCGCCACCAAAATTTCCCAACCGCCTGATCGACGCCGATTGCCATCGCCTGTGGGCACCTGGTGCATCCCATCTCCGGCAAGTCCGGCCATCACATCACCCACCCTCCGGCAACCGTCACCCATCATTCCAGTGTCACCACCACTCTGTGTCGCCACTCCAGTCAACCCCAGTGTTCATGTTCACCCAGTCACGTCACAGATCTCTCCACCACCGTCGCTCCAATCGAACCCAGTTCCCCACACCCATCTGTCTCCAACATCTCTCCCACACTCAACCAACCAGTCACCGCCACCCGTACCACACCATACACCGTAAACCCAACGACCAAACCTCACCCCATCACCACCCATCGATCCTACCTACCAATCTCGGTCACCCCGTCACCCACATATCGTCGACCCATCTCGACAGACAACTGAAGCCACTGCCTCCACCAACCCGACCCAACAAATAAGCCAACAACCGGACCCGATATCACATCGTGATCCAGACCCGACACCCAACAGATATACCCAGACTTCCCCTGCCCCCTCGCACCATATGGAAACTGGTGTCCAACACATAATTTTCAAACCCAAAATCCAATTTAACATATCCACACAAACCATATCCCCAATTCCCAAAAATCCAAAATTAGCCAAACTAAACCCAAATTGGAATGCGATGTGTGAGAAATTTAATGCATTAACGAAACAACACACTTGGGATTTGGTTCCTAGACCGGAGGGGGTGAATGTGATCCGATGCATGTGACTTTTTCGTCACAAATACAGAGATAGTGGTGATCTAGAGAGATATATGGTGAGGCTTATGGCTAATGGCACTAATCAGCAGCAGAATATTGATTGTGGTGAGACATTCAGTCCGGCTGTTAAACCGGCTACCATTCACACAGTTTTGAGTATTGCTATGGGTAAGCATTGGCATATTCATCAACTTGACGTGAAGAATGCGCTTCTACATGGGATTTGAAGGAAATTGTTTATATGCACCAACCGCCTGGTTTTGTTCATCCTACAGCCCCTCAGTATGTATGCCTTCTCTGTAAGTCGTTGTATGGTTTAAAACAGGCCCCAAGAGCGTGGTATGATCGCTTTGCACAATAATTGTGCGGATTGGGTTTGTATGCATAAAATGTGATAATTCTCTGTTTATTTTTCATAGAGGTAGTAGCATTGCTTATTTGTTGTTATATGTGGATGACATTGTGTTTACTGCCTCGTCTGATTTGTTGAAAAATAAGACCATTGCACTGCTTAAAATCGAATTTGTCATGACTGACTTGGGAAGTTGAGCTATTTTTTGGGAATTTCAGTGACTAAATCTGATAATACTATGTTTCTTTGTCAGCGTAAGTATGTAGAGGAGATTGTGTACAGGGTTAAAATGGCGAATTGCAAGATCATGTCCACTCTAGTTGACTCTAAATCGAAGCTTAGTGTTGTTGATGGTGATCCAGTGTCAGATCCCACTCTCTACAAGAGTCTTGCAGGTGCACTACAGTACCTTACTTTCACCAGGCCTGATATTGCTTATGCTGTTCAGCAGGTATGCTTATTCATGCAGCTCCCAGGGAGCCTCATTTTATTGCCCTTAAATGTATCATTCAATACGTTAAGGGCATACTTGATTATGGATTGCATCTATACCCCTCAGCACCGACCAGGTTGTTATCATATACGGATGCTGATTGGGCAGGCTATTCGAACACGCGACGCTCCACCTCAGGCTACTGTGTGTTCTTAGGGAATAATCTCATTTCTTGGTCTGCCAATTGACAAGCCACATTATCCCATTCGAGTTCAGAAGCAGAGTACAGAGGCGTTGCTAATGTTGTTGCTGAGATTTGGTAGCTCTGAAACCTTCTTTTGAAACTTCAGTGTCCCTTGCGTAAGGCGTCTTTGGTGTATTGTGATAACATGTCCGCCATATATTTATCTTATAATTCGGTTCAGCATTAGCGAACCAAGCATATTGAGATGGATATCCACTTTGTTCGTGAGAAGGTTGGTCTCGGTCATGTTAAGGTATTGCATATGACTTCTTCATATCAGTATGCGGATATATTTGATGGATATTGTAAAGCAGTACGGAAAGTAAATAAATATTACAAGTGTTCGAAAGGATAAACAAACAAGCCAATATTCAGAACTGCCGCAAGATTGTTGAGTCTTGAATCTTGATAACCTGAAATCAAGAAACACTAAATCTGGATTGTTACAACTGTGGCTGAGTCGAGAGATGGATCTCTGTCTTTAAGACAAGATTGCCCCGTATATATGTTTTTACATTAACGGGCAATAGTCTCCCAAGATAAAACAACAACTAATCAACACTACAAAGCAAATAGGTTGATTTTGACGAAGAAAACAAATACGAAACGACTTGCTCAAGAATGGAAAAGGAATGAAGAGTTTCTGTTTTGACACCACTGTTTCTGCTCACGTTTTTGGACAGAATGTGTAAATGGGCTAGGGTGGCCTCATTTCGCCTTACCAACCCCAGGGAAACTCCGAATACAGGCCTAGATCGTTTGTACAGACATACAGACTTTTTGGGTGCTAAGATCCAAAGTCGAGAGGGAAACAGCCCAGATCGTACGCTAAGGTCCCTAAGCAACCACTTAATGGAAAAGGAAGTGAACGAGCGATGACAACCAGGAGGTGGGCTTGGAAGCAGCCATCCTTTGAAGAAAGCGTAATAGCTCACTGGTCTAGCTCCATGGCACCGAAAATGTATCAGGGCTCAAGTGATTCACCAAAGCGACGAGACCTTGAAAGCTGCTTTTTCAAGTGTCGATGGCGAACGCTCATTCGTCGGGGAAGGTTTTTGGTGGCAAGACCTGGAGATATCAGAAGTGAGAATGCTGACATGAGTAACGAAAAATCCTGTGAAAAACACGATCGCCTGCCAGTGGAAGGTTTTCTGCGTTCAGTCAATCTACGCAGAGTGTGTGTTGTTTTTCTCTTCTGTTTGTCTCTGTGTTTATATGTTGTTGTCTCGTTTTTGTCACCCACAATTGAGCCAAAAGGCATCAATATATAGCATAAGGGGAGGCTTCTCAACTGTCAAGAAAATGGTTGTTTATGACCATTGAAGGAGGGAGTTAATCAGCCAAGTAATGGCTGGTTAATGTGCAATAACGCTCCAAAAATCAACCCAAACGGTAGACAGAAGCTTTCTAGGTCCTCGTCGTTCCCAATTTCAACTTTCCAGAAACTCCAAGGACCAAACTGTAAATATTAAACAATTTGGGGGTCTATCAGAAGAAGCCCAAGCCCACGACCCGAGACCCGAGCTCGGACGGGCGGGCGGCGGCGGCGCGCGTGTGGGCTTAGCCTCGAACCAAAGCACATCTAGGTCATCCCTTCTTCAAACACATGGGTTACCCCTTGGGGTCCCAAACCCTTAGCCAATTTTGAAACTTATAAAGAGAACAATTCTTCATTTTTTCACCGATGTGGTAGATTTGTCCCACACCATATTACCATGCCTCAAAAACCTTACTTCGTGGACTAATATCTCTTTCATTTCTCAACGAAATTTGACGATTCTTGGCCCTACGGTCATCTACTCACTTAGTAGATTATGCACGTGTGAAGAGACATAGCCTCCAACATGCGAAACCCTAGTGTTTAATTGATTAAATATGGGTGGACACACCTCCCCACCAAAGGCAAATTTCCAACAATATTCACGAAAGGCCTTCCTAGACAGCTCTTTCTCGACTTCAGATCCAGTCTTAGCATCCGGTCTCCTCCCGCTCAGACTGAGGGGGTGTATTAATCATGTACATCATTACCATAATTAGAATATATGCCATATATTATGTAATATTTAGTGATGTATAATTATGATAGATATAAGATCTTTATTGTATGAGAATTACCCATTGTACACTATATATATTTGAATTAATGAAAAAGGTTCCCCTTAATACATTCTTACAGATATATTCTACATAATATTTAGTCAACAAGCACAAGATTCAAAAATCTTATTTATTTTTTCAAACTTCGAGTAAGTCAAAACCAAACAGTATCTGTTTAGACACAATTCAAAAATCTTATTTTTTTTTAAACTTCGTGTCAAAACTAAACCGTACCTGTTTAGAAGAAGAAGGAAGGATAGAGGCAGTGGAGATCCCATTTGCAGATGCCATTATTATTATTATTATCAGAAGAAGAAAGAGTTTAGAGTGAAGAGGGTTTAAGCATAGCTGCAATATGATATTCTTTATAGTTTATACTAGGAGTAAGCAAAGGGAGTGTTCGGTGGGGTTTTGGAGGGAGCAGTAAGGTTAGCCTGCCTGGTTAGGTGAACTATTCAATAAGGTTATGAAATTCTTCTTTTTATTTAGCTAAATGTTATTGCTATAACAATAATTACAAAAATAATTATGCTTCAATCTCAAATAAATTTTAAAAATATTGGGTATGTGTAAAAGGAATTTGAGCACAGCTTCTTGAATAAACTATGTATTAAAAGTTATTTAAACTTGATATCATCATCATTACTAGTTATACAAAATTTATTTTTATACAAGTAACCCAATGTATAGTTTTGGACCGAAAAAGAAGAAAATTTATAGTTTGATTATTTTTGCTTTCTCTCCAACGGATATGTCGTGAAAAACGTGTTTCAAACTTTCAAATAGGGTGGTGTGTTGACCAACTTTTCTATTGCATTTCCTTTTTTCTTGCCCATGTAATAAACCGTGTACTCCCAACGTTTCAAAATAGTGTCGCATTTTTTATTTATTATGTTTCTTAAAAATGTATTTATAAAGATAATATTTTGATTATTTTATTTTATTAAGACATAGATTAATCTTTTAAGTATATTCGAAATCTCGATATCATACTCAAAATATTAGGACGATCTATTACACTCCTGATAATTTTAAAAGTGAATTTAATTTCACCGTACAAATTGATGTGACACAAAATATAAAATAAATTTTAAAAAAACACGTTTTGGTAATTTTTTTTTTTTTGCATATATATATATAAATATTTGTAATCTCCGCACCCCATATCTCCACCCTTTCTTCATTTGCAAAACCCCCATCTCCTATTTAACAAGGAACCAAATTTCCAAGAACCAAACTTTCTGAAAAAAATGACAGCAAAAGTGGCTTTAGTGAAACCCATAGTCAAATTCAACACCATTAACATCACCATCACTTTAAATGTCAGCCATCACTACCCGACCAACTTCAAAACCCACCAAGAAAGCTCAAAAACAAAGAATCAAAGTCTTATTCCCTTTTGACACTACTGATTTTGATAAAATGGAGACCCTTTTCAACACTATCAACAAGAACTTGAATGAAGTTGAAAAAATAAATAAAATTGATAAATAAATGAAATTGAAACTGAAATAAATGAAATTCGAAGTGCTGATTTTGGGATAAAATCTTATTCGAGTAGTCGTTGTGAAAAAACCTAACTCAACTCTAAAAGTTAGCTTATATGGTGATAATTGTCCAAATTCATATAAGGTCATGTTCCCTTTCCATATTCGATGTGGGATTTTTAACACTACTCGCACGCTCAGATCTTGTTAACGTGAGCGTGTATAATATAATTTGGGAGTCCAACATCGGTGAACAAAGAATTGGAATGAGTCTGGCTCTGATACCATGTAAAGAATGAATCTTGGGTCTAACTCAACCTCAAAAGCTAGCTTATAGGGTGATGATTGTCCAAGTCCATATAATGAGTCCATGTTCCATTCCATATCCGATGTGGGACTTTTAACAGTCGTTTTTTGTGATCCATTTCATGTAGGAAGTATTGTTTCCATGGTTGAGGTTTGAAAACTTGAACTAATTTTCATTGGAAGCCATTAAAAGAAGCTTCAAAGCTTGGTAAATAATGAATTTTCGCAAATGAGATTTGTTTTCGAGCGAAATTGTTGCAATAGATTGGCTACATTCCATGGAGATATCAATATTGGGACTGATTGATGAAGATTTGAGATGATTTTGGGAAAATTTTGAGTAAAAAAACGTGAAAGAGATGAAGAAGCATTTTAAAAAAAAAAATTTGACATAATATCTGATGTGGCAGTGACGTGTCAATGATATGGAGTGAGTGTAAATAACCTCTCATCATGTGACTGGTTATATGTGTGATTGTCCATAGGGTCGGGGACCCGCCTGCCTACTAAAAAACAGGCTGCGTCACTTTAGCCGACCCGAGAGCCACTCGACCTGAAAGCAGGTCGTGGCTCGGCCAGGTAAAAATTACCCGTCTGACTCTACCCAGACCCGACTCTGCTCGACTCTCCCGACCTCACTCTGACCTCGGCCCGACTCTAATTCATATTTTTTAATATAATTTATATTATTTTTTCTTCATTAATATTTATTTTGTACTTATATATATTTTTGTCATTAATAAGTGATATAATGCCTGTTTATATATATATATATATATATATATATATATATATATCTAATCTACATTTAGCTCGACATAAAATAAGATAAAAACAGTAGTCGATTATTAATTATATATTTATATTATTAGTCATTTTGTTAATATCATGGAAGCATAATGTAGGGAGATAAAGTAGTTGTAAATTGGCGAAACTTTAAATGGTCATAACTCAAGGCTCGGATGTCCGCTTTATCCAAATTTTTGATTTTGCATATTTTTTGAGACAGGGACGGTCAAACCTCCATAAGGCGGTTTGGCAGCCAATTTTTAGAAAACGTCAGCTTTTCCAATCAATTTGTGTTTTTCCCCAAATCGATTTCCAATTCTCTTTTTCTTTAGTCAAGATTTCACGATATACAATACATTTCAACGTCAAAATTTCGTGGTAATGTAGGGGTGAATACCAATTTCAGTTTTGAAAATTCAAGTTTTTAAAAAAAAATCCCGACAGGCAGGCCACTCGGCCGACCCCGACCGCCAAAAAATCGTTTGGTCGTGGCGACCCGTGACCTGTAGGGTCCCAGAAGGGTCGTGTGGTCGGAATTTTAAAAAAAATATAGGGTCAGGGTCGGGCCAGGGTCGGGCAAGGAGGAAAAAAAAAGCCACCCGACCCGGCCCTGACCCGGCCCGACCCGACCTTTGGACAGGTCTATGTGTGATAATGTGGAATTAAATTCAATTTTCAGATTGTTAGGGATGTAATATGTCGCCTTAATAGTTTGAGTGTGATATCGAAATTTCGGGTATATTTTAGAGATCAATCTATGTCTTTTGCCTTATATTATCTCTCCTTAATAAATCTTTACTCCATAAAAAATGATAACCTCTTTATGTTGCTAACTACTATAAGTATAAAATTATAAAAGATTACTTAATTTTATTTTAATTAAATAAAATGCTAAATATTTTAAATAAAAACGATAAGTATTTCGGACGGAGAGATTATAATTTCCATCGTGGCCCTTATATTAATTGTCTTGTTTCTCCACTTGTCAATAGGGATGTCGACGGATCAGATCTGGACCGGTTCCTACTAGATCCAGATCCAGATCTGTTTTTCATACCTGGATCCAGATCCATCGGATCCATAAAAATCATATTCAAATCTGAATCCATCGGGTCCACAGATCGGATCTGGATCCACCGAGAACTTGGATACTGCTATGGAGGTTGTCGTTTCCTTGATTTGCCATGTTAATTGGTATTTGTTGCTTAATTTTATTTACGTTTAAAAGTAGCACACTAGTAATTGTAGATCAAAATGCAAATATGGAATGTATTTTGAAATTGTTGGATTGGTGAATTTATATGCTTCGTAAATACACAATTGGTGATTTCAATTCATGCATATCCTAACACATGGCACAGTGCAAGAACATCATCACTCCTAGTGTGGCGGATGATTTTGATCGGACAAGAACTACTCTGATGAAATTGTTTATTCGTTTAATTTGGAGAAAGTTTTAGTAGTGCTAATGCACTCCTCGTTTTCTGTCAACTCTTCACAGCACGGCGATTCTGTCAACTTTTAATGCACTCCTCGTTTTCTGAAAATTGCAACCATGAGCCTGTCGACTAACGTTTTCCATCACAACAGTATCCAACAACAAGAAAAGAAATTTAAGTTATGGTTTATTTCTTTATTAAATGTCTAATTTAATTAGCACATCAATAATTCAAGGAAGAAAAATAAAATTTTAAAAAGTACCACAATAAATAACTTATTCTTTTTCTAAAACGACACCTTGAAATAAATTCGACGTGTTAAGATGATTATTCACTTCGTTCGAATTTCAAATCAAAACGATTTTTTCTTTAAGCTAGCTTGACATATTATTTCTTTTCCTTGTCATTTTCTATATATTTCTTCCGGATAAAAAAGATTGTCCACTTAACTTTTATTATTTTAGTAAAAAAAGTGTTCATTTATCAAAATAGGAAAGAATCAACCTTATTTTTCCAAATTTAACCTTATTAAGTGTTAGGTGATCAAATCTCAATATCTATCTAATTAGAGACATTTCGGTCAAATTACCTATTTTTGCCTACAATTAATATTTTCTTAAGGAGTGTACAAATAACTAAGTGAACATTCTTTTTTATTCAGATGGAGTATCTCTTTATTCATCCTTCTTGTTTTTACCTTTCATGTCTTTTGAATTTTATTGAGCAGTCTGATGGGCTGAATTTGAACAGATTAAAATGTATTGGATTAATAAATAAGTCGATCAACAATGATTTGTGCTAAATGAGCTAAAAAGGATCATAACTCAACTCATTTAATTCTTACTAAATTTTAGTTTCTTTGTTTAAACCTTTATACTTTTTAATTATCTAATAGCAATTTTTTTTTATTATTATGACAATATAATATATCAAATAAAAAAAATTAAAAATATTCTTTCAAGATTTTTATGCGTCAATTTAAGCTACATATCAATCATTTTTAGATTGGTTATGGCTAAAGTGGGCTAAGCTGAACAACTTGGCCGGATCATATTTTTTATGGACTAAGTTTGCCACTCTAAGCATGCGTTTGGACATAAAAAAATATATATATTTGTAAAAAGTTAATAATTGAAAAAAAAGTACTCCTATTTGAATTATTTCCTTTCCTTGCCATCTTCTTACTATATTTTCATTCTTTTTTGTTGAGAAAGAAGAGAGTATCATATACAATTTTAAAAGACAGGTAGCCAAAAAATTCGAACCCAATACAGTTAGAGCTCAGTTTCATGTCTTTGCTTCCTATATCACCTCCCCGCCATTTCTTTTCCTCCAAACAAACCACTTGCCATTTTATGAGACTAAACTTTCACTTTCTTCAAAAATCACAAATTTTATTATTATTTCAATTTATGGTCCTAAATGTGCAGATTAAAACAAGGGAATCCCATTCCCAACAATGTATTCGTACGTAGCTTTCTATCCTTTGAGATTTTGCTTTTCATGGCGAGTTATGCTGGTGGACAACAGACTACTAGCAATAACGCTACTCAAGAGTGCTCTCGCTTCAGAAGTCAAAAATATGAAAGACAAATTGGATTTTTTGCATCGAAAATGTGTAAGTCATTATATTCTTCTTGTTATAAAGTTGATCAAATGAACGTATTTTTTTCTACATGCATAGGATCATATAACATGTAATTCTCTGTTAGTTATGCTTATGTAACAGAAATTATATATGGCAATATGAATTCTTTCGTTTAATTGGGACGCCATTTTTTTATATTTTTGTCGACAACCCCCCAAGTGAAATAACACAGAGTGGGGTCTGGAAATGGTAGTGCGCAGACCTTAGTCCTAACTTGAGAGTTAGGGATGCTGTTTCCAATAGATCCTCGGCATAAGGATATTTTTGTCAATGGTCTAATAATTGTTTTTTTAATCATAGTAGCAGAAATAATAATGCGGTGATGCATATGTAGTGTCATGGAAGAGCAGAATCTGCTCTTCTGTTATTAAACATGGAAAAATCCTACAATCTGGACGGGTGCTACTAAACAAAAAGGATTTAGCACGGCCAAATTTCGTAGCTAAACAACAAATTTGTCACTCATCCTATTTAGCGACGGATTAGTAATAAATTATCACAAAAATCTGTTAGCTACGAGCAATTTAGCAACGAAGCTGGTAGCTAATTCCAGTTTTTTTGGTCGTAACTGAGAGCAGCAATAATGAAGTCAGCTATTAAATATTCTGCCAATAGTCTTGTGGTATAGGGGAGTGGAATTGTTTTTCTTCTTCTAAAATTTGTTTCATTTTTTAGAAAGTGTTTGGTTTTGATGATTCAAATATATGGAGGGTTACAATTTGGTCTCAGTTGATAACATTTGATTATGTTACAGGGATAAAGAGTGGGATGCTGCTTTCAATTTCTCTGATAGTAACTCAGATTTTTTGCAAGGGTGTCTTAGAAAGACAAAAGGTACGAGGTGCTGGATAAAGTTCTCTGAGACACTCATTTTTTCTAGTTTGAAATCATCTTGTCTAGTTCTTAAGGGCCCATCTGGATTACCTTTAAAATCTTGCAGAATGATGTTACTATATAGGATTATAGTTTCTGACCAAGTACATACAACAACAACAACAACAACATACCAAGTATAATCCCACAAGTACATAATAGGGTTTTTTCATTTTTGGCCTGTCGGCCGAAATTAATTACGGGAGCTAGCCAAAATATACAAAATTTATACACTGATTATGTATGTTATATGTATATTTATGTATATTATGTATATACTGTTGGTAGTTTTTACTCTATTGTACTTTATAATGCAGTACGGGAAGTATATTACTATTACAAGTATTCGAAAGGATAAACAAAGATTCAATAATTCAACTAGAAATCTGAAATTACAATTGTTGAACAAGAAAAACTGGAAACTGTTTTTGCTGAGTCGAGTGTGGCACTCTGTCCTTAAGACAATATTGCCACGTATGTATCCTTTATACGTCCTGGACAATTTGTCTCCCAAGATAAAACAACAATGGACCACTTGAGCAAAGGAAACTCAAGTGTTACCCGTGAAGAATATTGAGTAACGAAATGATGCTTGGAAGTTGTAGGAAGGAGAGTTTTCTGCTTGTGTATGCTTTTGTATTTTCGTGTATATGTGAGTCTTAGTCTTAGTCCTCAACAATGGTGTAAGGGGGTGTTTATATAGGTGAGGGAGGGACTGAAAACTGCCTCCATAACAGCCAAATAATGGCCATTATGGAGGTAGTAAAGACACCAACATAAATGGTGAAAGACCAACGGATTGGCCATTATAGGAGGAGTAATTCAGCCAAAATAAATGGCTGAATTGAGTGTTTGGCGTTTCTGCTTTGACTGTCCAAATTCTGACTTTCAGAAAACTTCAGGGACCAAACTGCACATCTTGAAACTTCAGGGACCAAACTGTACATCTGAAACTTCTGGGATCAAACTGTACTTCTGGCAAAGTTTTCTGGCCCAAAAAGATAATATTTGTGACCCGGAACCGGACCGGACGGGCTGGCGGCGCGCGTGTGGTCTTTCCTCGAACCGAAGCACATCTAGGTCCTCCCTCCTTTAAACACATGGGATACCCCTTGGGGTCCCAAACCCCAAACCAATTTCGAGTCTTATATACACAACAATTCTTTCTTCCTCTATCGATGAGGGAGAATTGAACACAATACCACACTTTCCCATGCTTCAAACACCTCACTTCGTGAACCAATTTCTCTTTCATTTCTCAATGAAATTTGACGATTCTTGGCCCTACGGTTATCTACGTACTTAGTAGATCATGCATGTGTGAAGAACCGGATTCTCCAACATACGTAACACTAGTGTTTAAGCCGTTAAAGTTGGTCGGTCGCAATATGTATATTTATACAATATGTATATTTGTACGTAATATACAAAACCTATACATTTGCTAGCTATTATTCTTTTGAGCGGTCCAAAAAGTTAATTATCCCTACATAATATGCCTTTTGTTTTTGGTAATTTGAACAATAGATTCACTTTTCTCGTGAGTAGTTATCAATATCTGCTATGCAATATAGTTGTTAATGACATTTTGTCAACTTCTCTTCTCGTCTTTCAGTCGTTATATTCACAATGTGTTTGGTGGCCTGATAGGGGATGTTCAGCAGCGCTTGTGTACTTCAGCAGAAATGAAATTCTACTCTGATAGTTTACTGGAAGTGGTGGATGAAAGTGGCGCACCAAGAAGTTCCAATTACCTGAGACCGAACAAGAACTGTAATCTATCATCATGGATTTCTGGATGTGAGCCAGGATGGGCTTGTAGTGCTGGAAATAGCACGAAAATTGACTTTGAAAATGATAAGGAGATGCCAGCCAGAACTCTAGATTGTCAATCTTGTTGTGAAGGCTTCTTCTGTCCTCATGGTCTAACCTGCATGCTACGTAAGTATCTGGATGACAGCTTACAGTTGCTGAAAACTTGTTTGTTAACTGGAGTAATTATTTATCTCAAAATCAGTTGACCAGCAAACAAATTTTGGAATAGCTCAAAAAATTTGAATTTTATTCTTGAGCTGCTTGGGTTCATTTGCTGTCTCTAAGGTCCAACAGCAAGCTGTGATATTTGTTAGACCTTTCTGGTTATTCTTTTTCTTTACCTTTTATTCGTTTGTGTGTTTTTGTTTTCCAATTATTTAGCTCGAAGCAGTTGATAGCAAACCACAACCTAGAATTGCTTAAAAGATAAGCCAATATGTACATATATTCAATTTTCATCTGATAGTTCTTCTTTCCCTCTTGCTGGTTTGTCTTTTTTTGGTTTTCCTTTTCTTCCCTTGAAGCCTGCCCGATGGGTGCTTATTGCCCTCTTGCAAAACTCAACACGACCACTGGTATATGTGATCCGTAAGTTTCATTTTTCCTGCTGGAGTTGTTATTGTTATTATTATTATTATTCTTTTCTACACACACACATTCACTTTCTTGACCTGATATTACCTGCCTGAAAATATGCAGCTACCGCTATCAACTTCCTCCTGGAGAGACCAATCATACTTGTGGTGGAGCAGATATGTGGGCTGACTTTATGAGTGCTACTGAACTTTTTTGTTCGGCAGGATTTTACTGTCCAAGCACTGTCGAGAAGGTTCCTTGCAATAAAGGGTATTTATTTTCCCCCCAAAAAAGTAGCTCATCTATGCTTTCCCTTTTCCCCCTGCAAGTTCAGGCATAATGTATTCTGTTGCATTTGGTGCATCTTTTTTCTCATGTTCGTAAAATCATGCTGACCCCATTTACTCACCTACAGCTAATTTATGCGTTTTCAGACATTACTGCAGAGCTTTGTTCAACAGAACAAACAAGTAAGTCTATCTTTTGAATAACGGTCGGCTGTATTTCAGTATTGAGTTTTTTTCTCATTTTTCTTGGTTGCTTCTAGACATATAGTCTGGTGAAAACCTCTTGTCAAATCTCTTCCCATTTTTTGTCTCATTTCACTACATATTTCTGGGAAAAAAAAAGAACAAAAACGTATCGATATTGTTGGGGAGTGTGCAGTGTTAGCTCCAACCATATACAGTTAGAGAAATACCTGGATACTCAGATACAAATTAGGCATGTTGTCATCTGATTAATTGTCTTTCGTTAAGTTGTTGTGTACCGTTGCAATAAGATCAAATGAGTTAAAGATATAATTAATAAAAGGGCAGCCTGATGCACTAAGTTCCCGCTATGCGCGGGGTCCGGGGAAGGGCCGAACCACAAAGGTCTATTGTACGCAGCCTTACCTTGCATTTCTGCAAGAGACAATTTCCACGGCTTGAACCCGTGACCTCCTGGTCACATGGCAACAACTTTACCAGTTACTCCAAGGCCCCCTTCGAGAGGCTATAATTTATAATGAAGATATAATTAATAATAGCTGGAAAGATCCAGGACATGTCAGGATGTGAAAATAATTGTTCTACTTCGCACACTGTAACAACTTACTTCAAATTCTTTCTTCTAAGAGGATGGTTTACTTGAGTTCCTTGTGCTGTTGTGAGGTGAGACTATCTTCTTATTTACTTGCTTTGAAGCATATATTATTTTAACTTCATGACAATACCACATGTTTTTGCTGCTGCATTTCCAGTTGACAAAATCTTTGCATGTGATATTTTGTGTGATAAAAAATGCGTAACAGTTATGTATTCACACGCAGGCTGCTACAAATTTGCAACTTGTGAACGTCAGACAGCAAACCAAAATATCACTTTTTATGGTGTCATGTTTTCTGTAAGTCATCATCTCATTCTTAAGTTATCCTATCAATGACTATCCATTTAATTGTTGTGCTTATGAAAATATTGCTCTTGAGTTGGTTAGCATTGCATGGCTATGCATGTTTTATTTGTTAGGCTTGAAGCAGAAGGAGGAAACTGAAAAGTGGTTAAGAGGTAAGAGATGGATGAAATTATTTCATGTGGTGGATGCAAAACCGAGAGAAAGAGAACCCACAAGGAAATATTTTATGTCTTTCGGTCAGGCTCATCATTTCATTTGAGACTAGGGAGAAGTGTAAACGGGATATTGTACCTTCCCTCTCAGGCTCACCATTTCCTTTTAGAAGAGGGAAAAGGGGAAGGGAAGATCAAGATAACCCATCTATCCATCTTTCGTTTAGCTTACCATTTCTCTTCATGGGCAGGAGAGAAGGGGAGAGATTCAACTGGACATAATTTGATATCCTTCTACCCAATGAAATGGGAGTAATTGGAGCACAAAAACCACAACTAAAGAAACAACAAGGAAACACGTACCCAAGATTATACATCTTGGAGTTGCTTCTCTTCAAATTTTCATCTTCGCAAGTCACAACTAGGAAGAGGCTTCTGATAAAGTTGTTGTTTTTCCTTTGGAGTTCTTTTCATTCAAGTAACTTCAACTCTTGGGAATATTTCCCAATTGATACATCTGAAGGAACTATTAAATAAAGGAAATAAAAGATAATACTTCAATTGAACTGGTTGTTGACAATATACAAGAGACTCCTTCTATAAGAGTATAGTCCGGATAGGCGACATAAGCTGTCTGCCTGTAGGCATAAGTACTTGCATTTTTATCAAGATCATAAAAGGTATGGTACTATCTTAAGCTAGAGGAAAGAAGACAGAGCACTTCTATTGAATTGGTTATAGACTATATACTAGAGTACTCCTTATATAGGAGTTTCGGCTACTAGAAGTAAGGTAGGTTAAGCTAAATGAATTAGGGGAAGTTATCGAATAAGGAAAGTTACCTAAATACCGAGTTTTCTAACTATTACATAATTTGAATGAATATTCTATACTATTACCTACATATATTCTAATACCTTGACTTTCGACAAAATCAATGTTTGACCTTTTAGTTTCTTGGTGATTCATCAGAGGATTTGTCCTTGATCTTTTAGTCATCAGCTATGAATACAACATTCAGTACATATTTCATTGTAATACTGACATTCAGACTACATCAGCTGAACCATGTGAATATAGAGTTCTTTGGGCCTGGTAATATGCAATGGATGTCTATTTGGGAGCTGCAAAGTTTGAAGTAGTGTGTTAATGGAAATTCGAAATGTTTTCTTAAGTAATTATCATACAGATGATCCTTTTATCTGGAAAAAAATGCTGTATCCTCGGATTTGTATACCTCTTCATTCTGTAGAGATGTTGAATTTCTAATGTATATGGTTTAAGCATTTCCCCACAATTAAAGATGCACATATTTGTTGTTTATACAGAAATAAGATTCAGATTTTACACAAAAATATCTCAACTGGTTTTTTTCATTTTCATAGGGTGCAATCATGCTTATACTTCTCATTATATACAACTGTTCTGACCAAGTTCTGAGCATTAGAGAACGAAAACAAGCCAAGTCCAGAGAAGCCGGTGCAAGAAGTGCAAGGGAAAGTGCTCAGGCACAACACAAATGGAAATCTAACCTTGCTAGCATGGGGTCTCAATTGTCAAAGACATTCTCCCGTAGAAAGTCAACAAGGCAGGACGTGCAGAAGATAGTGATCAAAATAGAACTGGTAAAGATTCTGGCTTGCCCTTGCCCCCAGGTATGTCTCAGGCAAAAGCAAAGAAGCAACACAACCTCAAGAAGATGATCAATGCATCTGAAGAGAACCCTGATAGTGAAGGTTCCAACATTGAAACTGGGGGGGGGGGGGGGGGATAAAAAGTTCAAAAAGGACAAGGGTAAACAATTACATTCAAGGACTCAAATCTTTAGATATGCATATGAGCGAATCGAGAAAGAAAAAGCTCTGCAGGAGCAGAACAAAGATATGGCCTATTCTGGAGTGATCAACATGGCAAGTGAGTTTGAGATAAGGCCCAGGCCTCCTATTGAGATTCACTTTAAAGATTTGACACTTACTTTGAAGGGGAAAAACAAGCATCTATTGAGGTGTGTAACAGGGACATTATCACCTGGCCGTGTTTCTGCTGTTATGGGTCCATCTGGTGCTGGAAAGACAACATTTTTATCTGCATTGACTGGAAAAGCTGCAGCAGGGTGTACTACAACTGGTTCCATTCTCATAAATGGGAAGTCTGACTCTATTCAGTCATACAAGAAAGTTATTGGCTATGTTCCTCAAGATGATATAGTGCATGGAAATTTGACAGTGGAGGAGAATCTTTGGTTTAGTGCTCGGTGCAGGTATGCCACAATAGCTTTGTTATTATTCTACCTAAAGCTTAGTTATTGCTGACTCAATATCTTCCAAGTTGCCATATTTTCTGAACTTAAAGTAGTCCTTGATTTCAAGTTGAATAGTGAGTCTTTGACTTCTCTGAAAAGTTCGAATTTGTTGTCCGCATGTTCTGACAAATATGTTGCAAGTTACCAAAGTTCAATTCTGTCGTTTTGCATGTTTCTTCATACCACGAGTCTGCTATTTCAGAGGTTATAGAGTCCAGTAATTCGGTGTTTCCAAAAGTTATGCTTTCTTTGTCCTAATTATTGGATTGATGCATGATACTTATGGGTATTTTAGAAGCAACTCTCAGATACTTGTTAACTCCATGTTTTGCAATGGATTTTTGAAAGTACTCACTTTGAGGATCTGAAATCTATGCACTTCACGATATTTTAAAAAATATTAGGAAACAAAAAAACTAAGTACCTGTTTTTATTATCTGGAAAATAGTTAAGTCTTGCTTCTTGTTTCTGTTTGTTGCAGTTAGCTTTCTTGTTTTCCACTACTAGCTTCACATTAATTCTTATCTGCTCGTCAATGTTGAATCGTTCTTCCAGATTGGCTGCTGATTTGGCAAAACCAGAAAAGGTTTTAGTTGCTGAAAGATTCATAGAGTCCCTGGGATTGCAACAGGTGAGAGATTCTCTTGTGGGGACAGTGGAGAAGCGAGGCATCTCTGGGGGTCAGAGGAAGCGAGTAAATGTTGGGATCGAAATGGTTATAGAACCTTCTTTGTTAATTTTAGATGAACCAACTTCTGGTCTGGATAGCTCTTCATCTCAGTTATTGCTTAGAGCACTTTGTCTTGAAGCTCTTGAAGGAGTGAATATATGCATGGTGGTTCACCAACCAAGATAATGTTTGCAATCATAGTTTCTGTATCTAATTATAAACGTGTTAGCCAAAGTTGTACTCTCCTCAGAGTAAATGACAGAACATCTCTTATTTCAGCTATACTTTGTTTAGGATGTTTGACGATTTCATACTTCTTGCCAAGGGTGGCCTTACAGCGTACCATGGACCAATATCAAAAGTTGAAGAGTACTTTTCAGGAATTGGAATCAATGTCCCAGATCGTGTTAATCCTCCAGATCACTTCATTGATATTTTAGAGGGAATTTATAAACTTCCAACAAGTATAGGATTAGGCTACAAAGATCTTCCTCTTAGATGGATGCTTCATAATGGTTATGCAGTACCACCAGATATGCTAGGTTCTTCGGGATCAGCAGCTTCTTCGGCTGGTGATAATTCATCTCATGGAGGAATTTCGGCAGCTGTTGGTCCTGATCAATCTTTTGCAGGAGAGCTGTGGTCGGATGTCAAATCCAATGTTGAACAGAAGAAGGACCATATACAGCACAGACTGTTGTCGTCAAACGACTTGTCACCGAGAAACACCTGGTGTCCTCCTCCAATATAGGTATTTCCTTGGAAGGTATGACTCGCTCCCTTCATTTCCAATAGTATACTTTTTACTTATTCATTTGTATATGCTTGCAAGTCATTTATTTTGTTCTTCAATTCCCGTGTTAGAATATTTTGAATCTGTCCATTGCACTTTCCCATAGACTATATATTTAGTCACAGCTAATGAGGAAAATATGTGCACAGTATGTTCTCTGTGTTATGAATATTTCAAGTTAGTCTGTAATATTCGATGAATGGTATCTACTAACAATGTAGTACTGCATATTAGTCAGACTCGGCAAGCAGCGACTGCGGGAAGCAAGGATACAGTCGGTCGCTTATCTTATACTATTACTAGCTGGGATCTGTTTAGGAACACTTGCTAAAGTGAGTGATGAAAGCTTCGGAGCACAGGGTTACCTTTACACAGTCATTGCAGAAAGTTAAAACTTTGAGACATTTACTTGTCTTATTTTACTTCAGCAGTACATTTGGTCAAATGACATTTAACTTGAAGTTTAAGACAGGTAACTTTTGAGAGGGAAACGCTTAAAAGGAAGTTTATAAGTTTTAGAAGGTGCATCAAATTTTGCGTTCTGCTTGAGAAATTTGCGAAACACAGATCATGATTTCTACTAGCAGTTAGTCTCTAAATCATCACTAATAAATCCATTTCTTTCTTAACAATTTGAAACGGTTTCTGCAAATACAATACATGCTGCACTTGGAAATTAGCATACTTTGTAAATTATCATATCAAGCTGGCAAACTCTTTTCTAGTCGAATAAAGTAGTTCCTTGCTGTTTGTTTGAACTTCATTACTAGTCACAGCCTTATTACTAACAGACAGAAACCATCCTGAATCTCCAAAAAGGTAAGATACGATAGAAACTGAGAAGTATAATAGGAGAAGAGAAGAAAAGCAGAAGTTGCCAAGCAGTGAGCAAATATAGCCTCTTGTTCACACCTAGCCCATGAATTGCAACAACATCAACATACCCAGTGAAATCCCACAAAGTGGAGTCTGGGGAACCTAGCCCATGAATTCTAAAGTCAAAAAGTTTAGATTAAGAAATTGGATTAATGATTAAGAATGGTATCTGTTTCTCTAAAGTATGTCGATCTTGTCTACATGGTAGAAAACCATGAAATAAAGTAAAATTGTGTATGTTAGCCTTTATTTGTGAAAAGATTTTAACTGGCAATCCTGAAATTAGCCTTTTTCATATGTGCTAAAACCTTGTTTTGATAAGGTTTTGATCTAACATAGTGTTTATTTCTGACTTCCAGCTCTCCTCGGCAAGATTGCAGCATTGAGGTCATTCGCTCTAGATAAAATATACTACTGGAGAGAGAGTGCATCAGGCATGAGCAGCTTGGCTTACTTTCTGGCCAAGGATACACTTGACCATTTCAATACAATTAAAGCCTGCAGTTTATCTATCAATGTTCTATTTCTTCAATAATCCAAGATCCACTATTTGGGATAATTACCTTGTCTTGCTTTGTCTCACATACTGTGTTACGGGAATAGCTTATGCTTTGGCCATCTACTTTGAACCTGGTCCAGCCCAACTGGTGGAGTATTTTTTTTTAACTTAAATGGGGATATAATATGAACTCTTTACTGTGATTCTATACTTAATACTTAATAAACTAATTTTGTCTGTCAGTGGTCAGTGTTGCTACCAGTTGTTTTGACTCTCGTTGCAAACCAGGACGGGGACCCACTTATGGCACAAATAGGAGATTATTGCTATCCTAAGTGGGCTTTAGAAGCACTTTTGCTTGCAACAGCTAGACAGTTCGGTGCATCCTTTCTCTCTTTGTATCTAATATGCCGGAATGGTTTGCTCCTCTAATGTTTACAATCAGCTTGTCATTAACCATCAGGCATTGAGAATCAAATGTATCTGATCTTTGGCACTAAAAACGTTCTTAAAGCCAAGTCGGGACAATGTTAAAGAACTTGTTCAAGCGCGATGTTCTTATTTTTATTTTTATTTTGCTTCCAGGTACTCTGGAGTGTGGCTGGTCTCAAGATGTGGTTTACTAAAGTCAAGGAACTATAATCTTGAAGACTGGTATCCTTGCTTGCTAAAACTCATCCTTGTGGGCTTTCTCAGCCGTTGTGTAGCATTCTTCTGTTTGGTGATGTTCCAGGAAAAATAAGTCTTCTCAATCATGGAAGAATGCAGGTTTGCAGACTCAACTTACAAATGTTGAGCTCCTTATCAAAAACCATTGTACAAGAACTTTGTATACGAGAAATGTAAATGCAGTAAATATGTTTGTGGTGGCAGCAGAAGTCAACAATTTCGTGTAAATGTACATATGAGCTAATTTTAGTTTCTCTGGAAGTGGTGTTACCTTACTTCCTGAATCTTGTAATTAGCTATGACACTTCAAGAGAAATGGCAGAATGCCGTCTTGATTACTACTGCAGGATCGAACCACAAGGATCTATTGTAAGGCGAATTCTGGAAATATTATAGTTATGCTGCAAAGTAATAATGCCAGAGTTGGGATGTAAAATAAAAAAAGACGTCAAAAGCATGGTGTGGTCATTGTTTAAAAAAATACACTGCTTGGCAGCTAATTCTGGAGCCAAAAGGAAATGAATGTCAATCTTCCACCCTCATTAGGTTTAATTTGAGTGCTTGTGAAAGAAATAAGAAAAGTTAGCGAGTTTAATTGACCAAAAATAAGTTTTTTTTATTATTATTTATTGAACTTTAAATTATTACACCAAAATCACTAGTCTTTAAATCCTTATTGGTGATTTTGATTCAATATGATTTTAGATTTACCTAGTGGTTCTTGAGGATCATACCTATTGACTAATGCATTTGAATGTACATGGTTAAATCAATTCAGACGACCTTGGATTTTATTATTACCGACACTGATCTATGAATACTGTGATGTACTACGTAATCCTCAAATGCAGGCCACTCGTGGTTCCCTTTTTGACTAGGTGAATTTCATAGTCGGCAAGTTTTGTACTACTATTATTAGGCCGTATTTATAAAAGAGCATCTATTGTCACAACAATGTGAAAATGGAGGAAATGGGTTATGACTCATTTACTTCTTGGCTGGAGCTTATTTTCTTTTGGAGGAGGTTGTTCGATACACAAATAACATCACTTTTTCTTCCTCATATGACTCATTAGATTTTGAAGACATTATTAGAGGGAGGTAAAATTAAGGGGAGAAATGAAACACATCATGAAGTGGGTCATTGTAGACATAAAAAATTTACTGGATTTAAGTGCACATCTACAAAACAAGTTTAATTCAAGGTCTTCAAGTTCAAAAGTCCATTAAAGGCTGTTTGGGGGTTAGTCTACCCTAAACCTTAACTCACAATTATAAAAAAAAATACATATTCTATTTGAAAGAAATAATCACTTGATTATTTTCATTAATTGAAAGAGTATATATATACAATTTACATATTTCCATAATAGAAGAATCATATTTCTATTCTACTCCTAAAATCTTATTCTACTTGAACACTAACTATACAATTATGGTAATATACATATTATGGTAAGTGTACACTACTAATTAGACTACACCATTAATTACATATTTGTAAAGGAGAGGGAGAAGACCCACGGCTGGGCAGTAATAGGGATTCCGAATAAATATATAATATACACATGTATATTGTGTGTATATTATGTATATGTAACACACACCCGCAGTCATAGCGGGTGGTCTTCGAACGCTGAGACTGTCCCTAAAATCTTCAAAAATGACCGAGAGAAGACCTTTCCGTAAAGATGTCGGCAATTTGATACCTGGACGGGACATGGAAAACGCGAACGTGCCCACGAGCAACCTTTTCACGGACAAAGTGAATGTCCATCTCGATATGTTTAGTGCGCTGGTGCTCAACTGGATTACCGGAAAGGTAGATGACACTAATATTATCACAATAAACAAAGGTTGTTTTCTGAATAGGACAATGAAGCTCTAACAACAAATTACGTAACCAACATGATTCAGAGACCACATTAGCTACCCCTCGATACTCGGCCTCTGCACTGGAATGGGATAGAGTCGGCTGACGTTTCGTAGACTATGAGACCAAGTATTACCAAGAAACATACAATAGCCAGACATAGACCGTCTGGTGTCCGGACAGCCACCCCAATCAACATCTGTATACGAGACAAGTGTTGTCGTTGATGAGTGATATAGATGCAAACCATAGTCAAGTGTACCCTGAATATACCGAAAGATGCGTTTGAGCGCATTCATATGCTCAACTCTGGGATCATACATAAATAAAACTCACCTGTTGTACGTCATACGTAATATCGGGTCTCGTAAATGTGAGATACTGAAGGTCCCCTGCAGACTGCATTAGCGGGTCGGATCCTCGTATGGTGCACCGGCAGCACCCCCATGTTTGGGCTTAGTATCAACGGGAGTGGAAGTGGACTTACAGGATGACATCCCAACCCTCTCAATGATCTCAGTTGTATACTTCCGCTGGGATAAGAACAATCCACTTGCATGACGAGTGACAACAATCCCTAAAAAATAACTCAAGGGCCCCAAGTCTTTCATAGAAAACTCAGAGCTGAGCATTGTCATGATAGATTGGCGTAAGGTATCGGAAGAGGGAGTCAGAATAATATCATCCACATATAACAGGATATAGGCCAAGGACGAACCACGACGATAGATGAATAATAAATTATCCGACTTGTTGTGAGTGAACCTAATAGTCGAAACATAGTCGACAAACCGCGTATACCAGGCCCGTGGAGACTACTTAAGCCCATATAAGGACTTATTCAACAAACAGACATGATGAGGATGTTTGGGATCCCTAAATCCCAAAGGCTGATGCATATAGACTGTTTCCTTCATGTAGGAAAACATTATTTACATCTAACTGATGAATAGGCCATGCTTTCGAAAGAGCCAAGCTAAGCACAGTGCGAATGGTAGCCGGCTTGACCACCAAACTAAATATCTCACCACAATCCATACCAACCTGCCGAGTCTTACCATCACCCACAAGCCGTGCCTTATGTCGGGCAAATGAACCATCTGAATTTTCCTTATGAGCAAAAATCCACATAGACCTAATAATATTAATACCAGATGGACGGGGCATAAACTCCCACATCTTATTATCAATAAGAGCATTATATTCATCGGTCATAGCAATTTTCCAATTCGGGTCATTTAATACAGACACATGATTACGGGGTAATGGTGATTTAAGAACATCAAAATTTAAATTAAAATATCTTTTTAGTTTAAAAATCCCCCGTTGACTACGAGTGACTGGTCTATGACTCGTACAGAGGCGGGTGGATTTTGGAAATTTGCGGGACTCGGACGGATCGCCAAAAGTGGACCTGTTGGCCCTAAATCGAGAACTCGAAACCAGGAATCGGGCCAACATCGACCCAAGCGATGCAGCGGGTAGAATGGATGGCCCAGTTGCTGGGCCCAAATTTGAAGATGACGTCGTTTGGGGAGGACCATCGGGCAGTGGGCCCGCTGGCGGAGTTGGGGTGAGGGACACGTCCGAAAAATAGTGAATAAGTTTTGGGGAAAGACCATCATCCAAAAAATTATATGAACTAGGCCCGGGATTACTAACCTTAGAAAACGGAAACTGGGTTAATGATGATTTTATTAGAGGATAAATCAAAACATTTATAACCACGATGATTAGACGAAAAACACAAACACACACACGAAGTAGACTGGGCCTGAAGTTTGTTAATTGTGGTGGATGAAAATAATGGATAACACAAGCATCCAAAGACCCTAAGATGGGAATACGAAGGTGTTTTATTGTATAAAATATGTAGGGGGAAGAATACGTCAAACTTTTGGAAGGAAGAATGTTAAGGAGATATGTAGCCATTTGTAGAGCATGATGCCAAAAAGACGGGGGTACGAAAGCATGAATCAATAAAGTTCGGACAATGTTATTTATGGTACGAATTTTGCGTTCGGCTTTTCCATTTTGTGAAGACGTACGAGGACAAGAAAAATGAAAATTGATCCCATTATTAGCACAGAATTTATGAAACACCCCATTGTCATATTCTTTGCCATTATCACACTGAATATTTTTTATTTTTCATTGGAATTGGGTTCTAATGAATGCTCTAAATTTCAAGAAGATTGAAAAAACTTCAGATTTTTTCACTATTGGAAAAGTCCATAAAAACTTAGAATAATCATCCAAAAAAATATAATACCAATGACCCAAAGAACTAAGAACAGGAGACGTCCATAAGTCGCTATGAATAATATCAAATGTCATTAAGGTATGAGATTTTGAGTCTACAAATGATAACCTAACAATTTTTCCTAAAGAACAAGACTAGAGATGGCATTGGATCCTGGATCCGGTCCGAATCCGATGGATCCAGATTCGTTTTATAAGATATGGATATTCAAAATTTGGATCCGACGGATCCGGATCGGACCCGTATCCATTTCTGTCGGATCGGATCTGGATTTGGATCTTGTATTTGAGATCCGTATCCGGTCCAGATCCGATCCGTGAATCTATTTTTTATTAAATATATTCATAACCTAGAATATAATTTTATAAGTATTTTTTAAAAATTGCTAAGCACATCCTTGCAATTGTTTAATTCTCAAAACAAGTTTAATTTATCCCCGCGTTAACTTAAAAACTAAAAAATAAAGAGGTAACTTCGATAATAAAATAAATGTTATATTAGTGAATGACTAACATCTCCATAGACAAGTAGTTAAAATTATATTCACTTCATTTGTGAAGATTTCAAGCACATGCAAGTTCTGCATTGTGGAAATACTAGTCAGCATTTTCCACAACTAATGTCATTGTCCAACATTTTCAATTAATAGCTCACAATCAAAACAAAACAACGAACAAAATATCTCATATGAACGTTTCAAAATTGAAACACAGTAAATTGTTAGCTAAGTAAAAATCGTTTGTCAGTTAAAAATATATTCTTAGCAAAGTTACATTCTTAGCAAGGCAATTTTTTTACATGTGGATCCAGATCCGATCCGTGGATCCGGTGGATCCGATGGATCCGGATTTGGATCTGATTTTTATGAACCCGATGGATCTGGATTCGGATCTGGATCCAGGTATGAAAAATGGATCTGGATCTAGTAGGATCCAGCCCAGATCCGATTCGTTGTCATCCGTAAACAAGATTGATAATTTGGAATACTACGCGTACCCTTACATGAAATAAAATTAGTTTTATCTAATGACTACAAAATAGATTACCCCGGATGATCAAGACGAGTATGCCACAAGGAAGGAGAAAGGGTTGCAAATGCTGATGGCAAGGCTTGACTTGATGGACCGGAACTGGGTGTGATAGGATAAAGATCTCCCTACTATCACACCTCATAAGAGGACTCTCCATCTTGAAATCTTTCATAGAGAAACCAAATAGATCAAATTCAATAGAAATGGAATTGTCAGTAGTGAATTTACGGATATACACTAAGTTTTTAATCAATTTGGGGGCATGTAGGGTGTTTTTCAAGATAAGGGGTGGATGAGGGGGGGGAGACAATATTTTATGACCATAACCATGAATTGGAACATAATTACCATTACCAACAATTATGCCACGAAGGTTGCTCAAATTGGAATAAGATGAGAGAGTACCTGATCGGATGTCATGTAGGTAGTGGCACCGGTGTCCATATACCAATTCGGGTCCGGTGGAGTCAAACTAAATGTGTGCATCGCGGCCTCAATATCGATCTGAGTGGGGCCTATTGCGTGGTAGTATTGCGGAGGCCGGGGCCCAAGAACTCCTGCGTGCTGCCCTGGCCCGTAACTGATGCTGGAACTACTGGCCCAATGGGCATAAGGCTCGTCTTGTAGATGATGGTAAAACTCATAAAAAAAATTCTGACAGATCTTTTGAGAGGCATAAGCTCGTCTTGTAGGTGATGGTAAAACTCAACAGGTTGGCGTGGATTGTGGTGAAATGTTTAGTCCGGTGCTCAAACCAGCTACTATTCGTACTGTTCTCAGTTTGGCTCTCTCAAAAGCATGGCTTATTCATAAGTTGGATGTGAAAAATGTATTTTTACACGGTGATCTTAAGGAGACAGTTTATATGAATCAACCCTTGGGTTTTCGAGATCCAATCATCCTCATCATGTCTGTTTGCTGAAGAAGTCCTTGTATGGACTTAAGTAGGCCCCACGGGCTTGGTATAAAAGGTTTGCAGATTATGTATCTTCTATTGGTTTTTCTCACAACCGATCTGATCATTCTTTCTTTATATATCGTCGTGGTACTTCTCTGGTATACATTTTGTTGTATGTAGATGATATTATATTGATTGTTTTTTCTGATAATCTGCGCAAGTCTATCATGACACTTCTCAATTCTGAATTTGCTATGAAAGACTTGGGGCCCTTGAGTTATTTCTTGGGTATTGCTGTCACTCATCATTCAGGTGATCTATTTTTATCACAAATGAAGTATGCCACTGAGATCATTGAAAGAGCTGATATGTCATCGTCTAAATCTACTTCTACTCTGGTTGATAATAATCCGAAGTTGAGTGCTACATCTGGCACTAAGTTCGAGGATTTCATCCACTATCACAGCCTTGTAGGGGCACTTCAGTATCTTACCTTTACAAGGTCTGATATTACTTATGCAGTTCAACATGTGTATTTGTTTATGCATGATCCACGAATTGAGCATATGAATGCGCTCAAACGCATTATACGATACATCCAGGGCACACTTGATTATGGCTTGCATTTGTATCCTACGTCTGTTTCTACACTTGTGTCTTATATATATGCTGATTGGGGTGGCTGTCCTGATAGCAGACACTTGACTTCTGGTTATTGTATGTTTCTTGGGGATAACTTGGTCTCATGGTCTGCAAAACGATAAGCTACATTATCAAGATCCAGTGCAGAGGCCGAGTATCGAGGCGTGGCGAATGTGGTGTCAGAATCATGTTGAATGTATAATCTTTTGTTAGAACTATATTTTCCTATTCAGAAAGCTACCTTGGTCTACTGTGATAATGTTAGTGCAGTTTATCTTTCTGGCAATACGGTCCAACATCAACGCACTAAACATATCGAGATGGATATTCACTTTGTTCGCGAAAAGGTAGCTCGTGGACAAGTACGCGTCTTACATGTGCTCTTGCGATACCAAATTGCTGACATCATTACGAAGGGTCTTCCCTCAGTTTTATTTGAAAATTTTAGGGACAATCTCAGCGTACGACAATCGCCCGCTATGACTGCGGGAGTGTGATAAAATACTGTGTATTTCCCTACGATATACATTGTTTTGACTAGTCTTGTACCATAAATAGAAGTTGTAAATTATGTTGTATAATTACCATAATTGTAGATTTTTTGTACAAGTAGAACTATGATATTAGAAGTTTAGTAGGAATATGATTTTTCATATTTGGAGATTATAACTTGTATATATATTTATTCATTCAATAAGAATAATCAAGGGATTAATTCTTTCATTCATAAACTTAAAAAAATTAAAATTTCTACTCATAAGCTTCAAATTCGCTCTGTAACCTCCCTCCGCAGACACAAAGAAAAAAGGAATACGTCTCTCGGGCATAGCTTAATGGCAAAGGAGGGGAATTCAAAATCCAACTTGAGGCCTGCAACGTGGGTTCGAACCATGGTGGGAGCAATTTGCTCTCTTCTGGGGTAGGACCTTGTAGGTGATATCAGTTGCTCTGTTCTCAAACCCTGATCATTCAGGCACGTCCCGCGATTTACTGGTAGTAATGCTGAGGGACCGTGACTACTATCTCCAGGAATAGTCTGACGTAAGCCAGGAAGCTGAATATATATATAAAAAAAAAAGGAATACAGAGGAAACGAGAAAAAAGAGAGAAAAACACGTTTCTAACTGTAGTGCCACTGGTACATGGATTTGATTGAGACGTAGTAGTGGAGCTAGCACTTGTTCTTTCAAGGTTGTGCTTTTTGTTTTCTGAAATTCCGTTAGGGAATTTAGTGTTGGGAGGAAAGAAAAAGACATCTCACCATCTTTATTCCTCTTTAAATATTACTCCTACTGTGTATGTCTTTGTGGGAATGTATTGTTCTATTTTGCGTTGTAGTCCTTTTCTTTAAACGTTAAAAGATCATGGTAATATTAGTGTGAACAAAGTCTTATCTTAATAGCTGAAAAGAAAGTAAATCACTTATAAGGCGTTGAATACATTTAATGATGAATTTTTCGGAGAAAATCATGCAGAATTGGTCCGAAATGGACAATATCACACCATACATGTTAAAAATATCTTTGGACAATTTTAGCCAATAACTAATATTGGAGCTATGATTTGACGAGATGAGTATAGAGACGAGGGAGTGATGACATAGGGTCCCCTTAGTGTATTTGCCCGTCTATGAGCCGGTTTGCTACTTTTACCCGCAGCTTCAAAGATGCATACACAAAGAGAAGCATGTGGGATTTGGTGGCCTTTAATACTCAGTTGATGTAGGTGGCACTCAGTCAACCTCCAAATTAGCCAATGAATGATGATGGTTCATGTGAAACTTTGTAAGCAAAGGAGGAGATTGTTGAGTGTGCGAATAAAGTCTCATGTTGATAGCTGAAAAGAAAATAAGCTACTGAATACTCGTAGTCGTATTAGACATTTTGAAAAAAATTATGCCGAAAGTTGATGATTCTTCAAAACCCATAAAGTTAAGGTAATTAAAACTAAGACTACAACCTTCAAATGAGAGTGATGTTGTAGAACTACTTTTTGGATTTATCTTCGAAGGTTTAAATTCTTTTATATAAATATGCGAAATTTGGTTTGCATATGGCTCTCCGTATATATGTGCCATTGTTGTAAAATTCTTAAAATAGAGTCCATTCATCATCATCATCTTTTCACTGAGAGTGATGTTGTGAACTACCTCTTGGACTTATCTTCGAAGGATTTAAGTAATATTATGTCCTAATTATAAGTGTACTTTTTATATTATTAATGCAATTTAATAGGTTATTTCCTTATTGTTACGTCACCGATCACCATACTAAGTTTGTTATAAAGACTTGGTTATTCATGTTGTAAGCCAATTCAATCTGACGGTGAAAAATATTTATACACTATCAGTATATAAAATTTAAACTCTTTCAAAGTTTAAATTTTATGCGGTCGTTAATTGAATTTTTTACACCATCATATTAAGTTCTATAACAATAGGTAAATTTTTATAACAATCCTAATATATATGATAACCCTGCTACAACTGGTTAAATTAATTTGAAAGTATAAAATTCTTTATATTATCAGTGTATATAATTTAAATCTTTTTCAGCAATAAGCTTCTGGTAACTTAATTATCAAGTGTATATAGCGGTGTAGTTCTGAAAAATTAGCCAAACAGATTATGCTGGATTTGGCGATGTTATCTCTAAATTAAACATCCGAAGCTAAGCCGTGGGAAGTTGCCTTTTTTGACGTTGTTCTCAATCAGAACCAATACTCTTAGTCACTACCACGAGTGATGTTATAAAAAAATGGATATATACTATTATGAGCTTTAATTTGAGGTGCTAGATGTCAACAATTGGTGCTGAATAACTCCCAGAGAAGAGAAGATATACAGTAGTTTTGATGAAGATGCATCGCGAATGGTACAAGATTCTCTCCTTGATGAGTAATGGCAAAATAAAATTCTATGCCAAGTAACCAAATCAAGCAATGAGAGTGTGGTATGCATCTCAAGGACATATTGCAGGGAAATAGTCCGTTTAAAGAAGTGAAACTAAAAAAAAAACTTTTACATTTTTATTTTACTTTTGAGTTTGTACAGATCAAGTAATACGAATATCTCCAATAGGTATAATCTATATATTTCCAAAAGCTGACAGATACAAGAAAAAATTTAGAATATATTTCGATATTTCGTTCATCAATCATCAGGATCTACGACTCAAAGTCCAAATAAAAAAAAATAGCCCCATAAATGACTTGGACGATCAAGCCTAAAAAAACATCAATTGGAAGAATTTTCCATGAAATAAACAATTATAATTCTAATCTTTGTTCTTTTCTTCCCCTTAAAAGACAATGAAAGTTGGAAACGCAAAACTTCTGTGATCCGTTCGGTTTAAATGTGTATTTATCATCAAATCCCATGAAAATGCCGAAAAAAGAAGAAAAAAATCAAAAGAGTAGCTTTTTAAACTTTTTTCACTTTCATATATTCAAACAACCAAATATTCTTTATAAAAACTACCACCAAATACAACTCCTATTTCAAAATTCCAAAAAAAGTGAAAAACATTTGATTTTCATGGCCAAACGCCTGCTAATTAATTCTGATCTATGTGATAGAGAGACACCATTACCATCAGAGGTTTCCCTGACCTGGTGGGCAAATTATCACAGATCTATGTACTCATCATTCTTCAGCAACCTCATTTCAATCCGTCCTCAAAGAACTGTGCCTCAATTGAGAAAGACCGGACTAAATTTAATGGATTCTTAATTCACCTGTAACATATATAAAACAGGTTAAATATGCAACAACAACAACGAAAAGAAACCACCAACGCAATCAACATAAAAAAGTAAAATAAAAATATTCATAGGAAAAATAACCAGAACTCGTCATCGATGTTTTTTTTTCACAATAAAGAACTATGAACGTTAATTACTTACAACTATTTCTCGATGCGTGCCATTTTTGTACAAAGGCATACCAATCTTCTCTGTGTCGTTCCAATTTATTGAATATCTCCGGTATGGTAGAAATTGAAGTATAACTTGAGAGCGATAATCGTTTATTGTTGATGCAGCATCATCAAGATTCTCACCTTCAAAAAGCCATAGCCGGCCATTAATTTCATCAATTAACCACCTTGCCCTTTGCATGTGAATCTTGATGGTGCTACATCCGCAAACAACGACTGTAAGAGCTAGAAATATTTTTGGATCTATGTTTTTATTAATATGCGACTCTATATGCGGATATATATATAGGGTCTGAAATCCAGGTACCTCTAGGAATGAATGGACCACACTGAAAGAAATAATTCCTTAATTATTTTACTAATGAAAGAGAATATATATAATTTACAATTTCATTAATAGGAAAATTATATTTCTATTCTAATTTCAAAACTCTATTCTAGTAGTACAAAAATCTTATACTTATGATAAGTATACAATACTAATTAGTATAATTATTTTACACTAATTAATCAACCAAAACCGTGATATACACTTAAATATGGTAAGTGTATATTACGGTCCAAATCAGTACCAAACCCGTGATATACACCACTTATGATAAGTGTATATTACAGGAATACATGTCATTTATCATACACTTAATTAACTCGAGCTATATATGCCGTGCGGGTATCAAACAATTAGAACCTACTGTTAGTTTCGTAATTTTCAGAGAATAAGAGCGGAAATAGTCAAAACAAACACTATTTGCTTAGAAGGAAAGTGTATGCATCTAATTAAAACCAATGAATGAGGTCAAATTGACAGCTTAAAATATACTCCATGTAGTAAAATGATCAGATGAAGACTACCAGTTCCTTTTCATAGATTACGACATCTGTTGACCCCATTCCTTTTTAGATGGATCGACTACATATGAACTAAAATAACTGTAATCAATATGTCACACGGAAAATAAATAAATATTACAAATGTTCGAAAGGATAAACAAATAATTAAGTTTATAATTGCCGCAAGCTTCTTGAATCTTGATAACTTGAAATCAAGAAACACCAAATCTGAATTGTTACAATTGTGGCTGAGTCGAGAGATGGCTTTCTGTCTTTAAGACAAGATTGCCCCGTATATATGTTTTTACGTTAGCGGGCAATAGTCTTCCAACATAAAACAGCAACTAATTAACACTACAAAACAAATAGGTTGATTCTGGCGAAGAAACCAAACATGAAACGACTGCTGAAGAGTGGAAATTTAGAGGAAAAAGAATAACTTTTCTGGACTGCTCTTGTTCAAGACTTGTGTTCCTCAAATTAGAGTAAGGTTCTCATGTTATAGTGTTAAGGATGAGGAGAGGTGTTAAGAGGCTAATTAAGAGGTACAATCAAGGCCAGGAACGTTTTGAACGTTTTGTAATTAGTACAAAACGTTACAGATGGTTAAAGCCATCCAAACTGTTGACTTTCCGGTTGCTAGCAGTCTTTCCTGAAACTCCAGGGACAAAAATGTAAATACTAAGCAGTTTGGGTCCAAAAAGATAATATCATAAGCAGCCCAGCAGCCCGCGACCCAACTCGACCCGGACCGGGTGGGTGAGTGGTGGTGGTGGTGCCACCTAGGTCCTCCCTCATTCAAACACATGGGTTACCCCTTGGGGTCTCAAACCCTTATCCATTTTTTAGGCTTATAAAATGAACAATTCTTCATTTTCCCACCGATGTGGGAGATTTGTCCCATACCATATTTCCATGCCTCAAATACCTTACTTTGTGGACCAATATCCCTTTCATTTATTAACGAAATTTGACGATCATTGGCCCTACGGTCATCTACTCACTTAGTAGATTATGCACGTGTGAAGAACCAAAGTCTCCAACATGCGGAACCCGAGTGTTTAAGTCATCAAAGATGGGTGGACGCAACCCCCATCAAAGGCAAATTTCCAACAATTCCCTCTTGAAAGAGAATTGGTTCACACATGGTGCCAAACTTCAACAATCTTTCAGCGGAAAGATATTGAATCAGGAGAGGTAGTTTCCGCTTTGAACCTTCCCTAGTTGAATACCACCGGACTTACTTACTGCGCGGTGAACGTGATATTTTGAACCATCAGTGTTTAGTGTAAGCCAAGACAATGATACCAACACAATAACTCCCCTTATTCATTTTCATTCTTATTGTTCTGTCTGTTGTGGCCGTGGACACACTTGGATTCTTAAGTGCGTTCATCTGAGGCGGCCTGTCCTCGCACTTAAATAGGTGATCTCCTACAAGGTATCCTACTATACCCCACTTCACAAGTGTTAGGAAACATTAAAAGTTTCCCTAAGCTTAAACTCAATTGTTTGAGGATCGTTAAAGGTTTGGAAGCTTAACCTTTACCCACCATGCATGTAGCACTTTAATGTCTATCGCGGAAACGACTTTGGATTCATGTTTCTTTACAGAAATTATCATCCGAAGTGCTCTTGCTTCCACCGAAGCGCTCAACTAAACCTTTTGCAACTTAATTTTTCCATTTAACCAAATCTTGGGATCTCCATTCAGTGTGGTTGGGTTACCACCACAAAGATTCGTATTGTTAGGGTTTTAAGTCCATTCCCCTAGACATGCAGAATTCTTGATCTTCGGGCGGTCCCTTAGTTAAAGGGTCCGCTATATTATCATTTGATGTAATCAACAGAAATGACACCCGTGGTGATCAACTGTCATACGGTCTTATGTCTTCGACAGATATGTCCAGACGCCGTCATCCGTGCCCTTCTTGAAGCCGACCGGCTTGCCACAGTGTATAACTACCGAATGCACGGGTTTCTCCCAATAAGGGTCGTCCTCTAAGGAGTCGTGAAGTTACTCAACTTCTTTTCATGCTTTGTTTAAAGCGATAAACTCTGATTCCATCATAAATCGGCCGATGCAAGTTTGCTTAGAGGATTTTCCAAGACACACCATACACATTCACTTGTGGTTTTGGTGTTCTTCATGTCCGATGTCCAGTTTGCATCACTGTGTTCTCCCAGAACCGCTGGACATCCAAAATACCATAATTCGTAGATAAGCGAATATTTCAGATATCGTCATATCCATTTTAACACCTTCTATCGATCATTTCCAGAATCACGAGTGAACCTTAGTTCAATTGATCTACTTTGTAAGCCGATATCAGGTCGGTTGTAGTGTGTAAAATACATTGAACTACATGTGACCTGCTCATATAACACATGGGATATGGGTGCACCATAATTCCAATCAATTCTATGATTCATATCCATTCGTGGCTTCAACGAGACTGTCAACTATCTCACAAATGAGTTTGAAATTAGACCAGTCCATTAGATGCCTTAGGAACCCCAATTCCTACGATGTCATCTGTGACACCCATATCTTTCATATCGAGACTTTATTTCAATATGACTTCCACTTTCAGACTGTTGGTTTTCCAATTGTTGGCTTTCTAACTTTAGAGTCAATGTTTATGCTGTCATATTCATTGTTTCTATTTCATATGAACCTTCCAGGACCAAAATGCAGACATTTCAAGGACCAAAAAGAAATTGTAGGAAGAAGCCCAACAGTCCAACCAACCAACTCTGATCCTCCCCTTCCAACTCTCGGTTAGGAAGGCTGTCTCAATATCCATGTCACGCAAGACTACAATGGCCCTAGATGTTAAGCTATTCCCAAGGGAGCACATGTCTAAGTAGATGAGGCCTTATACTCATCAGTAAATCCATCTATTTTATACTCAATTTGAGTATCCACTTTTACAACCCAAAGGTTCTTTTCCCGGATGAAGGTCAGTCATTACACAAGTAAGGTTCTATCTGATAGAATCTATTTCTCTCTATGTAGCTTCTTTCCAAAGCAGTGCTTCTGGAGATGACAATTATTTGTTAATTGTCCATGGTTCATTCTCAATCATACAAACTAGAAGGTCTGGAACAAGTCTTTGTCCCCTCTTTGCTCCGTCTCGGTTCAACATCTAGATTCTCTGAGTTCTGTAGATCTAGAACATTAAGTTCCGGATAGTCAGCAACTTTCGAGTCCTGTAGATCTGGAACGTCTAATTTCGGACAATCAGGTACTTGTAGGTTCTTGTTAACTTTGAGCAATTACTTCTTTTTTCTTCTCTTGCCCTAGAACCACATACCCCTCGGGTTGTTCCATATAAATTTCTTCTTCCAAATCACCATTTAGGAAGGTTGTCTTAACATCCATTTGATGTATCTCAAGGTTACCCAACGCTGCGATCGCAATGAATACTCATATGGACGTCATTCTAGACACCGGAGAGTACGTGTCAAAATAGTCAAGGCCTTTCTTTTGTCGATAGCCCTTGACTACCAACCTGACTTTGTATTTATCTATAAACCCATCTGTTTTATACTTCCATTTGAGTATCTATTTACACCCCCAACGGTTTGTTTTTCAGAGGAAGATCAACCAACTCACACGTGTGGTTTTGCAGGATGGAGTCTATTTCGCTCTCAATAGCTTCTTTCCAGAGCGATGCTTCTGGAGTAGACAATGCTTTAGCAACTGTCCTCGGTTTGTTATTGACCATATAAGCTACAAAGTCAGGACCAAAAGTCTTATCCTTTCTGGCCCTTTTGCTTCGTCTTAGTTCAGCCTCTGGTGACTCCAAGTTCTGAGTATCTGGAACACTCCGTTCCGGACAATCAGCCACTTCGGAGTCCACTAGATCTGAACCGTCTAGATCTGGGTAGTTAGGCACTCCTGATTCTTGTCGGCCATGAGAGTTCTGTTCATAACTTCGTTTGCGAGAAGTTGCGCTTCTTTCCTCCCTAGGAAAGGTATCCTCAAAGAATTGAGCATTCATTGATTCCATGATTGTACCCCCGTGGATATTTGGAATATCTTACTTATGCACTAAGAAGCGATAAGCACTACTGTTATTTGCATATCCGATGAAAATGCAATCTACAGTCTTAGGCCCAATCTTGACCTGCTTTGGCTTAGGCATTTCGACCTTTGCCAAACAACCCCACACTTTCAAATATTTATAGGTGGGTTTATTTCCCTTCCATGATTCATATGGAGTGTTATCCTCATCCTTATGCGGAGTTCTGTTGAGAATCGCATCAGCGGTAAGGATCATCTTGCCCCACATATTTTGGGCGTACGACTTTGCGCTTGGCTAACACCGTTAGACTGAGGTGAGTAAGGAGCAGTCGTTTGACGAACGATGCTTCACATTCTCCTCCTCTATCACTACGAATTCCTCAATCTGTAGTCTTAGTTGATTTTCAACTTCTACTTTGTAGCGCTTATCCTGACCCGACCCGGATCGGGCTGGTGGTGGCGCGCGTGTGGGCCTAGCCTTGAATCCAAGCACACCTAGGTCTTCCCTCCTTCAAACACATGGGTTACCCCTTGGGGTCCCAAACCCTTATCCATTTTTAGGCTTATAAAATGAACAATTCTTCTTTTTCCCACCGATGTGGAGATTTTTCTCACACCATATTTTCATGCCTCAAACACCTTACTTTGTGGACCAATATCTCTTTAATTTATTAACGAAATTTGACTATCCTTAGCCCTACGGTCATCTACTCACTTAGTAGATTATGCATGTGTGAAGAACCAAAGTCTCCAACATGCGGAACCCGAGTGTTTAAGTCATTAAAGATAGGTGGACGCAACCCATCAAAGACAAATTTCTAACAATAACTCAATAAAATATAAAAAATTGAAGTAAAACCCAAAATATATTTTAATTTTCAAGACTGAATGAAGTACAAAATTGCTCCTTTCAAAAATTAAATCTAGGACTTAGCGATGGGTATTATCGATGTATGTAACTGTGTTAGAGACAAAGAGAAGCAACGAATGGGAAGTGGAGTAGGAAGCTCACTGGGATGGTAACTTTATCTGTAAGGAAAGGGATATATATAGATGATGACTAGTTTCTGTGTTTTTGCTTAGGTTGTTAATTTAGTTTTTTTTTCCTAATGAAAATTTTGTATTGGCCCGTGCTTTGCTCAAACTGACGGTAAAGTCCTTAGGTATTATAGGAGCAAACCTTAAATTTACTGTTACAAAAATTATACTATGTGCTTGCATAACATAACATTACTCTTGATTTATATTGGCCAATTAATATATATTTCATTTTATCAAATTACTTAATAATAATAATTTATTTTAACATTTCGGTGCGGAATTTTTTACCGTTAAGATATTGGTGGTTTAGTATTTTTTTGTTTTTTGCTTCGTGTTAGCTTTCTTTACAAGAGCTCCACCTAAATATGGCCCCATGTCCGTACCCTCTAAGCAGGCTTTTGTCAGTATTCCCATTTCATTCTTTGCTCCAAGAAAGGTGAAATCTCCCACCCCAGGAAAAACTAAGGTAGGATAAACTTTTTAAAGTGACTAGTCCCACCGCATTACGGCCCCATACCCCAGAAAACCCCACCTCCGGCCTGGCCCTACGGATTAGTATACACCGCTTGGCCCTACGCGTATGGAGGGATTTTTTTGGGGGAACACAGTTCCACTCTCGCTGATCAGAGGACTCGAACACGGAACCTCGCATAAAGAATACCTAATGTATTGGCCATCGGGCCAAACACTTTGGATAAACCGTGGTACGGTAAAGTTTTTAAAGTGACTGGTTCCACCGCGCATTACGCCCATACCCCAGAAAACCCACCTCCGCTGTCCTACTGATTAGTATACACCGCTTGGCCCTACGCGTATGGAGGGATTTTTTGGGAACACGATTCACTCTCGCCGATCGTAGGACTCAACCACGGAACCTCAGGCAATGATACTCTAATGTATTGGCCATCGGGCCAAACACTTTGGATAAAACTAAGGTAGGATAAACTTTTTAAAGAGACTGGTCCCACCGCATTCTGACCCCATACCCCAGAAAACCCCACCTCCGCCTGGCCCTACGGATTAGTATACACCGCTTGGCCCTGGCGTATGGAGGGATTTTTTGGGGAACACGATTCACTCTCATTGATCGTAGAGGACTCGAACACGGAACCTCAGACAAGAATACCTAATGTATTGGCCATCGGGCCAAACACTTTGGATAAAACTAAGGTAGGGTAAACTTTTTAAAGTGGTGGTCCCACCGCAGACATTCTGACCCATACCCCAGAAAACCCCACCTCCGGCTGGCCTACTGATTAGTATACACCGCAGCCCTACGCCGTATGGAGGGATTTTTGGGGAACACAGTTCCACTCTCGCCGATCGAGGACTCGAACACGGAACCTCAGGCAATGATACCTAATGTATTGGCCATCGGGCCAAACACTTTGGATTAAAGCGTGGTAGGGTAAACTTTTTAAAGTGACTGGTCCCACCGCATTCTGACCCCATACCCCAGAAACCCCACCTCCGCCTGGCCCTACTGGATTAGTATACACCGCAGCCCTACGCGTATGGAGGGATTTTTTTGGGGGAACACAGTTCCACTCTCGCTGATCAGAGGACTCGAACACGGAACCTCAGACAGCAATACCCTAATATATTGGCCACTGGGCCAAACACTTTGGATTAAAACTAAGGTAGGGTAAACTTTTTAAAGTGACTGGTCCCACCGTATTACGGCCCCATACCCCAGAAAATCCCACCTCCGGCCTGGCCCTACGGATTAGTATACACCGCTTGGCCCTACGCGTATGAAGGGATTTTTTTGGGGGAACACAGTTCCCATTTCATTCTTGATTAGAGATGACAGTGATCTTGGACTCGGTCCGAATTCGATGGATCTAGATCCGTTTTATATGATATGGATCTTCAAAATTTGGACCCGACGGATCCGGATCGGACCCGGATCCGTTTCTGACGGATCAGATCTGGATCTGAATTTTATATTTGAGATTCGTATCCGATCCAGATCTGATCCGTGGATCCGTTTTTATTAAATATATCCATAATCTAGAATATAATTTTATAAGTATTTTTCTTAATTTTTTTTCATAATTTATGTATTGAGTAAAGGGTTGAACCAGAATAAGGCACAAGTCACACAACCATTTAAGTTATCTTTGAAGATTCATTTCTTTTACTTATATGCTCTCTGCAGTTTTTCATATTTTCATTTCTGTAAAAAGAAAAAATTATCACTCTTCTTTAAATTTTCTTTTTTTAAATCGGCTAGCCGTAAGCTTTAAGTATATTTCTCTCGTTTGTTTGATAAAAAAAACTGGGACTTTTGATATATGACTGACATTGTTTTATGTTGTTTAATGAACTCAATCAGTAGAACTACAAGTAGAGCATCACTAAAGCCTCCAAAAATTAGCTCAAAGTGGCAACCTGTTCAGCATCACTAATGAAGTCAATCGTCTTTATTTTCTTGTGATGCTAAAACTTTGTTCAATATTTTGGAAGAATGGTGTCATATTTGTGTAGGTTGATTGAATGAACTCAATCATTTTTTTTCAATCAGGTTGCGTTTCATTTTGTCATAAAAGTTTCAACATGTGGGAATATTATTCAAGCAAAAAAAAATTACATGTAGATCCAGATCTGATCCTTGGATCCGGATTTCGATCTGATTTTTATGGATCTGAATCTGGATCCAAGTATGAAAAATGGATCTGGATCTGGATCTAGTAGGATCCGATCCAGATCCGATTCGTTGTCATCCCTATTTGTGATCCTTCTCGTATCACTCTCGTAGAGGATGTACAGATCACCAAAATTTGACCTATGAAGAGACTCCAATAGCTATTCTGGATCGGTAAATTCGGAAGCTGAGGACTAAGGAAGTCGCCTCCATCAAGGTGTTATGTAGGAATAACAATACAGAAGAGATGACTTGGGAGACCGAAGAAAATATGCGATCCAGATATCCTTACTTATTTCAGCGTTCAGGTTCATACCGACATTCGTGCGATACGATTCTCTCATTTCTATTCTGTTCGACAAACCTAAGTCTTATATCTTGTTTAGGTGTTAACATGAAGGCAAATGTAGCAAGTATAGCTCAGAGCACGACAGAGGATAATCGAGGTGAATTATATCTAACCTTCTTGATTATGGTACATATAGACGGTCGTGTGAGGCCTAGTTGATATGATTTTATTATTATATTGCCCTGTGTGGCATTGGATATGTATTTGGGTTGTTTAACAAGTTTTGGATAGTCTTGTTTACAAAGGAAAATTTGCTGAAATTTTTAGAATCCTCGAGGAGTCAATAAATATCCTCAAAATTCGAGGACAAATGTTCCTAAGGGATGAAGGATGTTACACCTCGTAGTTTGCTTTTCGTCGTATCATTGATAAATATTAATGTCTCGGGAAGAGGTACATCCTTATGAAAGGGTAATGGAGGTTTACGACTTGATTATGGAAGTATCGGAGTATTGAGAAGTTAAACAAATCAATATGTTCCGATGAAATCAGAGACTGGAGAAATTTGACAGGACAGTTGATGGATCGTCAAACTGCCATGCGGGGCATAAAATAACCTGGCAAAGTTTGAATGAAAAAATTATTAAAAAAGGAAAAAATTATTTTTTTTAAACGAGTTAAAAAGGAAAGTAAGCTTTAATAAACTGAAGGAATATGTCATAATTTTTTATAGTACAGTTTTTAGTTAATATTTCAACTATACGTGTACTGGGTCTGCTTGCACCCACTGCCAAATAGGTGAATCGGTCCCCGATTATTTAATTATTAATTTGTTTGCTGCACAAAAGGAGTCGGCCAAGCCACGTGAATAATAGTGAGGGATTTACTAAATAATTTCTCCGTTTCAAAATATTTATCTTATTTTAATTTAGCATAAAATTTAAAAAGTAAAAAATATTTTTAAACTTTGTAATGATCAACTAAGATATGTGAAATGTATCAAAATATTCTTTAATTTAATTATTTTAAACATGTCACATGAAAAATTAAAATTAAAATTAAAAATTACTAAAAAAAAAGAATAAGAAACCGATTAAAAATAAAAAAAGATAAATATTTAAAAACGGATGGAGTAATACTTAGTAGTAGCTTGTTACAGATATAAAATTAATTTAAAATTTTGGCGAATTTTTATTTATATACTCTCTACGGTACATATTATTTGGTGTTTAACCTTTTTAAAGCAAATAACTAATAAATTATATAATTAAAAAGGTATCAACTTTATATCTCAAATTTACCATTATTGTTGCTTCGATACTACAAGCATAATTATTTAAACTTCAAATTCCTTTGCTATTTATAGTACTTATCAACTTAAAAAGATGTAAAATCTAATTAAGGATAATTTAATCAAAATTCTTCTTCAATTTTAGTACTAAGAAACTTTTTAGGGGGTGCGTTAAAAGTAAAAACACCAGATTATATGAATCCGAAGAAATATTTATATGTTACGTTGAAATATTTATATGAATCCGAAGCCCGATGCAGCAGCTTCAACATGAACAAAACTCATGTTGAAGCTGCTGCATCGGGCTTTCACTTTCAGTGTGGCTCCTGGTCCCAAGAACCTAACCTCAAGTAGCTTAATGGTACCCGCAAGGATAGCCAAGTTGGTGTAGCAGTAGAGCGCGGGACCGCAAGGTCACGAGTTCGATCCCCTGCATAAATCTTCTTGGTTGAGCCTGTCACACATGACTTGTCAAGTGTGGTTAATCGGCTGATGTGGTTTGCAGGCTATTGCGTCAGTTCGGGATTTACCCTATGCGCACTCAAAAGAATAGCGGCGACGGATTTCTTCTTAAAAAAAAAAAGTGGCTTAATGGTGTTGAATAAACAGTAGTCCTAGCTGAAACTATCCAATAACTAGTACTATAATCAAACAAAAGCAAATATCATATGACAGAATAATGATGACAAAACTATATAATATTCATACCCCAAATTCCAAAATGCTAATGTCGCTTTCTTATTCATCCATTGTATTTAGACTTGGTAACTTGGCGTTCTCAACTTCTTTGTTTGTTTCCTCTACGGCGTGAAAGTCCTTTAAATTAAGAAAAATAAAACAATGAGAGAATATAACATTGATCCATGTATGAAACCTTTGTTTTTGGCGTACACGCATTTTTGTTTTAGAAATTAGACAATTTGATGAGTTTCATGTGCTTGTCAGATTTTCTTATTCCAGGTGAATGTCCTCGAGGTTTAACATTTTTGTCGGCTTTCTTTTTTCTATTCGATGTCTTATACTTGTATTATGACCTTATTAAATTCGAATTCGATCAAAAAAATTATATTTAGATAAATCTCTTCCTAATAAAAGAAACTCCACACTAATTCCACCACAAGTTCATGTCGTGAGTGCAATATTAGTTGGTATGTATAGTTTTATATAGTTTTAATTATAACATCAATTTTTCTTTAGTAGTAAGAGATTTAGGTGGTTTTTACACATTTTTTCTTTTCTTTTCTTAAAGACAAGGTTTAGATTTTCTGATTGAACATCTGAAAAAGAGATTCTTTCAATCGCATTTACATCTGAACATGTCGACAAAGTAATATAAGAGAGGCAAATTATAGGAAAGATCCATCAATTGAAGGTGCTCTTAAATCAAATGAGAAGAGAAGTTCGCTCTCAGGTGTCAATTCATTCAGAATAAATCATAAAGATTAAAGAGAATAATTAATTAATAACATTTCATATGAGCTTGTAAACTATTCTATTCATTTCAGAAAGAATAACAGCTTGCTATTTGAGAAATCAAAATGCAAGTTTTAAATATATTTTTAAAAAAATATTAGGACTACGTTGGCAATAAAAATTATTCACTTTTTTTTAAAATCATTTTTACTTTACTTGAAAATAGTGTTTGACCATGAAAATTTCAAATCCAACTTGAAGTTTGACTGTCTCCGGTTTACTCTCCTAAAATCAGTCCATAGAACTCTAGTAGAAAGTGACTCACTCACAATAAATTCACCTCAAATTTATAGGGTTTTCTTTTCACCTTGGGAATAATTTTTGAGATTGTCATTTTCTTTCTTCAACTCGATGTTATTATTGGGTATCAACAGAGGCGTCAAACCCTCATCAATTTATACTGCAGTATCCACGTTCAGATGAGTAGAAATAATATCTGTATTTATAACAACAGCATAATTCACCAACTTCTTGTTACTATCCCATTCTCCACTATGCTGTCATATTTTAAATAAAGACTTATGAACCTTGAATGGGATAACAAATTTGCGCTTCACATTTCTACAGACCCACAAATTCCATTCTGCTACTAACGCAACTCTCTATTTTATTGGATTTAGAATCGGTTAATATTCTTTAGATATACAAGTACACGCTAAATAAGGTGAAAACACAATTACATCCCTATTATTAAGGGGCTTCATTACTTAATTAATGCCAATTATTTTAGGCCTAAAATATGCTACTAAGTTTTGGGCTAAAAATATGCCAATACTATACAATATTTGTACCAAAACGTATACATATAGAATTGACATATTTTTTACCCAAAACATATTTAGCAAAAGCAGGTTGGCATTCTATAGCCAATATTATATTGGGCAAAATATTTTTCCCCCTTAAATCATGTTGAGTAAAATCAGAGCAAAAGCCTAACTCTACGTCTTTTTCATTTTTTTCCGAAATCCATCATCGATTGTGCCTGTCTCCATTATTTTCTGTTGCTTTCTTCTTGCTCTGTGTTAGTGTCAGTATTAAATTAAGGAAGCCACGTTGGTCTTTGAAGAAACCATCAATTGCTTGCTTGTCTTTCATCTATTCTCCCTAACAGATTATAAAAAAGTTGGTTGTATAATTTTAATGTGTATATATATATAGGTTCTAATCATATTTCGACTTGTGATCAATCCGTAGATATCAATAGAAAATAAATAGGCACTCAAAACAAGTATATATTCGAGAATCATTAAACAACTCCTTATCAATCTCATTGTAAAAAATAATATTATGTCATGTATATTTTTATAATATCCTTTAAACTAGAGATTTAATTGTTTTGTTTCACTAATCTCACGTTTTTTGCAGCAACATTGAAACAAATGTATACAAATTTGTTTGGTGATTACAGACCAACATATACCAATATAAAGTTATAAAGATACCAAATAAATTAATACCAATTTATTAGATGAATACGGACTAATGTATACTAATACAAAATGTATATTAATTTATTAGGTGAATACGAACCAATGTATACCAAATTATTAGGTGAAAATGACTCTTTTTTGGGTCTTCTCAAAAGAAATTCACAAGATTCCACCTTTTCTGGCATGGAAAGCTTTGGTTCCCCTCGCCGGCGAACTCCCTATTCCGGTAAAAACTCATGGCCTTGGCCCCGGGGAACAATTATTTGGCAATTTTTCATTTTATTTTGTAAGTTTGGAACTTTTATCAAGTTGATGAATTGGAGAATGTCGAATCTCTTTCTTGTGTCCTTTCCACGGAAGTATGAGATTGAAAAGACATGTGCAACTATTTTAAAGGGCTAATTTAGTAGTAGGTATGAGGTAGTACAAATTTAATGACCCAAAACGTGTCAATGGCCACTCATTGCCAATTTTTGTTATTTAATGCCAATTGTGTGTCTGTCTTGATACACACTGCCAAATTCTCAATTATTTTCCTTTGAAGAACTGGGACATCATGTAGATTAAGCCTAGGATTATAATCTCGGAATAACTTAGTCCGCGTAACAAACGACCCTTAATTAATTGTACAAAGAAAAGTGTTTTTCATTATGTTCCTCTTTAAACCACTCAACGCTTTCCCTTCTCATAATTCAACTCCCCAAGTATGTCAACTCTCTCCATTTTGTCCTAAGAAAAGTTCAATTAGGGGTGTTTTCTGCATCTATATCTGGGTTTGGGCCAAACCTTAATCTATTTCAAGCCCATCAATTTATCTTCTAAAGACTATTTGGGCCTCCCACTTCAGTTTCTATGATTTGATCCCCCATTGGATGCATTTTGTACAAATGAAAATGTACATGCTTTCAGGTGTTTTCAAAGATCATACTTAAGAGTTTCTTTTTTTTATTATTATTATACTAAAAGACGTTGTTGATGATATTCCTGAAAATTTTGCTTCATTAAAATTATTTCTTTAGAACTGTGCATCTCCAGAGAGATTATATTTCATGAATCCTCATTTACCATTTATCGGATATAGGTTGGTACTGATTATTGAAGTCACTTCTCAAATTATTAAAACCATATGTGAAACTTAGGAAGTGATACACCTGACCTAATTGAAGAATACAATGATAACATTAGGATTATCTTAGAAGTTATAAGTTTGACCTCAGGGGTCCATTGGTTTAGAAACAGCTTTTGCACGGACTAATAAAACAGAGATTAGTAAAATACGGATTATAATGTGGGAATTTAGGGCTCACTTACCCAGAGAAAACTCTCTTTCTTTTTATTTTTTGAACTCATACTTCTTTTTTCATAATATAAATACATTATGCTCAATTACCTAGTTGCGTCCATTACAATTGGTACTCTCAACTTACTGCTTGACTATCGGAACAACCTCACTAATCAAACAAACACATAACTACAACATCTTCTTTAATTTATATTCGTCATGTATGACTCATATAAGAATTAAGGAAATATTCTACATCAATTTTTTTCTCTGTTTTTAGAACTCCGAGACTTCTAATTAAAGATCAAGAAAGCTACATTTCATCAACTAAAGCGTCACAAAAAGTAATATAGCAACTAGGACGCCATAATTCTCTAGATAGGTAAAACAAAATGTCTTTCTTAGTGATATCATGGAAGAAATTTAATGATTAAAAATGAAAAAAGAGCCAGAGTTTAATATCTTCTCATGACATCACATTAATCTATTTAGTGTCTTAAAAACCTCCCCCGTATAACACCCCCACAGAGCTTTGAAAGGTTAAGAAAAATTAGCTAATTTAACTATATATCTTTGTCTCCATCAACCCGACAACCAATAAATTGTGTATACATCGTTACGTAATTAATTTTAATTAGGTATCTTAAACCTAACCTCTGACCTTCACAGTAATTTTTTAGCTGCCAATCTGGAACAATTACTTTTCAACTTTCAGCGTACAACCTATGAATCTGTCGTTTTCAAACATAAGCAAGTATGCTTCAGTCAACAAATTAAAATTATAGTTTATTGCGTAAGAACAAGTGAGTAATTAAGTATAACTAATTTGATGATTAAGACTTAGTGAGCAAAGCAGGTAAATGAGCACGGTCAGTTTATTTTTTGAAATAAAGCAGTTCTGATTTACGGCTCTAGGGAATTCAAGAAGACGATACTGAACTCAGTTGGTTCGACTCTGTTGAAAATTGCCATATGCAATTCTGTGAAGAGGAAAATAGAAACTGAGCTAGATAACATCGGGACATTTTGTTATTAATCTGTATTCCAAAAAACCAGTAAATAATAAACACTGAAAATAAATAAAATCAGTGTTGAAAAAATAAGAATAATTTTTTCAGAATATAATCGAGCCCACTTAGTTCAAAGTGTGTCCTTAAGGAAATTATTCCCTCACAGACTTCGAGGTTGATGGAATATCCTCCCAGATAGAACGATTATCTTACCGTAATAGTAGTACTCAAACTCGGTAGCGGCGAACCACTCAACAGTAGTATATCACACGCATTGATTCGCGAGAAGAAGAAGAAGATTTTGTAGTTCGTAAAATTAGTAAGTAAAATTCAAGAATCAAATGAATTTATAGCCATGGAAGATCAAGCTTGTTTACGAAGGTTTGCAACCCTTCCGAATATACTAAAACGGTGGGAAATTTAAATGTGGGAAAGAAACCGTCGCTGGTCGGGCGGATCCACGTCGCGGTCCGGGTCACTAACGGGTAGGATTGGATAAGTTAATTAATTTAATTAAATAATAATTAATTAAATAATTAAAAATTAAAGAAAATTTGATCCAAAAAGATTATCAATCAATCAATCAGATCCGAAGCCGAGCCAAGCGAGCGACGACGACGGCGCGAGGGGTCCTTGCCCCCTCAACCCTTTTACTGACAAGAAGGAGTAATTCTACTTATAAGTAGAAGAACTTTTCTTTCCACTATCGATGTGGGACAACTCCCACTTTTCTTTCCACTACCGATGTAGGACAACTCCCACTTTTCTTTCCACTACCGATGTGGGACAACTCCCACTTTTCTTTCCACTACCGATGTGGGACAAATGATTATTTTATAGAGCAAGAGGGAACTCCCTCCATTTCCCATTCAATCTATCATTTAATCCCAACACATTTATCTTTCATGCTTTACTCTTTTCTTTTAGATACATAATGCGTTAATATTTCCCGAATATTCTTTCATTAATTGTATATCTCTTATTTTAGGTAGAATTGTATTTCTATTGTAATTAGGTCTCCTATTTTAGGTACAATTATATTTCTTATTGTAATTAGGTTCATTAGTTACCTAGTTTAAATATTTTTGTATTACTATACATATAGTACATTATTGATGAATACAATCAAGGAACATATTTCTTTAGTATCCTTAATTAATGGTATGTTTGGTATTACAGAAAATATTTTGCAGAAAACATTTTCGCTAAAGAAACATTTTCATAAGACAACTTTTCTCACTATCTAACACTTTCTAAATGAGAGACTATTTTAAACAGAATTGTGGGAGAAAACCAATAGCAGAGAAAGTCATTTTTTTCCTTTTAGTGGAAATAAAGATTCTTTTTTTTTGGGTGTTTTGGTGGTCTGAAAATGATTTATTTAATTTTCTGGGAAACAATTTCTCATACCAAACACACTCTAAATATATGTAAAGCCATGCATAATTTCAAAAACACTAATATTAACCTCTTTAATTTGATCGTTTCAACCCAATTCCCAGCCACTTTCTAATATAGACTCTTGTGCTAACTAAAATACAAAATACTATAATAGAGCTCTCAAGAACCATTGAAAGGTCAATTAATTAGCTATATATCATCATATAAGTAGTGTCGACATGTTGTCTATTGTCTAGCTAATTGGTTCTCAATTATGGAAGTTTTTGTGATTAAATATCTTAAATGATCATTCAACTATAGTAAATTAATTATTATTAAAATCAATTATGTTTCTTTTAATTTGTATCAACAAAGTCATTCGAGTTATGATAGTTTATCAAACAAAGTCATTATAATAATAATAAAAAAAAACTAGATGGATAACCTTCAAGTTTGATTTAGTAACACTTTTTTCTGTGTAGTTATCCTAACCTCTCTTATTTTAATACTTATATTTGTAACAAAACTTTTGAACCTAATTATCATATTCCTGAACTCTGCGCATAATGAGAGCTTAGTGCATCATGTTGCCCTTTTTTTATTAATATTAATAGGGGTGTTGGTGAGCTATTTTTCATTTCCTTCTTTCACAGCTCAATACTTCCACTTAAGTTCACATTCAAATTTATACTATAAGTTTTGCATATAGCATTTATAAATTAACGAGATTTCAAACAAATAAAACAGATATATCTTAAAAATTAAAAGAAATTTTTTTTTATATTGATCCAAGATATATCTAGCGTACTCTCAGTTCTTTTCTCTAATCTCCAGTTAAATAGTCTGATGAAGTTGCAAAAAGTTTCTGTGACTTGGATATATATACTGAAAATTAGTTGGGAGATTTGAAGGTTTTCACATAAATTTTCATATATATAGGCATACAATAAATAAAAAGGGCAAATTAATACTTATTATTTAATTGTTTATTCTTTTCTTTTGTGTATTGCAGCCTGCATGTATAACATGAACTGAGGAAGCTCATGGTTTTCTGTGTTTCCATTTACGAACAAGGAATCAAAGACATTTCCCTAAACTAAAAATTGTCATTAACAAGGAATCAATGACAATAATAATATAAAAAGTTGAAACGGAAGACCATGCCATTATTGGTGTAAAAATTGTGAAACGTGAATTATTAAATTTACGACCGTTGTCACATTGAAATGATTTGATGGATTTCTCAAATTGTATTTTGATAAAGTTACGAAACTCAAGAAACTTGGTAAAGACTTCAGACTTGAATTTTAGAGGGTAAATCCAGATAAAGTGAGAATAGTCATCTAACAACACAAGATAAAATTTATGACCCAGTGAACTAACGACAGGAGATGTCCATAAATCTGCATGAACGATATCAAACGGAGAAAACGTAACACTTAAAGAAGGCTTAAAAGGGAGGCGAACATGTTTGTTTAAAGGGCAAGAAGAACATTGTTGGGCAGGTTTTCCACTAGAACAACGAATTAAATTATTGTTCCGAAGAAAATTAAAAACGGGAGCTCCTGGGTGTCCAAGTCTATTATGCCAGATTGACGGAGAAATTATTGCTAAAATGGTAGGAGGAGAGACTTGGGAAGTTAAAGATGTTGGAGGGGCGACACTGGCAGCGGATGTGGATAGGAAATGATAGAGGTCCCTCACTATTACACCTTGTAAGGAGTTTCCCGACACGTAGGTCCGTTATAGAAAATCCAAACGGGTCACTTTAGCTTGAAATAGTAAAATTCTGCTTTAGGTCCCTTTTATATGTCACTTTAGCTTAAAAACTTTGACCCAAATTATTTATCACTTTAAAAACATATTAATACATTAATTTTGTTTTCTTAATTCCACCTTTACTAGTTTAAGAAGGAATATAATCATTAATTACTCATTTAAGAAAAGACATAGTTAATTTAGTCAAATACCCTTATTAAGATTATTGCTATCAAATGACTTTTTAATGGGTGGGTCAAAACCTTAAGCAACATATATATATATATATATATATATATATATATATATATATATATATATATATATATATATATATATATATATATATATATATATATATGTATATATATATGTATTAACATACCCAGCGTGATCTCACAGGTGAAGTCTACGGAAGGTAAGATGTATGCAGATCTTATCCCTGGCTTTGTGGGGTAGAGAGGATGTTTTCGAAAGACCCTCGGCTCAAAGAAAGAATAAAAGAAAATAATAGAAAAGAAAATAAAAGGAACAGAAAAGTAATTCAAAGCAGATACTATAGAAAAAGTATAACAGTAAAATAACAAGATACAACACACATGTTCAACAGATAGTAATGTACATTGAAGAGTAAAAAACTACGCGATTACTACATAATGTTGCTAAGTAATACATGTAATGGTAGGTGGTAATTACATCTCCATCCTTAATCACATGAATTGGGTTCGAGCCCTTGGAATGAAATCATCTTTGATAGGGAGTGTTTTATCTTCAAGTGAAATTTTCCAACGTGAATCTGAATTAGTCAGGCCTCAAAACGGGTATTGTTGCCAATGGCAGAATCGAAGGAGAACTTGCTCTGATACCATTGTTGCCAATGGCCAAAGTACATCTCCATTTCCTGAGCAACTGCATTGTATCATCCTAGAGAATGGCTCATATTAATCGCCAAAGTACATCTCCATTTTCAACCGTTAAATGGAAATACAAAAGGGGAACTGCCTTGTATCATCCTGAGCAACTGCCTTGTTCCCCTTTTGTATCATCCTTCTGTCTAGGATCTTCATTGGCCGAGGGCAGTAAGGACTTGCCAAATTAAGTATTGGTGGATGTGAAATGTTGTCTGGTAAGTTATGGCATGCCTTGAGTTGAGAAACATGGAAAGTTGGATGCAATAACAATTGAGAAGGATGAGCCAATCTGTAAGCTACATTGCCCACATTCTAGAGAATTTGGTAAGGCCCATAGTACTTGGCAGATAGCTTATTAAAATGGTGCCCAGCCATAGTCACCTGTATATATGGTTGAACCTTTAAATATACCATATCTCCCTCATTAAACTGCATGTCTGATCTGTGCTTATTAGCTTGGTCTGACATTTTTTGTTAAGCGCTTGTAAGATGATGCTTCAGTAACTAAAATTTAAACTCTCTAGTAAGTAAGCTCATGTTAACATCTTGTAATGCAGAATCTCCAGCAACATAAGGCAAGTGAAGTGGTAGAGGTTGTCCATGGAGTGCTTCATATGGTGTTGTCTGTATAGAGGTATGAAAAGTGGTATTGTACCACCATTCTGCAGCAGCCAAGTAGAGGAACCAGTCCACTTGTGAATTAGAACAAAAACACCTTAAATATGTTTCCAAACATCTATTAGCTACTTCAGTCTGTCCATCACTTTGGGGGGGGTGGGGGGTGTGAAGTTGAAGTATTCAGGGTGACACCCAACATAGAGAAAAGCTCTTGCCATACCTTACTAGTAAATATTGGATTTCTGTCACTTACTATATCTTCTGTCACCCCATGAAGCTTGTAAATGTGCTCCATAAAGACTTTAGCATTGTCATTGGCTGAATAAGGATGAGAGAAGCCTACAAAATGAGCATACTTGGTAAGCATGTCTACCACTATCCAAATAACTAATTTGGATTTGGGTAATCCCTCAATGAAATCCATGCTTATACTTCCCCAAGCCACCGCTGGCACCTTCAAAGGTTGTAGAAGTCCAGGATATGGTGCATTATCATACTTGTGCCTCTGACATTTATCACAATTCTTCACATATTGTTGAATATCTTCCTTCATTCCTTTCCAGTAAAATAATGCATCAATCTTTTCATGAGTATTATCTATACCTGAGTGACCCCCAATGGATGAGTCATGGCATAACTGTATGATATTCTTTCTCAATTCCTGATCAGTACCAATAATCAGTCTTCCTTTTTTTCTTAGTTGCTCATGCAAGAAGGTGAATCCATTTACTTCCTCATTTCCTTTCTTAAATTCTTGGATGATGTTCTGAATTTCAAAATCCTATTCCCAGCTTTTCACAATCATATCCAACAACTCAGTCCTGACAATGGACAAGGTCATTGAAGCTAGCTCCACCATAGGCATCCTTGATAAGACATCAGTTGCCTTGTTCTCCTTACCCTTCTTGTATTCAATGCAAAAATCAAATTGCATTAATTTTGCTATCCATTTCAATTGTGATCCAGTGTGCAACTTTTATTCTAATAAAAATTTCAAAGCCTTTTGGTCAGTCTTGACCACAAAGGGCCTTCCTGTCAAATATTGTGTCCACTTGTTAACAGCCATAACTAGAGCCAATAAATCCTTGTCATAGACTGACAATGCTTGGTGTTGGATTGACAACCCTTTACTGAGAAAAGCTATGTAGTGTCCTAGTTGCATTAATACAGCTCCAATTCCCAAGTTACAGGCATCTGTCTCAACTATAAATGGAAGTGAAAAATCAGGAAGTACCAATACTGGGCTGAGGTGAGGGCCTGTTTCAACTTGTCAAATGCCTCCTGAGCCTTTTCAGTCTATCTAAACCCATATTTCTTTAGAAATTCAGTTAAACGCTTGTTGATAACCCCATACCATTTGATGAATCTTCTATAGCAGCCAGTCAGACCTAGAAACCCCCTAAGTTGTTTGAGTGAGACATGTTCAGGACATTTCTGTACAGGTTCAACCTTTTTTGGATCTGTGGCTACCCCATCACCTGATATATAATGCCCCAACTATTCTATCTTTGAAGCAGCAAAGACACAGTTACTCTTCTTTGCTAACAGTTGATTCTTCACTAATAGATCAAATGTAATCCTAAGATACTCCAGGTGTTCCCCCATATTCCTACTATAAATCAAGATATCATCAAAGAAAATTATAATAAATTTTCTCAAATGATCCTGAAATATGTGATTCCTCAGTCCTTGGAATCTTGATGGAGCATTAGTTAGCCCAATTGGCATAACCAAGTATTCATAGTGTACTGAGTGAGTTTTGAATGCTGATTTAGGTACATCAGCTGTATCCATCCTTATTTGGTGATAACAAGCTCTCAAATCCTTTTTACTCACTGGTACCACAAGTGAGGCATATGGACTGGAAATGTGTTGTATAATTCCTTCTTCAAGCATCTCCTTGACCATTTTCTCAATCACATCCTTCTGTATTGGGTAGTACTTATAAGGTCTTGCATTGACAGACTAACTTCCTTCAATTAAGGGAAAGTTATGATCAAAGACCCCTCTTAGTAGAGGTAGTTGATTTGGTTCACCAAAGATATCTTGGTATTCATCTAACAGTTCTGACACCACAGTTGGTTCATTGCTTCCTTTTGTATCACCTTCTTTAGAATCCTCCTTGGCCTTGATCTTAATCATGAATATTTGTGCTACCTCGCGTGATTGTTCATTAACTGAGATAGATTTGACATCCTTAAAGCTTGGCTTAATTCCCTGTAATTTGACTGACTTCCCCTGATAATAGAACTCCATTGAAAGTTTCCTGAAGTTGAACATCATATCACCTAACTGACACAATCATTTGATCCCCAACACCAAGTCATTATTGCCAATTAGAAGAATATAGAAGTCTTCTTTGAACACCGCCCCTTGCATTAACCATTGGAACCCTTTGCAAACATACTCAGTAGAAACATCTCCACCTCTAGCTACTTGAACTGCTTGAGCATTAATTTTGTTCAAGTGACATCCTAACCTTTTGGTTGCCTCCATATCTATGAAGTTGTGCGTTGATCCACAAATCAATGAAAATGTTAAGAGGCTTTTTCTTTGTGAAACCCCTCACCCTCAGTGTTCTGTACCCATTAGTTCCATTGAGAGCTTGTAAAGATATAGCAAAATTCTCAATAGGATCTACAACTGTTTCTTCTTCCTCCATCAAAAACCTCATCCAGGTTCACATCTTCTATAGCAACCCCTCCATCTTCCTCTAGTTCTATTGAGAATAAATACCTTTTAACCTTACAATTGTGTCCCTTTTCGAACTTCGCATCACAGAAGTAACACAATTAATTTGCTCTCTTTTCTTCCATCTCAGTTGGGGTTAACCATCTCTTTTTCCTGTTAGTATTAGAAGTAGCTAGAACAGGTTTTTTGTGACTCCCTTGGCTATTACCACCTTGATAACCTTTGTCTTTCCAATTAGATCATCCTCCTATTTGCCTTTTAGCAGTTGTGGACAACTGATTGGTATGAGTTCCTAGTATATCCTTGCTTTGAGCATTGAAATTTGATTCATATAACCTGGCTAGATAATAAGCTTAGGGAAAATTGTATGGATTACCTATTCTCACTGCATCGCTAAGCTCATGTTTGAGGTTGTTTAAGAAAATATTGATTGCATACTCCACAGGTAAGTTGATTCTAGTCATCACACTATTAAAGGAGGATTGATAATCCTTGACAGTTCCAGTATGTTTCCCCCTCATAAATTCAGTCATTGGATCAGTATATCTAGCACCAAATCTTTCCGATAATGCATACACAAATTCATCCCATGTTGGTAGAGGCAAATGAGATTTACCCCTTAAATAGCCATGATGCCATTGTAGGGCATCACCTTCAAAGTGAATGGCTACTAATTTCAGTCTTTAGTGGGTAAAAACATCTTCAACAGAGAAAAATTATTCTACCTTATAGAGCCATGTTCTTGAGTCTTCCCAATTGAACTTGGGAAATTCAATTCTAGTGTATTTAGTGAAGGCAGTGATAGGCATAGACACATGATTATTTTTTTGGTTGTGGGAGAGCTAGTTTGGAGGGTATTGAGGGCTTAGGTTGACTGTAGGTGGAGCATAAGGAATTTGATGATAGAGAGAGGGTGGTTTATGGGTATGTTGGATATTGAACCCCCTAAGTATAAGGGATCTGGAGAATTGAAAGAATTGTCTTGGTATTGGTGGGCATATTAGGGCTAGATGGAATTTGTGAAGTATGAAGATTTTGGTGTTGTCCAAAAGAAGTTTGGACAGATTGAGAAGGTTGGATATCAGGTGTTTATGTAGAATTTGTTCCTTGAGGGTTGAAGCTATTTGCTTCTGGATTGAGAGCAATCAATGACTGATGGAGCACCAGAAGGGGAGTATAGTTCACCTGAAGTAATCTGAGTTTCTTTTTCCTTTTCTTGCCCTTTTCCCTCAAGAACAACCTCTTGTAGGATCTGCAGAGCTTGCTCTTGATTCTTAACAGCTTGTTCATTGTTGGCTTCCAATTGATCTTGCATGATGGTAAAGTTTTCCATCTCTATTGACATCCGTTGAAGGAGGGCTAGCATCTTCTATATTTCTGTCGCCATCGATTCCACAGAGCAAGAACTTTCTCTGATACCATTGTTGCCAATGGCAGAATTGGAGAAAAATCAGATAAAAACTACAGCTAAATGCTAGGCTAACATCTAAAGAAATATTTCATTAATGGAATAGTACAACAGATATAATACTACTCGTGACTAACTATTCTATCAGCCAATAGGAATAAACATCTATCGAACTAAAGTACTACTTCCATCTTCCTTCTTCTTTAGCATATATGAAAAAAAAACACTAACTAACTTAACTAACTAGTACCCTTCTTTATTCATTAAGTACTACTTCCATCTTCCTTCTTCTTTAGCATATATGAAAAAAAAACACTAACTAACTTAACTAACTAGTACCCTTCTTTATTCATTAAGTACTACTTCCATCTTCCTTCTTCTTTAGCATATATGAAAAAAAAACACTAACTAACTTAACTAACTAGTACCCTTCTTTATTCATTAAGTACTACTTCCATCTTCCTTCTTCTTCATTGTGCATCAGGTATTAGACATCAGATAAAAAAATACTTAGTGATATTTAACTTATATATCACCTCATTTTAAAAGTTCGGAAGAAATATTTTGTGTAGGTCTGCAGCAATCATATCCTTCCTTCTCTTCTAGCCTTCGCTGACAAAGCCAAAACATGGCTTAGGGCACAGCTAACTTAAGCCTCTTTTTTTTCGTTTTTCTTCCTTTCAAAAAATTGGAAAACATATTAATTACCTTTTGCTTCTTGAAAAAGAAAAGAGGAAATTAAAAACACCTCACTGTTCACAATTTGAATACTATGTATTAATTTACAACTTGCAAATAATTCAAGTTAATAATTATAAAGTAAGGAATGCCTGGAAGAAAACTGTAAGCGTATATAATGTAGGATCAATAAAAACCAGGAAAGCTTGACAAAGCACAATTGTAAAGATATTACTGAGTATCTACTGCAGTTTTAGTCCATAAGGTCCCCAGCTGGAACACCAATTAAAGGAGTATAGGAGATGAACTGATGGTTATAAAGGAGTTTAAATTCTATGCACACAAATTAATAAAAATGTTTACACAATTATGTCTCTTGTGAAATAGTGATAGGTATATCTCCATAATAAGTTTAATCGGTAATCTGATAAAAATGATAATTCACATGTTATAATTATAGGTTAAATTAACTGTATATATAATATAAAATGTCTATACATTCAGTAGTGGAGACACAGAGACCGAAGGACGGTCAATTGAATACCATTTATATATTATGTGTATATGAAAAAGTATACCGAGTATATAAATCAAAAATTAGTTTTTATACATATTCATTAAATCTTAAACATCTTTAACAAAATTCCTTGATTCAACGCTGAATACATTATCAATGCGTATAACCTAAATTCGTTGTAAAGTTGTCAAGTATGATTGAGCGGCCTAATAAGAAATTCTGCAAATTATTGCAAAAGACTGGTTCTACACTTCTAAGTCAGAAAGGGTAACGTTTAGATATGGTATAGTACTCCAACTAATAAATGAAACCATAAGGGGTTACCACTATTCATCATATTCAGATGCGGCGGAATGGAATCCTTACTCAAATATTTAAATCCTCCAAAAACTGAATGTAACCATTGGGAATCACCAATCACTTGCCTTAACTACACATTGTCAACTCTTTAACACCTATATAAACACTCCCTTCTCAAAGTAATACACATCAAATTTACTTCTAATACATTTTAATCAACTTAATCAGTTATTTCCTTTGATCGAAAAATGACTGATATTGAAGGAGAACCGGGGAGTTCCATGCATGGAGTCACCGGAAGAGAGCCGGTTCTCGCTTTCTCGGTGGCTTCTCCGATGGTCCCCACCGATATCACGGCGAAATTTTCAGTACCGGTTGATACTGAACACAAGGCCAAGCAATTCAAATTTTATTCGTTTTCGAAGCCACATGGCCTAACATTTCAACTCTCTTGGATTTCCTTCTTTACTTGTTTCATTTCGACATTTGCTGCTGCACCTTTAGTCCCTATCATTAGGGACAACCTTAATTTGACCAAAATGGACGTTGGTAACGCTGGGGTTGCTTCCGTTTCGGGAAGTATTTTATCCAGGCTTGTTATGGGTGCGGTTTGCGATTTGTTGGGCCCGCGTTACGGGTGCGCGTTTCTGATCATGTTCTCAGCCCCGGCCGTTTTCTGTATGTCGTTTGTTTCGTCCGCTGGCGGATACGTAGCTGTCAGGTTCATGATCGGGTTTTCGCTTGCAACATTTGTGTCGTGCCAATATTGGATGAGTACTATGTTTAATAGTCAGATTATCGGGCTAGTGAATGGTACTGCTGCTGGATGGGGAAATATGGGTGGCGGTGTGACTCAACTACTGATGCCAATTCTTTACGATATTATTCGAAGGGTGGGTTCGACTCCTTTCACTGCCTGGAGGATTGCGTTTTTTATTCCTGGCTGGCTACATGTTGTCATGGGTATTTTGGTGTTGACTCTTGGACAAGATTTGCCTGATGGAAACCGTGGTGCTTTACAGAAGAAGGGTGATGTTGCTAAAGATAAATTCGGTAACGTAAGTTCAAATTACAGTTACACCCAAGACTTAATTAATCTTCTTGTAAGTACTCTTGTTTCTTCTTAAAGAGACATTTTTTTGCTAATTCTATCTTGTCTTTCTTAATTTCAGATATTGTGGTATGCTGCAACAAACTACAGGACATGGATCTTCGTCCTTCTCTATGGATACTCTATGGGAGTTGAATTGTCTACGGACAATGTGATTGCTGAGTACTTCTTCGACAGGTTTGATTCCTTAGAGTATACTATGATTTAATTTATATACACTGGTTATTTGTGGCGGAATCAAAAATTTAACAAGGGAGTTAAAAATTCTAACCTAAGACCTAAAGATATTTTGAACTACTTTTACTACTATAGTGATAAAATTCCTTTAGAGTTTAAAAAAAACTCGGTATATACCGTAAGATTTTACCAATAAAGAATATTCAATTGAACCTTTAATTAGTTGTGGCTCGCCACTGCTGACGGTGTAAAAATATTTTTGCAACAATATACTTTAACTTATTGTAGCACGTAACTTACCTACTTCAATTGGAAAAGTTGCTACACCCGGTTATATTAACAAAATTTTGTATAAAAATCGACAAGGTCAATGTATTTTAACATGGTGTAGCAAGTAATCTGCCTAAATATATACATATCTCTAACAAAAAGTTGTACGAAAACCTACAGATTTGATCTAAAGCTTCACTATGCGGGAATCATCGCAGCTACATTTGGTATGGCTAACATTTTAGCTCGTCCATTCGGAGGATTTTCTTCAGATTACGCAGCCAAAAAGTTCGGCATGAGAGGGAGACTTTGGGTCCTTTGGATCCTCCAAACACTTGGAGGAGTATTCTGTGTCCTCTTGGGCCGTTCAAATTCTCTGCCCATTGCCGTCACATTCATGATCCTTTTCTCAGTTGGAGCCCAAGCTGCTTGTGGTGCAACGTTCGGTATTATTCCCTTCATTTCTCGTCGATCATTAGGTATTATCTCGGGCATGACAGGTGCTGGAGGCAATTTCGGTTCTGGATTGACACAACTCCTATTTTTTACGAGCTCGAAGTACTCGACAGCAGAGGGGCTAACTTATATGGGGATTATGATCATTGGTTGCACTCTTCCTGTGACTTTGTGTCATTTCCCACAATGGGGAAGCATGTTTTTGCCACCAACAAAAGACCCTGTCAAGGGAAGTGAGGAACATTATTATTCCTCTGAGTACACAGAGGCTGAGAGGCAAAAGGGAATGCACCAAAACAGCTTGAGATTCGCCGAGAACTGCCGATCAGAGCGTGGCAAGCGTGTGGGGTCCGCACCTACTCCGCCAAATCTGACGCCGAATCGTGTCTAAGTTTCTAAAGGGATAGATGATTGATTTTTAATCTCTAGGTTCAATGAACTGAGTCATCTCCATAAGCAAAATGTGTGCTTATTTTTCTTTTATCTTTTTTCTCAATGATGTTGTTTGTTGAGCTTTGAAGACAAATACTTGGAATCTACCAAGTTGTATGTTTTTTTCTTAATGAAGTATATATATTACTCATTGTGTATGTTTCCTATTGCTTTTTCAAAAGAATATTCTAGGCCCAATGGTGGTTATTTTTCACGTGTGTAGATTCAAAAGTGAATTATAATTGTTAACGCTTTTGACTTCTAAGAAGGGCCCTGATCATTTATTCCAGTGGGTTTACCAAAGTTAATGAATTGCTTTTCTTCTCCTAGTGGCTGATTAAAAATGATATCAAATATCACTTATAGTTTATGATTTTACTGATTTCCTGCTTGTCCTACACAGATTCAATGTGGCAATTGGTCGATTGCTTGGCTTGAACACAAACTGTGAAAACAGTTGAGAGAAGAAGAAATCTAGCCAAGAGAAGAAGAGTTCGAGAATGATGAGAGTTGGCAATTTGGGGAAAATTTTTCTTGTTTCAAAAGGTACGAATACAAGTGTATATATACACAATCTCAATTCTAGGGGACTCTAATAATTACTTCTAACAAACTCTAACCAACCATGCAACAAGAATAACCACCATCTTAACAAACTTAAAACTAACTCTAACTAACTAGTTTGTAGCAATTATCTAGTGTATGTTATTCATGGCACTAGGATACACCTTCCTAGTTCTTGCACACCCCACACACCCCTCAAGCTAGGAGATATGAAGATATTCTTCATTCCTAACCTGTACAGTAATACAGTATGTTGTCGACCAAGTGCTTTTGTGAGTAGATCAGCAGGTTGATCCACAGACGGTAAGTAGACTGTTGATCAATCATGTCTGTATTTTCTCCCTGATGAATTGACAGTCTATATCAATGTGTTTTGTTCTTTCATGAAAAACTGGATTAGCAGCAATCTGAATAGCAGATTAGGTAACAGGAACACTATTCACCAGAAGAAGTAGAGGGAAAATAACCAAGGTCCAACTATATAAGCAAAGCTATTGAGGTTCTTTAAAGAAGTCACAGAACACCTCAAGATAACAACATTAAAGAGTGAGCGAAATAAACCAGAAGTTAAGCAAGAGCCCTACAGCTTCCAGAAACAAAGTAATAATTCCAGACGTTTTCGTAGAAGATCGTTTAGGCAACTCTATTGCAACAGAAAAGAAAGATGTCACAGCAAAATAACAGGGTTGTCCATAAGTTTAGCTGTACAAGTCATCATCATCAGCTCCAGCATTAGAAGTTGCGAAGGGGTCAGCTGCAGCAGCCCCACCACTGGCCTCAGCAAACCGAAATTCAGTTCCAAAACCTCGAGATTGCTGCAAGGTCTGAGCAAATGCCTGGTATTTACGAATATCGGCATCACTCACACTTCGTCGTGCATACTTCATGGACTCCTCAAAATGAGCAGGCTTAATCTCTGCTATCTCATCATCAGCATCATCATCCATAGAATCAGGATTCTCTGCTCGTCTCTTTTCCTTTTCTATATCCTGTAACAAGAACGCCATTTGACAAGTATTAGGACGTCAATTATGCCCATTAACTTAATTTTTAAAAGAGGTTAGCACCACTTGCAAACATTGACATAAGAGACCAGCTACCACGTTAACATGCAGTTCAAAGCAAGAGATACGTAGCACATAGTTTTTCAAGAAATGGTGAGGGGATAAACACTTGACTTCAGATATTTATTTTGGCAACCATTAACAAAGCACCGCAGAGCACCATTGCTTCAATATTCAGCACAGATGATGACACAAGCAACTAACAATGTTACACATTCACAAAAACACACAAACAGTGTGATTATATTTTCAGGGATATATCTTTATACTAAGTCCACATTCAGTGCATCAAGGTGGAGTGGTACTCTCCACCCACTAGTTTAAAATCATAGATTCACCCCACACCAAATATCAGTAGATGTACAACAGTAAACAACACAGATAAAAAGCTGCAAGAACAAAGACAGATGATGTGACCTCAGACTTAAAAGAACAAAACCAAATATAAAAAATCAAGAGCAGATGAAGAAGCATACCTTCTCAATGTTCTCCCTTATGGCATATTTGCAGGCCCGTTGACAGATCTCAGTGATATCGGCTCCACTGAATCCCCGAGTATATTTGGCAAGAGCTCTCAAATCAATATCTTTTGATAGGGGAGATTTTCTAAGACATGCCTTGAAAATCTGATGGCGTGAGTCTTCATCTGGCAGTGGGATATAAATTAACTGGTCAAGTCGACCAGGTCGCAGAAGTGCAGGGTCAATAATATCAGGCCTGTTTGTGGCCCCAATAATAAAAACAGTTTTCTTTGCATTCATGCCATCCATTTCAGTAAGAAGTTGGTTCAGAACCCGATCAGCTGCTCCACCAGCATCTCCACTACTGCTTCCCCTCTGCAATAAAATCAAGCACCATTCTTCATAAGCAGTGATACATGGATAACTACTTTTTTTTCTTTTTGCCCTCCCTTTTACAGATTTATCTACCTATATCTACTTGATTGCCAGATTGGGATATGTGCGGTCTCAAAGTCCGGGAAAATTCGTCAAAAAGTTCCCATGTTTGCTACTACAAAATAATTCGGAAAACTTGAAAACTATCTTACCTGAGTAGCGATAGAGTCGAGCTCATCAAAGAAGAGGACACAGGGTGCAGATTGTCTAGCCTTGTCGAAAATTTCACGGACATTGGCCTCACTCTCTCCAAACCACATGGTGAGTAGCTCAGGCCCTTTGACACTAATGAAATTGGCTTGACACTCATTTGCAATTGCCTTGGCAAGAAGAGTTTTTCCACATCCTGGGGGACCATAGAAAAGAACACCTTTTGAAGGTGACATACCAAATTTCTCGAACTTCTCTGGATGCTCCACAGGGTATTGAACAGTCTACAAATATGAAACAAGAACAATGAAAACCCTCCTAAAGACAGAACTTAGTGGTGTATATCAATCCATCAAGACCGATTTATTGAATTCAATTACCTCTTGAAGCTCTCTTTTGACATTTTCAAGACCTCCAATATCTTCCCAGGAGACATTAGGCACTTCAACAACCTGTGTATAGTTTTCAAAAAAGAACCCAATAAACTTGTGAACTAAAACAACAAAACCCATCTATTCCATCCATAAACCCCATACAGACAAAATGACAAGAGAATCACAAGCAACAATGAACATTGCACATGATCAGGTAGCAAGCTGTTACATAACTGGGTCATAAATAGGCTACTTACCGTTTCACGCAATGCAGATGGATTACTTGTTCCTAGAGCAGTTTGGAAGTGCTCATTTGTGACAGCCATTGAATTCAATATTTCAGCATCAATGGAATCATCTTCCAGATCAATGACATCCATTTTCTCTCTAATGCACTGAAGTGCAGCTTCAGTGCAAAGAGCAGCAAGATCTGCACCAACATAACCATGTGTATCTTTTGATATTCTTTCCAAATCAACCTGCAGAATCAAATACTCGTCATTATGCTACGATCACAAGTTGATCCCCCAAAACAAAATAAGAATTCAATAAATTGGCTTACTTCTTCTGCAAGCTTCATATTCTTGGTATGGATACGAAGTACTTCAAGACGTCCAACTTCATCAGGAACACCAATGTCAATTTCCCTATCAAACCTACCAAACCTTCTGAGAGCAGGATCAATGCTGTTAGGACGATTGGTAGCTCCCATAACTATGACATGAGCACGAGATTTCAGTCCATCCATCAGAGTCAGGAGCTGTGAAACAATCCTTCTCTCAACTTCACCATGTGTCTTCTCTCGCTTGGGAGCAATTGAATCAAGTTCATCAATGAATATAATAGATGGAGCATTTTTCTCAGCCTCTTCAAACGCCTTCCTGAGATTGCTTTCACTCTCTCCAGCCAACTTGGACATGATTTCTGGTCCATTAATGCAAAAGAAAAATGCACCTGTCTCGTTAGCCACCGCTCTGGCTATCAGGGTCTTTCCTGAACCAGGGGGTCCATAAAGTAAAATACCCTTTGGTGGTTTCACACCAATGGATTTGAAAAGTTGAGGATGCCTCAATGGTAATTCCACCAGTTCACGAATCTGAGCCATCTGTTTCCTCACACCACCAACATCATCATAGCCAACTTCGTCCAGTCTCTCCTCATCCTCCCTTTTAACAGGCTCCCCCTCACAAAAAATTTCAGTGTCTGGAGCAACAACACAATACTCTCCTGGGTCAGTCTCAATGACTTTGAATTCCACGCTTCTCATCCCTCCTCTAACAAGGAAATTGTCCCCTTTCCTCAAAGGACGATATGCTTCCAAAAAGTAAGCTGCAAAAAGAAAAGACATTTAAAATTGAGGCCAACACAAACAGAGCTAGAAAATAAGGTGGATAGAATTTACTGACAAAGAATGACAACTTTCACCCTCTAATTTTCACTGCCAATCGACAAAATCAAAGAGTAGAATGTACAAAATCAAGGAAAGACCATGAATTGGAGATAATTTAATAAATACAGGAGAATTCCAAAAGAGATGCGCATAGAGAGGACAGGCAACTGCAACTCCACATTCTCCCAAAACCCAGAATTCTCCTGTACTATCATCTCAACTGTTATACCAGAACACGACAGAAATTATACTTCTGTAAAACTCACAAACTTAAAATGGCGTCTATGACCCAAATAATGAGTTCTCCGAGACACTTACGTTTCAAGAATGCATCAAACAAATCCCCGGTGAGACCTTCTATTGTATCATCTATAGGAAGTATGTGGACACGCTTCCCATACTTAACATCTGGACATTGGTGCACAGACACAACATCTCCAAGACGGACCCTCAAATTTGAACGGACAACCTTGTTCATCCTAATTTTCATCTCATCGCATGTTTCGTCGGCAAGAGCAATGACAACTGTATCCTTCCTTTTCTTTCCCTGGATAAAAATGCAGCACAAAACTATTGAGTCAATCGGATAGACATGCAAACACGTGCAAACAGATTCAGACAGGTAACCTCATTTTAACTAGTTAAAATTAAACCACACGAACCACGAGAAAATTACAAACATTGTTTTTAAAAGAAAAAAAGTGCAAAAATAAAAATGCAACAAGATCCATGGGACACCGGGGCTTGAAGTGAAAAGTAAAGCACACAATTTTACGAGACATTAAAGTATCAAGCGCACACACATATATATACATAAATGAATGTAGTACAGTAATAATCAAATTGCAATTAAAATAACTAATTTAAACATCCAACATACCATAATGCCCAGTATCAATTCAACTCCTCAACATTAAAATTCAAAGAATCAACAGTTTCTCATTGGAATCACAATGTGCGTCTTTGTTTGAGCGCGCACTTATTAAGAGAGAACATAACTATACCATACTTCATCACTTCAAACTTGGTTTCGTTTTTCTTCAAAAGTAACAGTATTCTCTAACTGGCATATCTAGTTTGATTCTGGAAGTCTCTTGTTTTTATGAAGTTAGTAAATTCATTGCTATGATTCAGAAATTCTTTTTCCCAGGTCACTTAGAGAAACCATTGACATCTGCTCATCAAGGATCAACAGAGTACAGACTCGATGACACATCATAAGCTAGGAACACAGATAATCCCCACCTGTGACTAGGACAAGCTAGCTTTGTCACACTTGAGGAGCGCTACAAAACTAAATAAACAATGTGAAATATGAAAACAAAACTGAAGCCCATTATGAGAACACAATCCGACACTCTAACCTAATATAAAATTCTGAATGTACATAAGTTCGATACAGATCAGTGGAGACTCTAAAACATATAGGGAGAGGGGGCCATCCATGAACCACATCACAAAATCCACTTGCATAAGAAGCGGAAGCAGTATGTAAATAAACAATCAATCAACTACCTCAATCCAAAATTAGTTGAAGTTGGCTATGATTCACTGTATACATTTAGCTATATTCTAGTCCATTTCGTACCAATACCAAATGATTTGCCTTATACAACATAAATGAATGATTCTTTATAACTAGATATTTTCTAAAATCTAACATGTATCCTTACACGAACATATAAGTCTCTAATCCAACTAAAAAGACTCCCGACAATCACCGGGATCTAATGTAAGCGTAACAATAACAACTATAACTTAATGTCAACTAATTGGTATAGTTACATGAAATCTTAGCTTCAGATGTATTTTCTTCTTACTTAAATCCACATCAATTTCAAGAGTGTGGGAAGCCATATGAGCATGTTATTTTTCTGGACTTGAACCACACTTGTTACACGTTCGTGAATAATTTGTAACTACACCTCTACAGCTTGTGACTATCTTTAAATAATAAGTTGCTTTTCAGTTTGAACAAATAGGTCACAGCTATTACCCCAACATCACCACCTCAAAACGTAGAAACACTAATATCATATCTGTCAAATCTATTTATAAGTGTTGCTTCAACTCAATCCACCAGATTCACCAACAAATAACAAACCAACCTATATATTAACCTAAACAACCAAAAAACAACTACTAACAAAGTTACCTTCAACTGTAAACCCTAGGCAAACAGATTATCCCCATCAAAACCCTAAAAAACTCGAGATTTAAAGTTAAATTATAAGTTGCTTTTCCGTTTGAACAAATAAGTCACAGCTATATAACCCATAAAACTGTCATTCTCAGTCCCATCAATCAAACAAGCAGAACAAAGACTAATATCATATCTCTCAAATCTATTTGTAAGTGTTGCTTCAACTCAATCCGCCAGATTCACAAACAAATAACAATAACAACTTAGATATTAACCTAAACAACCAAAAAAAAAGTTATCTTCACTGTAAACCCTAGGCAATCTAATTATCCACATCGAAACTCGAACAAACTCGAGATTTAGGGGAAAAGCCCAAAAAGTAAGACAATTAGATAACCTTGATGAGAATTGTATCTCCACGGAAGAGCTGAAGCTTCTCCATGGTAGCAGGATGTAGTGCGACAACAGAGTTATCATCGTTGACCGCGTCGTCAACGACAAGCCGATTAGGTGACTTCTTTCTCTCCAAAATCGCCGTTGAGAAATCCTTCTTCGCACCTTTTCTGAAAAAAACAAAATCACAATACAAATCTCTAGAAACGATACGAAGTAAAATAACTCAGTTGATTAACCGATCGAGAACTTACGAGTCAGATGACTCGGCTTGGTTAGTCATGCTTACGAGATCTGGATTAGGGTAAGAGAAACTGACTTTTGTGCTGGAGAAGAGAACAATGAGTGCAACAAAGGGATATGGCGAATTTATTATTAACGTATCATCTGATTTTTGTACTAGTAGGTAAGGTATTCCGTATTTAGGTGGGAAAAGAAAAGGGTATTCAGTATTTGGACAATATTTGGTTTTTCAAGTTAAATTAAAACCAACAAAGTTTATGAAAAGTTAAGGCTTTAAGGAACCATTAGTAATTTGCAAAAAGCTTAAAATTATTATTATGAATGATGACTATTATGAGGGATATTTATTTTACTATAAATACATTTTGAATCCACTATTTTGATATTTGACATTGAAATTTAATATTTATAAAATTCGTGATCAAAATAATAAAGATCATTTGCACTTTTGCGTGCTACATTTGATTGTTCAGTCTGTTCACCATGTCCTCATACTGGCTCTAGAAATGTTGTCCATAGCTATTTTTGTATGATTTGTTGTTTCCAAACTGTTGCTCTGCATATTGTATGTTATTCTCAGTTTGCTTCTTCTTGCTTTTGAAATCGGGAGGGTAACCTAACTTTCCTATAGCAATCATCTGTTACATGCCCCTTATATCCACAAAGCTCACACACTATTCCACTAACTTGCTTTCTAAAGTATGAATTTTGTCCTGAGTAAAAATTTTGATTCTTACCTCTCCCTACTAACATAGTTAAGGGATCCTTATTCATTCCTCATACTCCCATTGTTTTTTGGCTTTCTTCTTGTATTAATATTGCATAAGCTTGATTTATGGTAAGCACAAGTGTTCTCAATAGTATATCACTTCTATCATGTCCATAATTTTCATTGAGTCCCATAAGGAACTGCAAAAGTATTTGTGAGGTCAGCTGTTCAACATAAGATCTAGATTCAACAAAATCACGTAAAGGCAAAGTTACCAACAAATCTTTTAATTTCATATAGTAAGTTGTAACTAGATCCATACCTTGAGTCGGAGTAACTATCATTCTCCACAATTGATATATCATTGTTAAGTTCGACCTATCAAACCTTTATTTGAATTCACACCAGACCTTCCCTGCACTCGCTGCAAACATAATTTCGGTCATCAACTCCGGCGTCATTGTGCATCCTATCCATGAGAGCACAATTGCATCACATCTCTCCCATTGCAGTACCAAATCCCTTATACATGCTTTTTGTACATGTGTCATCTATAAACCCTAGCTTATTTTTACCTAGCAGGGCCAATCGAATCGATCTACTCCATAAAGCATAATTCTCTGGTCCCGTTAGTTTCATCGGAATTAAAACTACTCGCGGTGTATCGGAAGCTTGCAAATACAGTGCATGATTGTGATCTAATTGTGTTATTTCATTTCTTTGAGCATTTTCAATCGCGACTTCTTCAACTGCCATTGTTGAGCTTCGAGTAGTGATTTGCGTGATCTCAATATCACCGCTCTGATGTCATGTCAAAATATCTAAAGAAGATCACAACTAAAACATGCAAACATATTTGAGAATTGAAGATAGCAACATTGTAGAGAATTTCTAGTGAGAGAATTTTATTATCTGCTCTTGTGAGCTCGACGGAAGGAGTACATTGTAAACATTTAATATGCGGTTATAACAAACCCCTAACTTGTGTACAATTTAATACTCAAACTTCTAATGTTAACAGTATAGTCCTCTAGCTTTTAATAGACCCATATGCTATTTTTTCTTGTTTTCAAATTTTACAGAAGTTATTCCATTTCATATCCATGGTGCTATTTGGATCAGTTTTCATCCTTAAATAGTCAATAATTATAGAAGGGGAAGAGTTTTGCAACATCAATACAATAATTATTACAATACTAATATGGTGCTAACCAAAAATAAATCGCTACTATTGGGATTTGAGTTTGTAGAGAAAGCAAATGACATTTATCGACCTCGTTTGTTTGTACTTAATGGGGGCTTAATCTGAATAGTTTAGACCTTAAACCATTGAGTGCATTTTTTACATCAAGATCTGGTCACTTATTTAGTCTGAATAGGTCTTAATCATTAAGATCTTAAACAAAGTCTTTTTAACGACCCGTTTGGTCATTTTGAACTTTTTGACATGTTTTTCCAAGAATACCCTTCCTATAGCTTTATCTCAGTAATTATGACTTGCAGGAATGGGTGGTGTGGTTCTCGAGGCAATCAGGTGAGTTTCGAATCAACTTTAGCAAAGATGGAAGCTCTTAAGTTAAAGAAAGAAGAGGTTTGACTCAAAGTTGACTTTTGGGTAAACACATTATTTTTGAAGTTTCATCAATTTTGTTAGGTTCGAAATGTGATTTATGACTTAGTCAAGTCATTGGTTTGGGTCCCGATGGGTTCATGTGATATTTGAGTACTTAGGTGGAGATTTAGGTCATATTGAGAAAATTCCGAACCAGTGGTTTGTCGATTATGTCTCCTCTATCGGTTTTTCACACAGCAGATCCGATCATTCCCTGTTCATCTACAACAAGGGTACAAACATGACTTACCTATTATTATATGTTGATGATATCATCCTCACCACATTATCGGATGCTCTTTGCCGGTCCATTATGTCTCTCATTTCCTCTGAGTTTGCTATGAAAGATATGGGGCCCCTAGTTATTTCTTGGGCATCTCTGTCACTCGACATTCTGGCGACCTATTTTTGTGTCAGAAGAAGTACGCCGAATAGATCCTTGATCGTGCAGGCATGCCATCTTGCAAACCATCCCACACGCAGTAGACACCAATTCCAAGCTCAACGCTGATTCTGACCCGACTCACTATCGTAGCCTGATTGGGGCCCTGCAGTACCTCATATTCACGAGACCTGACATATCCTATACCGTACAACAAATATGCTTACATATGCACAATCTGACGGAAGCACACATGCATGCCCTCAAACGTATTTTAAGATACGTCTAAGGTAAACTTCACTTCGGATTACATCTATACATGTCCTCGCTTACTAGTCTCACTGCTTATTCTGATGTTGACTGGGGTGGATGTCCTGACACCCGACGCTCCATGTCTGGTTACTGCATTTTCCTCGGAGATAACCTATTGTCTTGGTCTTTCAAAAGGCAACCTACACTATCCCGATCCAGTGCCGAAGCAGAGTACATATGTGTTGCCAATGTCATCTGTGGGTCTTATTGGATTTGTAACCTTCTACTTGAGCTTCACTGCCCGATTCAAAAGGCAACATTGATCTACTGCGATAATATTAGTGCGATATATCTTTCCGGCAATCTCGTCCAATATCAACGCACTAAACACATTGAGATGGACATTCATTTTGTTCGCGAAAAAGTGGCTCATGGTCATGTTCGTGTCCTTAATGTTCCTTCCAGATATCAGATTGCCGACATCTTCACCAAAGGACTTCCGCACATACTATTTGATGATTTTCGAGCTAGGCTCAGTGTTCGTGAACCTCCCGCTTCGATTGCGGGGGTGTAATAGAATATTTTTTGAATATTCTTTCATTAATTGTATATCTCTAATTTTTTTATAGAATTGTATTCCTATTATAGTTAGGTCTCCTAATTTAGGTAGAATTGTTTTTCCTATTGTATTTACTATATATATGATACATTATTGATGAATAAAATCAAGCAACATATTCCTTCAGAACACATCAAAATTCTCCGCCCCTTGCGGCATTAGCGCACAATTAAATAAAAAATAAAAAATTTAAACCTATATATTAATTCCTCAGGATAAAAAAAGAGTGTCCACTTAGTCTTTATTTTTTGATTAAAAAAGTGTCAACTTACCAAATCAAGAAAGAATTAATCTTATTTTTTTCTTTAGATTTGCCATAATTAAGTGTAAAGTGTTCAAATTTCAATACCTATTTAATTAAGGATATTTTAGTCAAATTACCTATTTTTACCTTGAAGTTAATATTTTCTTAGGCGTGAAGTGAACACTCTTTTTATCCGGACGGAGGAATAATACAAAAGTATTTTATTTAATCGGCACTTATAAAGTAATTATATATAAATTTTATTAATAAACATTAATTTATAACAATATAAAAATGACAATTAACTTGTGGCACTACATTGTAATATACAATTTTTTTACACCACCCATGCATATCAGTGGAATTCGTTAGAAAAAATTTACCGCACAAATTAGCACAAAGAAAGAGACATTGAAAAAAAAGATAAAAGGAGAAGATGCTCTTTTGACCCTATTTTGCGCTATGCATTTATTGAGTTGGCATTTTGTCAAATATGCTACTCACTGATAGTAACTTTCTCAAATTGGAAAATGAAAAAGAAAGTGCTAGTATCCATCTTTAATTATGATTTTCTGGGTTGTATAAACTGTTTTACTTATATTATAATCTTATTAACTAAGACACACTTAGCTCCCACTCAACAAATTTTCAAATAGAAGAGGAATTTTGGACGCGTTTTTCTTTTTTCTTGCCGCTGTGTCATTGTTTTCTAAAGCAGCCAAAGCATATAGTATAATTTAGCGGTAACATGTATAAATTTAATTCACCATCTCTCTTTGTTTCAGCATGACATGTAGGTGTGGACAAAAAATCCGGAGAATCGAAAAAACTGAATCGAACAAAATTCGGTTCGGTTTTTTCTCGTTTTTTTTAAAAAAAATTGATTTTTTGAAAAATCGAACCGAATCAGGATTTAGTGATTCGGTTTTTAAATTTTGGATACGAACCGAACCGAAAAACCGAATTAAATATATATATATTTTTATTTTTTATTTTAGGCTACTACTATTTCTTGAATCACAGTCATTGAAGCTAATCGATGAAGCTTTTATGAAAGTCGCATGAACTTGATTAACATATCACAGAAGCATTGACATAAAATGTAGCGAGAAAAAATAGTTGTAAATTGATAAAACTTTAAATGGTCATAACTCTGCGCTCGGATGTCCGTTTTACCCAATCAATTTGTGTTTTCCCTCAAATCGATTTATAATTTTCCTTTTTCTTTAGTAAACATCTCACGATACACAATATATTTCAACGTCAAAATTTCATGACAGTGTAGATGTGAATGTAAATTTCAGTTTTGGAAATTCAATTTTTAACCCACTAGAAAAAACCAATATAATCCGATACGTTCGGCATATAAACCGAACATATCGGATTTTTTTTAAAAAAAGTTGTATTCTATTTTTTTTTAAATCAATTTTTATTCGATTCATATTTTTCGGATACAAAATCAAACCAAACCGATATACGCCCGCCCCGAATGACATCTAATGACATGAGGAGGTCGAATATCAGCATAAAGGGTTGGTAAATTGTCGCGTGACTCTTTCCCGTACCACGGTACAAGATTAGTAGCTGCTTATTCTTAGATCTAGAAACTGACTGCTTGTTGCTTTCATTTAGTTTATGTTATTACCTTGCCATAATGTATTTCTTCCTATTATAGCAATATAAGTCTGGCTTATATTTATTATTAATTTTTATTTTTTCTTGAGCCGAAGATGTATCGAAAATAACATTTGTATCTTTTCAAAATAGGAATAGGCTCTGCGTACTCTCTAATTTGGTATAATTTTATCGAGTATATTATTGTTGTTTGTCCTTTTAATTAAAATAAATAAATAAGAAATTAGGAAATTCTCAATTGGACCAAAATATATTGTGTAGAGACATACACCGGCATTGCTTATGTCCGGGTCAAAAAAAGGATCCATCAATCACTCTTCTTACTTGCACTGTTTTCCACTATCAGCCTCTTCACCTTTCTCTCTAATGTGCTATTTGTTCACTTGGATCCAGGTTCATATTATCTGTTATCCCTCTTCATTTGCTTCATTATTTGTTCAGTAATTTTACTTGCTTTTTGTGGACTTTCCGTTTTGAAGTTCGAGCCTACATGCAGCTTTTTGTGTTATCATTTGAAGCATTTTAAGCTTTTTTTCAGCGGTTCATTGGTGCTTGCTAGCATTTAAGCGCTTAGGTAGGCGTTTGACTATAGATTTTAAATATCTTTTTACTTTATTTGGAATTTATGAAGTTGAAGTTGTGTTTGTTTATAGTTTTTGCCAAGGAGAGAAGAGAGTACTTTATTTGGAATTTATGAAGATGGAGTTGGAAAACAGGTTTGGAGCACCTTTCCAAATTTGGAAACCAACTCCAAGTTGGAGTTGGAAGTTTTATAACGAACAAATTGATTTTGAAATAAAATGAATAATTATTCCGAAAAAAAAGTGAATAACTTTCATTGCCAAACGGCTCCTAAGCTTTTGGTTTTGTCTTTCTTTGTAGTCTGCTTCTCTAATTTCACTTTTGGGGTTTATGGGGTTATGTGAGTCCAGTGTTCTGTTTGCCAAGGTGTTTGTTAGAGCGGAAAAGTTTTGTGCTTTTTGTACTCTTCAGTCCCCAAATGGCCAAAGTTATACATAAGTTGTTCTATAAGAGGAAAGGAAAAAGGGTTCTTTACTATGGATATTTTCATTTTGTTCACTTAGCCTTTTTTTCTTGACTAAAAAAGAGTGGCCGCCTATCAAATAAGGAAGAATTAACCTTATTTTTTCAGATTTGCTCCTATTAAGTACTATTAGATCAAATCCCAATACATATTTAATTAGGGGCAGTTTAGTCAAATTACTTCTTTTTGTCTAGGAGTTTGTATTTTCGTAAGTCGTGTGCAAATGGCAACTGAACACTCTTTTTGATCCGGAGGGACTAGTAGATTTATTTATAAGACACTTTCAAGCTCATAAGCTTCCCATACCTAGTTGCTTGTTTTTATTTTCTTGAATATCTTTTGATTTTTCGAAACTCAGCCTTTGTGAGCTTCCCAAAGCATAGGAAAGGAGAAGAGGGTTGCTGCAGGATCTGGCCAGCCTAAAATAGGGTGACAGCCAGCATAAGCATATATTTTGACGGATAGAAGGAATATATTCGAACACTGAACCTGTAGAAGGAATAGATATAGAAAGATTCATATAGCCAACCCCAACTAACTTGGGTTAGAGATGTAGTTGATTGATTGATTAATATATTTTTACCCTTTGCAACCACAATTGGTGCCAAAGGCTCAAAAGGAGAATTTTTGTCCCGGTGCTTAAAATTTTCGAATGTCATTTATTTGTCTATTGTCTTTTGGTGTTCTTTCCATAACAAGCTATCTATGGTATTTGTTAATTAATGCTAACTTTACAGGGTTGGAACACGTTTTATGGAACTGGTAAAGTTGGTCTAGGCCTCTAGGGAAGAAAAAGTTGCGATATATTGATTTCCTTGTGAACCTTCAGCTCAAAGTTCCATTTCCGGAGTAGTTAGACAGATTGGAGAATTCCAAAGAATGGAAGAAATACACTCCCAATCAGATCAGTATATGTCTCCATCTTCTACAACAAGTAGTCCAGCTAGTAGGGTGCCATCAAGTAATTTCTTCTACCTGCGAAAACCTGGTGCACTTAGACAACCAATTTCATTTGAAGATTCACCTGTTTGGGATGAGACAAATATAGAGGTCAAAGTGGACGAAGGAGGTGATTCTATTAATGCAGCCTCCCCTTCCTTGTCAAAGATCAATAGTGGTTCCTTGCCATCTCCATCTTTACCTGAGAGGGAAGTTATTACAAGGAAGATTGCAGGAGCTTCTATTGCCTGGCAGGACTTGACTGTAACTAAAAATGGAAAAAGAAAGTACTCCGATAAGGTGGTAAAGAGTTCGCATGGTTATGCATTACCTGGAACAATGACTGTAATAATGGGTCCGGCTAAGTCAGGGAAATCGACACTCTTGAGAGCCCTTGCAGGTTTGTATTATTCAATTCATAGTCAGTTTATAGAAAAGCATCTGGTTGTTTATATATGATTCTGAGCTAGTTTTCTTTCTCTTCTTTAGGAAGGTTACCTGATTCAGCGAGAATGTATGGTGAGGTGTTTGTAAACGGGACAAAAAGGCACATGCCGTATGGTTCCTATGTATGTTGTAAGCATTTACTTTCGCTTGTGGTCATGCTTGTATTTTCAATACGAAAAGATATGTCTGGACTGTGGACTTTGACTTCCTGTTTTTATAGTTCACATTACATTAGCTGTTTGTAGGGGAGCCTTGGAGTAACTGGTAAAGTTGATGCCATGTGACCTGGAGGTCACGGGTTCAAGCCGTGGAAACAACCTCTTGCAGAAATGCAAGGTAAGGCTGCGTACAATAGACCCTTGTGGTCCGGCCCTTCCCCGGGCCCCGCGCATAGCGGGAGCTTAGTGCATCGGGCTGCCCTTTTTTTACATTACATTAGTTGTTTGTTCACTCTGAACTGATTTTTGGAATATAAAATCATAATCACTCTCCTAGTAATGACCACTGGTTCAGTGAGTTAATTGCCCTGCTTTTCATCGACCAATCCTTTGGCTCTCCTGCACAAAGTGATCTGTGTATTCCCTTTGGCAAGAAGATGTCACATTTGAAGCAAAACATTCATGCAACTGGTTCTAATTATGTGGTATAATTTCATGTAACTGCTGTTTGGAAATCCCTTTTCCATTTTTATCCCTTTTTAATAGCGCAATGAGGCTTATTCCCTGGTTGATTAGGAGCTGCAGGTACGAATTTAGGCCTGTGAACCCCTTCCTGTTCCCAAGCTTTAGATTAAATCATTCTTTCCATCTCAACCAATGGTCCTTGCCCAAGGGGCTCTGAAAAACATATTTTCCTTAAGTTTGAGCACATCTATGATCATCTACAAACATCATCCAATATAGATATTGAAAACAATAGCTCAAACGTTTAAGGTGGAGGCTAATCATCATGTTAATATTAAAATACATAATGTATGACTAGTTTATTTGGTTTGAATTTGGGTTAATGAAGTGTTGGTACTTTTCGGCTTTTTGGAAGAAAACTTCAATTGAATCAAGTAAATTGGGAAGGGGGCTGTAGTTTTCCTTGTTTTGTCAGCTTGTGCCTTCTGACATGGAAAGTTTGCTCATTTACAGGGATATGTTGACAGAGAAACTACTCTTATTGGACCATTAACTGTGCGTGAATTCCTATACTACTCAGCTTTGCTTCAACTTCCTGGTTTCTTTTGTCAGAAAAGAAGTGTGGTGGAGGATGTTATAGATGCTATGTCACTGGGAGATTATGCTAACAAACTTATAGGTGGCCACTGTTACATGAGAGGTCTTCGAAGTGGTGAGAGAAGGCGTGTCAGCATTGCCCGGGAACTTGTCATGAGCCCACATATTTTATTTATTGATGAACCTCTTTATCATCTTGACAGGTTCTCTTCTTACTCGTTGAAAAATCACAACAATTTTTATTGAACTTCATTTAGTTTACATTGACATATTCATTAACCGTAACTGCATGAGTGATCTTCGTAGTGACTAGACTACTTGAATTAGTAGCACACAATAGCCGCCAAAATTTCCAATTATATACCTAAGACAAGAAGAACTTCATTTTATTTTCCTAAGTATGTTGTAGTTTTTCTGTCCAATAAAGCGTTATAAAGTACTAATGCTCTATGTTTGTTTGACGAGTTAATTAGGCATAAAGATGGATTTGCTTGTCCTGTATAGTATGCATGTGGTGATAGAGAAAGACCACGTCTTTTGTTGAACTATTGAAGGATGTTAGTAAAGTTGGTACATATCAAATCATGCTGGATGTTTATATGATTTGAAAGGTCTATTAGTATATAAAAAAGGTCGGTAAATATTTCAGCATTTTGGGTAGAACATGTTATATAAAAAGGCTACAAGCTTTCTTTGGGAAAGACCCACAAATGAAGCTTAGGATTGCTAGCTTAAGGTAGAGGTAAGGTCTGCGTACACTCTAACCTCCCCAGACCCCACTTGTGGGAATATACTGGGTATGTTGTTGTTGATTGCAGCCTTCTAGGAGTTAGTTACCAGAAGATAATGTGGAGGTGCTTTGATTGGATTAGTACTGAAGTTCGTCTGTCATACATGAAAACATCAATTTTAAGGTTGAGGGAGAACCATCTGATTGATGTTTTTTCTTATTTTATTGTCTGGAAATTGATATTTTGTAGCATATTCCAAATCAACTGTAGGGTTCCAACTGAATGAATATCCCGGTACCCTATTCTCTAAAATTCTCCTTATTAATTCTGTGTTTTTGTCTTGCTATTCTTAGTGGTTGGGACTTGATGCTCTTGGATTTCTTCTACCTGTAAAAATAATAAACTACTCTAATTTAGCTGATGTTTAGTCCTTGTTATGTTTAGCGTTTCCGCACTTCTGATGATGGTTACATTGAAGAAGCTTGCCAACTCTGGCTGCACTCTGATATTCACCATTTGTCAAAGCAGTACTGAAGTATTTGGCCTTTTTGACCGAATTTGCCTCCTCTCAAATGGAAAGACATTGTTCTTTGGTGAAACATTGGCTTGCTTACAGGTAATTTTACCTTGGTATGCTTCCTTCCACTGTCCATCTTGGTTCAGGGAAGGCCTTGGTTTTTTAGCAGTCATAACTGCATCAAACAAAAGCACTGAATAACGAATGATATTGTTTATGCTGCAATAAAGGTTTGTTTGCTTTTTCCTTTAATAAGAGAGATCCAGAAATGGGCGTGGTTTATCTGAAAAGAAAGAAGTCAATTGTTAGTCAGATGATACCCTATTTTATAAGAGAAAATGAGCCCATGCAGTTCGGCTGAAGTTCTTTATTTATTCTCATTTTGCATTAAAGGAGCCAAGAATGGTCTAGCGATGTTGAAGTAAATATTTACCCAGGTTATGATGGTTACTCTGGGGAACATGTCTTTTAGTGGAGATAAGTTTTGCAGGATAAGGTTGTATCAGTAGGACATATCTGTTCTTAATGTTACTAATTGTTAGAGACTAACATATCATTTAATTGTGAAGCACTTCTCGAATGCTGGATTCCCTTGTCCAATTATGCAAAGTCCTTCTGATCACTTCTTGCGTGCTATAAACACAGAATTTGACAGGATTATTACGATGTGCAAAAGCTGGCAGGTATTTGCTTATAAGCATTCAAAGCTCTGCCTTTTTTTTTCGCTTTAAAAACTCAATCATAGTGGTTAAAGATAGTGATTGATTTGTTGAAAATTGTTAGGATGTTGGAAACAGTTCTAACTCAGTTCAGTGTGCTACCTCTTTTCTCCATATTCATGCTTTTGTTTTATTGTGCTGCGGAAAGCTCTTTGAGAAAGGAACAAGGATTTTGCTTTTGTTATACAATGCAAAATGCAAGTTCAAAGATTCTCGCCTGTTCTCTGGCTACCCTATCCCCTCCCCCTCCCCAACACAAAAAGGAAAGATGTTCCTTCAAGTTTGTGCTTTTGTCATCTCAACAGGATAACCATGGAGACTTATCATCAGTGACCATGGATACTGCCGTTGCTATACGTACCATTGAAGCAACTTATAGATCATCGGAAGATGCTGCTGCTGTTGAATCAATAATAACGAAGCTTACTGAGAAGGTACGTTTATCATAGAAAAAGAGAGCATGTTTGTAATAATGAAACTTACCGAGAAGGTATGTTTTTTCACTGTTGTCACTATTGACATCATGGATAATTACTATTGACTTTGCTCAATCTTTCTCCAAGAACTTTTCAAAGTGTCAACTGAAGATCTAAGCAATGCATACTGTAATGTGACCACTAGATACTAGGAAGTATTCCCATTCTTGATATGAACCAACTACATACATAAGCTATTAAGCTCGTGTGCTCTGGGTAGTAATATAATTTGAGCATTCTGTTGAAGGATGCTCTTGTTGGCTTTGGTTTGTTTTGACAAATTAGATCGTCCTCAATTATCATTTTTTTTGTGTGTGAACTGAAGTTTGTGGTTTCATTGGCCTAGAATGAAGCAGAAGTTTTGTCACTGTCCATTTTAAGAGCTACTAATTTTAGTTCCTTGGTCAGTGTATACCAGAAAAATTTATAGTCCTTGCTATTGTGTTAGTACCACATAAAGAGTTACTTATGCCAATGTCTAAGTTAGAGTTTCCTCCAATCTTTGTTCTTTGCAATACCAAAGTTCTTTAACAGTAGAGGTAATTTGGCAACCTTATGAAGTATTTTTAAACTTGATGCATTACTCCCTCTATTCCTAAAAGAATGACGAAATTTGGAATAAGAGGGTCATATGATTTAGTTTCGGTCTATTTCATACACTGATTTCTAATCTTTTAAAAGAATAATTTATCTATTGAGAAACTACATAAAGTCTTTACTAAAAAAAACTACATAAAAAGTACTGTTTACAATTAAAACTAGTTCAAGAAATATTTGATAATATCATTGTCAAGTAGAAAAACAGTGGCTTAGAAAGCCTTAGAGTGTTCAACCATAAAAGTTTTAGCGGTCAAATGATCATACTTACTGCCTGAGCTTCAATACCGTCTCTCTGATTTCTTGCATTCCGTCCTTACAGGAAGGTCCATCTCTCAAAAGAAAGGGAATGGCAGGAAATGTAACACGAGTTGCAGTTTTGACTTGGAGATCTTTATTGGTTATGTCAAGGGAGTGGAAATATTATTGGCTAAGGTTGATTCTTTATATGTTTCTTGCCCTTTGTATTGGCACTGTGTTTTCTGGATTGGGGCATACCTTGTCGTCTGTCATGGTAAGCTAATAACTAAATAATCAAACGCATCTCTTTCCTTTTGCATATGTCTAATTCAGTAGTCCATCCATATGATGTTTGTGCACCAGACCACGTTTTTCTGTTTACAGTCCATGAAATAATCATGGAGTGAGTTGATATTGCTGTTTGATTTTTTTTTCTCATGGTAAATATTTGCCATTACTTGATCTTGTTTTCAGTATGCAAACTATGACGTTTTACTTGCCATGCAGACAAGAGCAGCAGCAATATTTGTATTTGTTTCATTCACCTCTCTGCTAGGCGTCACCGGTGTACCTTCACAGTTGAAAGAGATCAAGGTGATGTCCAGTAACTTATTCGTGTTTCTTCTGGATAATGCACAAGCATGCTTCTTTAAAACTAATTATATGTGAACGTCATGTTTGAATGAATCCAGTACATGTGTATATTTAAGGGTTAGTTTCTCATATGGTCACTCAACTAATAGTTATTATCTCAGAAAGTCACCTTCTTCTTGATTCCAATTTGCTTTAACAAAGAAAGTGATTTTTTGAGATAATAACTATTAGTTGAGTGACCATCGGAGAAATCAGCTCGCATATTTAAGAACCAAGGGTTGTTTTGTAGGCTGAGAGTGGGCTATACACCTTCTTATGCCCATTTGGTATGCCAAGTACATCTAGGTCTTGTATTTTGTTCCTCTGCAAAATAGGGTATTTAGATAATCCCTTCAAACAGAGTAAACTTTTCAATTTATCATTGGTTTCAATTCATTCTTACTTGCTCTTTAGAAAGTTTGATTTTGTTATGGCCCTGATAATATACTGTTGTGAGTATCCTCATTCAGTTCAAAAACCAACATAATCAACATTTTGATGACTTGCAGATATACACCAGTGAAGAATCAAACAAGCATGCTGGGGCATTTGTTTTCCTACTTGGGCAGCTTTTTGCCAGCCTCCCTTTCTTGTTTCTCATCTCCATTTCGTCAAGTTTAGTCTTCTATTTTCTTATTGGGTTGCGGAATGAGTTCAGCTTGCTGATGTACTTTGTGCTGAATTTCTTTGCGTGTCTGTTGGTAAATGAGGGGTTGCTACTGCTTGTTGCTTCCATTTGCCAAAATATCTTCTGGAGCATCTTAAGTTTTCTGTCCATACATGTAAGTTCTGCCTTAAATCTTAATTTGCAAGAGAAGATTTACTATGGGATGAAGTTGACAATACTTTTTTTTGCCTTTCTCTTTTGGTTATTGTCATATTCCATTGATTGGAAAATATGTAGGATTCTGGCTGTCTGTACTTTGTTGTAAGGGTCAATTTTTTCTGAAAAGGGGAATCGAGTAAGTTGGGCATCTGAAATGTTTGCGATTCTAGTGTTATATAGGATACTTTTAGGAGTATTATTTAATTATCATTTCATGTTGAATCCAGTCCTATCTTTTTCATCCAACGTCGATCATCTCTCTTGTTTCAGGTGATAATGATGCTTTCTGCTGGCTATTTTAGAATCAGAAGTGCTTTGCCTGGACCAGCATGGATGTACCCCATTTCTTATATTGCTTTTCATACTTACTCTATCCAGGCAAGTTTGAGACTTGGCTTAAATTCATAATTAACTGCATGTTCGTGATCACTGATTATTGCTGAAGTATACTTACTAAACTTCTTTATACCAGGGACTATTGGAAAACGAGTACATCGGAACTTCTTTTGCAGTTGGGCAGGTGAGAACCATATCTGGTTACGAGGCTCTGGAAAATGTATATGATATATCTGAAGACAGTAACACTAAGTGGAAAAATTTACTGGTGCTGTTTGTTATGGCAGTTGCATACAAAGTTCTTGTATTTATTCTGCTAAAGTGCTGTATCAGGAAAAACCTCTGTATCTACAAACTTTTCCTCTAACCAAAATACAAACAATCACAGATAGATGCTATACTTAGCAACTTCTGTTTCAGTTTCTTGGGTTTTATTGCTTATAAATTTTGCAATTTAGAGCATGAATATCAAACCTTGGAGCTGTTATCGAAGTTTGAATTCTCTAATGCATTATTTAAGAGGAACAGTAGAGCTAATTTGTCTTCTATTCCTGGTTCAGTTTATACCCAGGATCCAGCAATTCAGAGAAAATAATCTCATTTTCCTTTAAATATTTCAATTTTGACTCCTTATCACTTTGTTTCCATCAACACTTGCAAACCTATTAACGGACTTGGTGTGACTCACAACTCACACGTAAACATCCATCTATCTATTATTAAAAGTCAAGTGACCGCCTAGAAAAAGCCACATGGCATAATTAAGACAAAGCTAACTATCTACTTAATTAAAAAACTAAATTTTAAATTAATAAATTGTGTTTTTAATTAAAATTCTAAAAATAATACAGTACATAATCGAAATTCACAAGTATTTTTTTAACACAAGCGGTTGTAACTTCTATTAATTATTGTTAATGTAAATATCTGTATATTTTAATATCTATCGTGTTTGCCATAAAAACTCCCCACACTGTTGAAGCACTTATTTGCCCATCACTAGGAACTGAAGACCTTTCATCTTTCTATGGTACGATGAAAAATGGTGTCATCGTAGATATTAATGATGATTTAGCTTTTCCTGTATAACTCAGGCACTATGCAGCGTTGGGCGTTCCACCGGGAAGGATAATCGCATAATCATTTTGTAATTAGGTTAATTAGTTACCTAGTTTGTATCAAATGAAGATATTTCTTTATATGGTTGAGTAAGCTCTAAGGTGGCCAATACAGAGAGGGTAAACGTTTCATATTCATCATTAATAATTTTCTCCTTTTTTTTTTTTTCCTAATAGCAACTGTTTAGAGAACCTATAGTTTTAAATTCCTAATTTGTTTAGAAGACGCATTTTATAGTAATTTGAATGTGATGTCTTGTATCTGACCTACTTGCTTGGAATTCAATTTTTTGGGTCCCCAATATTTTGAGCTTGACAGATCAATTTTTTTGGGGGGGATTATTTGGCGGATGAGCTATAATATGAACTTTATTTTCTATTATATTATTGCTTATTTTAAATATTTGATCACTTTGTTGTATATTTATGTATTGATTGGTAATATCACAAAGCCAAATCATATTTGTTGTGCTTTTGATTTTTGATTGACTTTGTTTATCATTTTTATTATTTTTCAAACAGTATTTGTCAATGATATTCATGACCTGAAGATATCTTCTCTCTTAGCGCCAAATTGAGTGAATTTAATCAAAATTATAATTAGAAACATATAGTTTAAGCACATACCTTTAAGTAGACTTTCAGATCACCGAAGTAGTCTCACCCTCCTATGGCCTGTATTTCCCCTTTGCCTTCCGCCGCGGGTACTCTGTCGCCTGGGAGCTTGGGAGGCAATTACGGGTATCCTCTGATCGCCTTCCTTCCAGTGGTGTGCTTTAACCAGTATAGTTCTAATCATAATAAATCAAAGTATTATACTTCGTGTTCTTATGATATTCTTGGTTGATATAAGATTATGATTATGAATGTTTAGACGATGATAGAAGATTATGATTATGAATGTTTAGACGATCGGTATAGGTTATAGTATGGTTATCTGCCGGATAGATAGAAGATTATAGACGTTTTATTAAAAAATGAAAGTGAACCTAAGATTACAACTCAGATTAGTATATGATTGTTATTTGATTAACTCTGAAAGAAGTTTGATTAAACAGATTACCGTCTATGTTCTAGCCTCTAGGGGTATATAGATGAAGAAAAGATCCGCACCCGAAATTGGTATCAGAGCTTGTAATTAGAACAAAGGTTTAAAAAATGAAAACACATCCATCGTTTAAACAAGTTAGACTCTTAAATAAGATGTTATGGAGATGTAGAGAAATGAAAAGAGATTTATTAGAAATGCGAAGACAGAATACTATTATAATTGAATCCCAGGAAGACTGGACGAGAGAAGATATGGCAAAATTAGCATATAATGACGAACAATTAGAGTTGAGAGATCGAGTGGAAAGGCAAGCATATAGAAGATTAGTAGAAATAAATACTCGAATATATGAGATGAACGACTTGATGGAAAGTATAAAATCAGATTTAAGAATGGAAATAGAACACTATGGATGAAACTAGATTAATACAGCAGCAAGAACAAAAAGTACAGTTAGAAAGAGTAGCAGAAAAATCGCTTACATATAATAGGGATATAAACCAGCATATTATAAGTTGCAGAATAGGAATAAAAATAATTGAAGAAAAGGATAAACAGTTATTAGAACAACATATAACAATGAATGAACATGAAGAAAAAATAACGCTTTTAAGAAATTTATCAGCCTTAAGAGAAGAACGAATAAGGCAGAAAGATGAAGAAATCGAAAGAATAAAAGAATAGAAATTAGCAATTGAAATTAGTAATGAAAATGAAATTAGAGATTTAAAAGATATCATACAAGAACAATATAGATATATCGATTTACTAAAATATGGACGATAAATTGGAACCTAAAGATCTTTATTATCAAATGAATACTTATGAAGGAGGAACTAGTCAAACACTAAGTTTTAAACCAGATACATACCAGAAAATTCAAGACGAAAAAGAAGAAGTATCTATAAAAAATATATTTAAAACAAAATGGTTTGAAAGAAATAAGGAAATAAGGTATATAGCACAGAAACATGAAAACGTAATTGATACTATGAGTACTAATGGTAGAACTAAGATTAATTTAATTACCGATGAATTAATTAAAAGAGAATTGGCTAAATTATCGACTAAAGAGGCAAAGAAATATAAAAATATTTACTTTGGAGGAGTAGAATTTACAATTAAAGCATATTTTCAAAAGAATATTGACACACCTATACAGATTTACGTATTAGACGACAGAATATTAGGAAATTTACAAGACGCATTGATATCAGTAATCAAAGGAAATTTAATATATCAAAAGTTAAAATTCACAATACAACCAGACTTTAGTGTATCAATCAAAGATGAAAATAAAGATTTAGCTTTAACACTATACTATAAGTTAGATGGAATAAACATGCCACCAGGAAGTAAAGTAATGAGTATAGAAACAAAGATGATATATGCCCTAACAGGAAACCACCATGTAAAGAAACAATATGAAATGAATATCATAGTACCAAAAATGTATAAAGAAATACTCGAACAGATAGAACATAAAGAAAACTCTAAGATTACTATACCAGAAGAAATAACTATGGATTTTTATACACGAACTATTACACCATCTAAAAGATTAATACCCCGAGTAGAAGGATCTAAACTAAGTATAACTAGGGAATCGTTAAATAGTATACCAAGGATAAAACCCAGAATAATAGATTTGATAAACATAGAGTGTAATAGATTAAAAATCAAGGTTATAATATTCAAAAATATGATAACTATGGATGGAATAGCAGAAATAAATACTGGAGCAATTAAAAGTTTTATACATATAAGTAAAATAGATGAAAATGAATGTAATAGAATAGAACCACAGACTTATAATTATCCAGAAAATGAAAGAGAAATAATAATTACTAAGAGTATAAATTTAAGATTCAAGATTCAAGACTTAGAATATAAGATCAACATCGGAGTAATAGAATATGATAGCCTAAATGAATTATTATTAGGAAGTGATTTTTTGACTATGATTACTTATAAGATAAATAATAATGGAATAGAGATAACTGACCAAGGAAAGACCAGATTTATAACTAAATTATGAATATACAACTAAAAATAATAAAGAAAAAACAGAAACTAAAGACTATAAAGACGGCCTTATCAGGAGAAATATACAGCAAGTTGAAATATCTTGAATACAGCGCAAAAGAAATGAAATTAGAAAAGGATATAGAACAACTAGAAAAACAATGTGAAAAGTTTAGCAAAATATGGATAGATATGGGAAACGGTTGGAAAAAACGAATAAACAATCCTGATTATGAGCAATAACGAAAAAATAGATGCGTTATGGGAAGAAGTTGTATTAAAAGAAAAAATGAAAAACATACTGTCATTAATGAATGAAGTAAGAGATAATCAGAACAGAACCCAACAAATGATTAGGGAAGAATTAACTAGCTTATGGAATGTATCTGAAATACCAACGTTTAAATTAATATTAGAAAAATTGAATATGTTATTAGAAGAAAAAAGCAAAGGAAAACAAAAGGAACCCAGTGAGGAAGCCAGTACGAGTAGAGAAACGACTATAGCAAAGACCACTATACATAAACCAGAAATAGTGCCAATAGATGCATGAAGAAGAAGTAAAATACCCGTAATGGTAGATATAAGCAAAATAAAACCAAAATTACCAAAAGATGTAATAGATGCTTTAGGGGGACTAACAAAGTTAAATAAAGAAGGAAAATTCTAATGGAACCTGGAGCGATTACATTTTTAAAAACTCACGGTAAGGATATCATCGAAAAAGAAAGATATAAATATGAGCCTATAAGATCAAAACCAGTGAAAGAAGAAAAGCCGAAAGAGGTAAAGACACCCGTAAGAGAAACAGAGAAAACAACTTATGAATACCTAAACCTAAGATTAGATAAACAGGAACAACAGATAAATGAATTAAAGGAGGAGAACCTGAATCTAAAAGCAAGCGATACGGCAGAATGGTATAACAAGTATAGAAAATATAAAGAAAAATATAAGAATACGCAAACCCTCTTAAAAGAAACTAAAGTAGAGTTAAAAGAAACAAAAAAAGAATTAAAAGAAACTAGAGAAGAATTAAGGGAGGTAAGGCAAGAACTGTTAGAACTCAGAGAAGAAATGCAATTTCTAAGAGAACAGTTAGAAGAATTAAAAGGGAAAAAGAAAATCCAAAAGATTAAATTAAGGGGAGAAAAGAGCTCGAAAAGCAATAATCTTGATGAGCAGACAGATGCACTATGAACTACAAGCAGAGAATTCATAGAAGAAGAAGAAAATTCGAGAATATGGAAATAGTAAAAGAAAATAGCCAAATTATAGAGGCTTTACAAAAATGAAAAGAGTAAATGCTATAATAGAAGATGAACCAGATAAAGGATATAAAAGATGGTTACAATGGACACATAGAAACCGAAGTAGAATCAGATAATATTATCAACGAAGATGCAGACGACTATCCAGAAGAAGACCTAATAGACCCAAATTTGGAAGGAATAAACAGAAGAAAAACCAGACTACCCGATCATATACCAGAGGACAACAAGCCGAATTTAAAGAATTCGTAGGGTCAATGACACAAGGAGTAAATTATAACGGATATTTTCTAGATTTAGATAATGTTTATGATGAGCAGGAAGTAGGAAGAAGAATAACAGATTGGAACTTAGGAATGTATATTGCATTAATGAATAGCACGCAAACAGAAAACCTAGATTACATGTATGATTTAATATCAAAAACCTTAATTGGAAAAGCAGCATACTGGATAGAATCAATTGCATACCAACTGAGAGGAGAAGTATTAAGTTATGCAACATATTGGAAATCAATGTTAATGATATTTGATTTGTTGTTAAAAAGGGAATTCTTAGGTGAAAAATGGTTAGTAGCCAGAGAAAATGTTTTAGCAGAAAGAAAGACAGAGATTATCATGAACCTGAATAACATGAAATGTTGTAAGATAAACAAACTACCAGAATATACGATTAGCTTTAGTAAGTTCTTTTATGAAGCTAGATTCCTACCAGAAGAAGGAGTAATTTATCAACAGTTATATTATGATCATTTGCCTGTACCATACAATATTGAGATATCTAAAGAATACGTACAACTAGAACCTAAGGAAAATACCCTAGGAGAAAGAATACGAGTATTACGAGCATATCTAATGAGAAAGTGCGAAGAATATCGGTTACAGCAAAAGATTAAAAAAGATAAAAAGATAGGATTAAGAGAAATATGTGGATTTACTGAGCGTAGATTAATATTTGGATGCGATGATAACAGAAAAGAAAAGAAGTATAGAAGGCATAAAAGACATAAAAAATATAAGGATAAGTATGAGAGAAACTACAGAGATAAGAAGTATAAGAAATATAAGAAAAAACCTTATTACAAATCCTATAAGAAAAAGAGATTCAAACGATATAGGAATAATCAAGATACAAGAAATAAGTTTAGATATAAAAGAAAATTCAGAAGACGAAGAAATGTAAACCCTATAGAAGCAGACAAGTCTAAGACTAAAGAAGAAAAGGTTAAAGAATGCAAATGTTGGAATTGCAATGAGAAAGGACACTATGCAAACAAGTGCCCAAAGTTAAAGAAAACAGGAGTAAAATATGTAAATACAGGAGTAAAATATGTAAATAAATGGTATGATTATGAAGATTTCTATGTTAGCGAAACAGATGAAGAATCGGAAGCAGAAAGAGTAAGTTATATTAACCAAGATTCAGAGAGTGAAGACAGTTCTGAATAAAAAATGAATACGCTGGAAAGACAGAAAAGAGTACTGATAAGAGAAAGAGAATACTGGATACAATGTGAAGAATATACTCGACGCAAACTGATTATGACTTCAACAGTTAGTGAAACAGGGAGTATATATTACAATGATAGGTACAAAAAGATTACCAATCGACTATCAAAGATAAGAGAAGAAATGAATAATATACATTGGAAACAAATAGAAATAGCAAGACTCATAGAAGAGTCACTAAGAAATGAGGTAATACGACAGGAAGTACAAGAATATGAACAAGATGAAGAACTTCGCAGGAGATTAAATGAACCTGACTAAAATGGTAGCAATTCACATAGAAGCCCATATAGAATATAAACCGAACAAAATGATAAAACAAAAGATATTCATAGATAGTGGAGCAGATATATGCTTAGCAAGAAAAGATGTATTAGAATCACATAAATGGAAAAGATCAAGAATACATAGAGCTAAAGTATCAGGATTTAATGAACAGTCTAAAGAATTAGATATAATAGCGGAAAATATGAGAATTGTTTTAGGAAAAACTATTTTCAGATTACCAATAGTATATCAATTAGATAACATGAAGCAGCAAGTGTTATTAGGAAATAACTTCTTAGATTATTTTAAAACTCAAGTGATTAACAGGAATACATTTTGTTTACAATCCCCCTGTGATAAGTGGATTATACTAAAAAGAATATTACCAGTAAACACCATAAGATTATGTACTATAAAAATGGATAGGAATAATAATCTAGAATTATTAAAAGAAAAATACTTAGGTATGTTAAAAGGAAACTTCGGAGAAAACCCAATGCAACTATGGGAAAAGGAAAAGATATATGGAGAAATAAAACTGATAGATCCTAGTGATTTAGTTAGAACAAAACCAATAAGATATAGCCCAACAGATCAAAAGGAATTTGAAACCCAGATTAAGGAATTACTAGAAATGAAAGTAATAAGAGAAAGTAAAAGTCCTCATAGCAGCCCAGCCTTTTTAGTAAGGAAACATAATGAGCTAAAACGAGGAAAAGCCAGGCTAGTGATTGATTATCGAGAACTTAATAAAAAGACTATTTTTGATGGATACTTTTTACCTTATAAAAGGAACCTGATTAACCGATTAGGAAACAAAAAATGGTTTAGCAAATTCGACTGTAAAAGTGGATTTTGGCAGATTAAGTTGACTAATGAATCAAGAGCATTAACAGCATTTAGTGCTCCGCAAGGACACTACGAATGGAATGTATTACCAATGGGATTAAAAAATGCACCACAAATCTTTCAAAGAAGAATGGATCAAGTATTTAGAAAGCTTGCAGACTTCTGTATCATATATGTTGATGATATATTAGTTTACAGCAGTAACTTAGAAGATCATATTAAACATGTGGAGTAATTTATTGAAACGGTAAACCAACACGGAATACTTCTATCGGAAAAGAAATCAGAAATATTCAAGAATACTATTGAATTCCTAGGCTATATTGTAGATAGTGAAGGAATACAATTGCAGGAACATGTGGTAACAAAGATTAAAAACTTTAAAGAAAGATTAGAAAATAAAAGAGAAGTGCAGCAATTTCTTGGAGTAATAAATTATGCAGCAGACCACATAAAAGATTTACCATATTTGAGAAAACCATTGCAAGATTTGATTAAAAAAGATGTAACCTTCGACTGGAAGGAAGAACATACCAATGCGATTAACAAGATTAAAGAGAAGGTGAAATCATTACCAAAACACAGAGTACCTACAGACCAAGATCAATTAGAACTCTTTACAGATGCTAGTGACATAGGATGGGGAGCAGTCCTAATAGCATACGATAAAGAAGATGTTGATAAAGAAAAAATATTAATTTGTGGATATGGAGGTGGAACGTGGAAGCCTAACGAGAAAAACTACCATATCAACGAAAAGGAATTATTGGCGGTAAAATTTGGAATAAAAAGATTTCATTACCATTTACTACCAGTAAAGTTTATTGTAAGAACTGATAATACTCAGGTAAAGGCATTCATCACAAATCGAATAGATCCTTTACCAGAACTGAATAAAAGAAGAAAATGGCAATCGTTCTTCTGTTGTTATGATTTTATTGTTAAGAATATATCTGGAACTAAAAATATTTTAGCTGATTTTCTTAGCAGATATAATGTCAATTAACAGCGAAGACTTTGAAGAATACATAGCCAAGGCTATGCAACAGATTATTCAGACTAATGAGATAATGATTACAAGATTACAAGAAAATACCCAAAGTATCAAACAATTGACAGAAGCTATACGAGACTTCTCAAAGCTGAAGATTATGAAGAATGAAGAAAAACAAAAAACACCGATTACAATACCACCACCACAGCAAAAAACCTTTCAACCATTCTTGTCAAAATTAGCAACCATGCCATCGCCAGCATTTTCAACATCGCCAAATGGTATCTATGGCAGATACGCTAAAATTCAGACCAGAAATAATTTGTGCTTATGAAAAAATTAATAAATTTTATAATTATAAGACTAACGCCGATATTGTACGCAGCGCTAAGCTGAGTAAATATCCAAGGTTTATTTGCAGCGAAAGAGCAAATCCGAGTATTGTGGAACGATTATTTACATACGGCTTCATAGACAAGATCGTCACTGATGAAAAAATGAATAACCTCACCAAATTGCCACCGATTATCACCCGATCAACGGAGCTAATGATGGAGTCCTTTGGAAAAGGAATCTACGGGATACAAATCCTAGATGCTTCGACAGACTTAAAGGGAAAGCCAATTGTAATATGTCAAATATTCAAAACAGGAAGGAACAGCACCATTAGCGGGGATGACAAGGATTTGAATATGAAAATCCCCTGTACACTGGAAAAGTTCCAAAACTGGATTAGCGAAAAGAGAGTATTTGGACTATTAACATTAAAAACAAGAATAGAGGATATGCTACGGAACCAGAAGGCATCCGTAATAGGAACCTCCAAAGGAGGAGATGTGGAGGAAATTATGACCCTATATTATGACAATGATGTAAAGGTTAAAGAGACTACAGAGCTAACGCAATTGTTAGACAGGATTACCAACCTAAAGCATACCCATGCCGAAGAGACTATCCGCCATTACAAAACTATGGCTGAACAGAGGAAGAGACCAGTAATTAAAACCGAGGCGACATCGTCATCAGTAAAGGTAAGTATTAAAAAAGAACAGTCTCCTGATCCTTTTGAATAAGGAGGGAAAGTTAATTGTAATTTTTACAGGTACAATGTAAAAAGGTAAAAAGAGGTCCTACGGACCCAATCGGATTACGGCCCAATGTAGTGTTTCATACTACAGAAAGCCCAAAAAAGAATACCAGTTAGGGAATGTAGTTTACTGCATAACCCATAAAAGAGGTCCTACGGACCCAAAAAGATTATGGCTTCATAGCCCAAAATGATTATGGCTTAACGGCCCACAAAGATTACTAAACTGGTCACCCAGATCAAGAGGTCTTATTGGCCCAACAAGATTATAAACATGTAGTTTTATTACATGTGTGAAAAAGAGATCCTACGGATCCAAAAAGACTATGGCCTTCTGGCCCAAAACTGATTAGGAGCCTCACGGCCCAAAAAGAATACCTAAAAGAGATCCCATGGATCCAACAGATTAATTACTGGTAACCCAGAAAAGAGGTCATTCGACCCAAAAGAATATGGTTTAACATAGTTTAAACTATGTAAAGCCCAAAACAAAAGAGGCCTCAGTGCCCAAACAGAATATGACCTTGCGGTCCAGATGATTATCAGGTCACAAAGACAAAATAAACAGCACAGAAGACTAGCCGTATATTGACAAAATAGCTTTGCGGAAAGTAGCCGACAGGCACTATTGCCTTTACGACTTTTTGAAAAGCAAAAAGAGAAGACGACAAAACAACTTTACGGAAAGAAGCAGACAAGGCACTGTACCCACTGTAGCCTTTATGACTTTTTGAAAAAGTAGTTTGTCTAGGACTATTTGTACACTGTTTACTTTACGACTTTAGAAAAGTAATACTGTTTACTTTTAAAAAAAAGTTTGGAATAGTGAATAGCCGAGGTTATCTATATAAGGAGCCTCTTGTAAAGACGAAAGGGATTCGAAAATTCTGAAATACAAAACCTTTACAAACATTCTCTATGTTTAGCTAAAAGACTCTTCAGTCTATAATCCGAAGTCATCCAAGATTATCAGAAGATAACCAAACACCATCTAAAAACATCTTAAGATTAATCGACTATCATCCAAGAACAGACATAAGATTAATCTTATATCAACCAAGAATATCATAAGAACACGAAGTATAATACTTTGATTTATTATGATTAGAACTATACTGGTTAAAGCACACCACTGGAAGGAAGGCGATCAGAGGATACCCGTAATTGCCTCCCAAGCTCCCAGCGACAAGTACCGTGGCGGAAGGCAAAGGGGAAATACAGGCCATAGGAGGGTGAGACTACTTCGGTGATCTGAAAGTCTACTTAAAGGTATGTGCTTAAACTATATGTTTCTAATTATAATTTTGATAAGTATACTGCTCTGTTGTTATGTTATTTAGATGTTGATATTAGATTATGATTATGAATGTTTAGACGATGATAGAAGATTATGATTATGAATGTTTAGACGATCGGTATAGGTTATAGTATGGTTATCTGCCGGATAGATAGAAGATTATAGACGTTTTATTAAAAAATGAAAGTGAACCTAAGATTACAACTCAGATTAGTATATGATTGTTATTTGATTAACTCTGAAAGAAGTTTGATTAAACAGATTACCGTCTATGTTCTAGCCTCTAGGGGTATATAGATGAAGAAAAGATCCGCACCCGAAATTGGTTAATTTCCTAATATTCATGACATGCATGATATGAAGAATGTCATTCTCTAACACCCTCTCATATAATGTACCATTTGAAAATTTTATGATTTTTGTAATTGAAATATTGACATGCTTGATCTGACATGCCTGATGTGAAGGTTAGAATATATTACTGATTTAGAAAAGCTTTTCATGTTATCGGCGATCTGTGTATCAAAGAAAGAAGTTCTCCAATACCATTCTAAACAAAGTAAATATTTAAAAACCATGTAAAAGTGAAATCTTCTAAATCATTAACTACAGTAAAATTTCTATAAATTGATATTCGGTAAATTAATAAATTCTTTAAGATAATATTTTTCTTCGATTTCGATTTGGGCCAGTTAATAAATCAACAAATTTCGATAAGATAATATATTTTTAAAAAATTCCTATGTAAATATAGGGTCCCATTAATATCATAAATTAATAATTATATAAACTTACACAAATATAACTAAGACAATTTACTGAAATATGATTAAAGTGTTGTTTGTTTTTTCTTAAAATTGAAGTGTAGTTGTGTAACGTCCTGTAGCAAATAAAAGAAAAAATATATTTAATACCTTTAAATATTATTACCTTAATCTTCAATCTATTTGTATTTATATTTTTTATACTTATCATACCATTTTTCGTTGTGATGTGATCTCAATTTTATATTTTTTATTTTTAACTCACATATTTGTTGTTCTTGTTTATCTAGTTTTAGGTTTAAATATTCATAGGTTGTTTTTTTCTGTGTTTTTTAAGTAAGTGTTTTCTTCTTTTGAGTTTTTATCTTCTTTTGGTGTTCTTATCCTTATAGGTTCATACTTGTATCTTTCTTTTTCTATTATTTTTTTCATTGTTTTTTAAAAACATAAGTACACTGGATACACTAGGTTCTTGTTTTTCCATTAAAATTGTCCTTTTTATTTAATATCGCTAGACTATCCAATGTCTTTTCTACTCCTGTGGATAATTTTGATTTTATTTTACTAATGTCTACCATTATAAGTTCTTTACTTCTTCTCCACGCATCTATTGGTACTAATTCTGGTTGTTGAGTAGTAACACTAGTTATTGTATTTTCTTTACTTGTACTTGGTTCATTATCTCCTGCTACTTGTTTACCTTTGTTTTTCTCTTCTACTAACATATTAATTTTTTCTAATATTATTTTAAATGTTGGTATTTCAGATACATTCCATAGGTTAGTCAATTCTTCTCTTATCACTTGTTGCATTTGTGTGTGATTTTCTTTTATTTCATCCATTATTATCAATGTATTTTTCATTTTTTCTTTTACTATTATTTCTTCCCATAACGCATTAATTTTTTCGTTAGGGTTAGTCAGGATTATTTATTCTCTTTTTCCACCCATTTTCCATAGCTATCCATATTTTATCAAATTTATCACATTGTTGTTCTAATTGTTTTATCTTTTCTTCTAATTTTATTTCTTTTGCCTTGAATTTCAAATATTTTAGTTGGGAAAATATCTCTTCTGATAAAGCTGTCTTTATTACTTTTAATTTCTGTTTTTTGCTATTATTTCTCTTTGTATATTCATACTTTATTTACGAATCTTGTTTTTCCTTGGTCATTTATTTCAATTCCGTTATTATTTATCTTATAATTTATCATGGTTAAAAAGTCGCTTCCTAAAAGTAGTTCATTGAAACTGTCATATTCTATTACTCCTATATTTATCTTATATTCTAAATCTTGGATTTTAAATCTTAAATTAATACTTTTAGTAATTATTATTTCTCTTTCATTTTCAGGATAATTATAAGTTTGTGGGTCTATTAAATCACAATCATTTTCATTAATCTTACTTATATGTATAAAATTTTTAATGGCTCCAGTATTTATTTCAGCTATACAATATGTTGTTATCATACCTTTAAATATTATTACATTAATCTTCAATCTATTTGTATTTATATTTATTAAATCTAATATTCTAGGTTGTATAACGCTAGTTTGTCGTGACATTATCGGTTCTCTTGTAATACTCAATCTAGATCCTTCTATTTTTAGTATTAATCTTTTTGATGGTGTAAGGGTTCTGGTATTAAAATCCATAGATATTTCTTCTGGTATAGTTATTTTGGAATTTTCTTTATGTTCTATCTATTCTAATATTTTTTGGTACATTCTTGGTACTAATATATTCATTTCGTGTTGTTTCTTTACATGGTGGTTTCCGGTTAAGGTATATATCATTTTTGTTTCAATACTTATGACTTTACTTCCTGGTGGCATTGTTATTCCATCTAGTTTGTAATATAGTGTTAAAGCTAAATCTTTGTGTTCATCTTTTAATGATATACTAAAGTCTGGTTGTACCGTAAATTTTAATTTTTGATATATTAAATTTCCTTTCATTACTGATATTAAGGCATCTTGTAAATTTTCTAATATCCTATCATCTAATATGTATAGGTGTATCTATGTTTTTCTAAAAGTATGCTTTTATAGTAAATTCTACTCCTCCAAAGTATATGTTTCTATATTTTCTAGCTTCTCTAGTAGATAGTTTTGCTAACTCTCTTTTAGGAAATTTATTCTAAAATGAGTTTACCCATGACTTATAGAGTCTATATACCAAAAATGAATGAAATTTATCCACAAATTCATGTTTAATTGAAGAAAGTCTAAGTTCAAGTCTAGGGTTTATTCTTCCTCGAAATCCCCCATCCAAATCATCATATTTAGCATAAAAATATCCACTAATTAATGAAATAATCACAAGAGGAAGATTAGAAGTTTACCCAAATGATGTATTTTAAAATTTCTTCAAAAATTCCCTTAGGCCGAACTCACAAGTCCCATAAATGGAGAATGAAATGTCTAAATCATTTTTGGGGTTGTAAACCCACTGAACAGTGTGTCTTTCGCGTTCGCGAAGGATTAACCCGACCCGACCCCCAAAAGTACTCTTCGCGATCGTGGAATAGACCTCGCGACCGCGAATCACTGCGACTCGCCTCCCCCAGACGCACGTCCACGCGACTACGACCTTTTCCCCCGCGATCGTGAGAGCTTGGTTTCACCAAGGCCAGCGATCGTGCTTCCTCCCTTGCGATAGCGAAGAAGGAAACCAAAACAGCAGAATCAGATTTTTCTATTTTCCCACCAACTTCAATTCGACTCACGAAAATCATTCTGAAGCCAAATAACACAAACCAAGCATGCATACATGCGTAAAGACACGCTACAGACTCACTCGTGGTCTCAAAATTTTCATCGGAGGTCTATATTACAGAGTCAACCCCCAACGGCCAAAAAATAACTTTTCAACGAACTACCAAAAATGCTCCCGAGCGCCTCAGGAACTGAACCGAATATTCCACCAAGTAATAATCGACCTTCCGAACCTCAGGGAGTCGACGAAATTTCCAAAAAGGTCTGTTTATCCAAAAGTTAACTATAGATCAAACGTTCTCACTTGAAGGTTCTAATTCTCATAAGTCACCATAAAACTCACTCGACTACCTTGGGATCCATGTCGCCCATCCCCGTTGGTCAAAAATATACTAACAGGACTCGAGGAAGGGTCAATGAGGGTAAATGAGTAAAAAACGCAATAACGACCAAACGGATCGAACTGATGCCGAACGGGACCTCGCCGCTTGTCAATGATGCGACTGTTCGGCTTAGGATTTTATTTAGGACTTTTAGAGCAATTAAATAAGAGAACTAAAGCAAAATTCTAAGAAAATAGATAAATGCAAATGATGGGTTTTAAAGCATGCCACATCACCGGGCCTAGAATATAGATTTTTCCTTGTACTTTTTCTTTCTCATTAATCTTTTTTCTTTTTGGTAAATTTCTCATTAATCTAATTCGAAATGAAAAGGCAAGGGAAAAAAATCATTTGCACTAGCGTCAAAAGACTAAGCCTTATTCTCCAACTCAAAAGCAAACATCCCCTCTTTCTCCGCTGGTCTGCCTTCTTCAGGATTTTAGCTTGCAATTATACTCTTTGGTTGATACAAATTTATGTTAAAATAGTGAGCACCCATAGCTGTAAAAATCTGAATCTGTCATTTTTTCCTCATAAACATAAAACCCCGAAAAGTTCTAAAAATCATCAAAACTTTCTCAATTCTTATACAATCTTATCAAATGAGAAAATCATAATTCATAACAAAGTTAATACGCTCCTAGAAGACATTTCTAAAAAGTACAACCTCTATTAATCGAACTTTAATTGAACATGAGTTGTAGAAGTAAATCTAATTGATAATGATTGATAAGAATAAATTTTATTATAAATATACTACCAACTTGCATACTTTTTCCTGTATTTGATATAAATGGTTGGTAACTAACTTATGAATCTTTTTTTTTTAAAATATAAACTTATGGGTTAAGTTTACATTTAAAAAAAATTAGAATTCCAAATCATGCCCCTTTGGATAACATGTGATTTGAACTCATGATATGTTATTGAAGTTAAATGCAAATTTCATAAGGTTAAAGGTGCAAATATATCCTTCAATTTTGCGATTTATAGCAGATATACATCCGTTATAAAAGTGGTGGATATATACTCATGCCGTTACAAAATGGTGCAAATATACCATTTTTATTGACGGAATTTGTTTTATAAATTATTTATCTTATTTTTGAATTAAAAAATGTCATGAGGCTTTAAAAAAAGGTCTACCCATTTTTTTAGTAGACATATTTCTCTAAAACCACATGATATTTTTGTTCCTGGTGGATTGAGTTTGGTTCATTTAAAAAAATGGGTAGACTTATTTTTTTAAGCTACAGAGATATGTTTTTAAACAAATCAAACCCGACACAACAGAAAAAAATAACAATGTGGCTTTAGAAAAATATGACTACTAAAAAAATGGGTAGACTTTTTTTAAAGCGACGTGACACTTTTTTAATTAAAATATAAGCTAAACGATTTTTTAAAAAAATTCTGTCAGCGAAAAGGGTATATTTGAACCATTTGTATAACGGCAAAGGTATATATCTACAACTTTTATAACGGGGGTATATCTGCTCTAAATCGCAAAGTTGAATATATTTACACCTTTGCCCTTTCATAAATAAACGCTGATTTAAAATCAAAATATGAAATCATGATTTCACACATGGCCAAACGCCTACCTAGAGTCGTTTGTATGGATCCAGTCCTTCTGTTTTACGTGGTGTGACAAAGTTTTAATTTTTTAGTTAAACAACATTAAAATTGGAGAAAAGGCACCGAAGCGGACAAAAGTAGTATTGCCATATTAAAATATGTTCCAAGACATAGGCTGAGCAGAAATTTTAATTTATGAATTTAGAATCATAATTTTTTTATTTACTGCATTCTGAATAAATTATTTGAATATTTTAAAATAAAACTCAGTTAATACTTTGGCTCGACCACTGATTCAAATTTATGATCTCTTAGACATTAAAAAGTATTTATTCCTTAGCCATATGTTCCAAGATGAATGCACTATGAATAATTGCACACTAAAAGAAAATGAAATGACGGAAGGTTCATCTGAATTTCAAGTTATCATTTGGAGTGTATCTTGAATTAACTTGAAGTCATATATAGTAATTTTGACCGTCGACTGTATCTATGCAAATGCACCCCTTAGCATTCCATAGTATATATATATATATATATATATAAATTATAATTGACACATTTTAATTCATAGGAGGATTATGTTTTTACCAAGTTTTAAATGTATTCTAACCCAAATATATAAATATATTCATCTTAGATTAAAATTGTTATTACCACTTGACTGTTGTGACTTAAGGACCCATTTGGACATGATCCCCCCCCCCCCTCTCCTCTTTCAAAAGAAAGAATCAAAACAACGTTTGCTTATGTTATTAGACGGACTTTTGAAAAAAAAATTGAAGATGCATTTCAAATTTGACAAAGTAATTTGACCAATTTTTCAAGTAATTTTTATTCACTCACAAAACTTCTATTTCTTTCCAAGTTAGTTACATTTCTAAATGCATTTTAATTATTTATTTTTTTGAAATATCACATTTTTTGTGCAAATTATTTTTTATCAAAAAAATTGAAATTTCAGAAAAGGTGAATCGTGGGTTCGAATTCGTGTGGTGACAGTCTTTGCTGAAATATTACAAGGGCTGTTGCTGGGTTCGTGTCCCGTTGGTCCTCTCCCTTGCAGGGCTGCCACTCACACATATCCCTCGATTTACATCCCACCTGGCCAAGGGGCCTCTGATACAAGTGATGGGTTTCGCCTTCGGGACTTTCCCCTTCACAAAAAAAAGGTGAATCGCTTGCTGATAATTTATTTTCAGAATTTTGGGCCTGAAGTTAAGAGGAAAGTCAACTACCATTTTACACCTTCAGCCTCTCGTTGAGGGTAATCTCTATTCTTCTTTTTTTTTATTATTATTATGAAAAAAGGACATTATCTGGCCATTAGAAATTTGTTTGGCCCATATTTGAGCTTAATGCAGCGAATTGACCTTTTGATCCAAACTAGTGTCAAGCGCTAGCCCAGTAGCCCAATCATTATAAAAAATAGGACTTTTTGTGGCGACAATCAAAAAGTCGCCATTAAAGGTTACTATTGTTGCTAAAGATTTTTTGTAATAAGAACTACACATTTTATGGCTACTAAGCTTGCCATAAAAAGAAAACAAATATGCGATGAAAAGAATTCATATTGAACCTTCCAAAAATATTTAAAAACATGTATAATATGTGTAAACAACAACAATAACATACCCAATGTCATTCCAATTAGTAAGTATTCGTTGATTGAGCCTTCAAGAAATATCTCAAAACATGTATAATATGTGTATAATAATTGTATAATATGTGTAATTATTATGTATACGTTGATTATACATTTATTAAACATAAATTATACAAGAATGATACATTTTCTAAACACATACCGTAGAGATACATATTCTATACAACAATGATACATTTTCTATACATATGTTGGAATTAGTTAAAAAAAGCCTACAAAATTAATTATTTTAAAAAGGTTAAAAATATCTTTTAAACTTCTCGGATCATCCGGTTTTCAATAGTTTGGATCGAATGGCCATTTATATCTTTTCCCCCTTTTTATGGTGTTCATTCTGCATTATATAATGGTTCTATTTTCGTGTTTTGAATACTTCTCATGTTCGTTTGCTAATTCATTTTATATTTCCTAAATATAATAATCATCACCTATCCTTATACTTTTTTCTCTCAAATTCTCATTTTCAATTTAATTTAAATAATAAGGCCGAGTGAAATAATATCACTTTTTTAAAAATTCTATCGACATAACTCTAGAAAGACATCGTAATCCTCCATTTTCAAAGATTCAGGTTAGAGAGATAACTTTTCATAACTCATAAGAAAGTTTACCTTCTAATAAAGAACAATAATTTCAATATGCAAAAGCCAGAAATATTAAAATCTCAACGGATTATATTCGGTTACTCACTAGTCACTATGTCATCATCAATTAATATTTAGAAGTAACATTTTATAAAAAGTTGGGTAAGAAATGAATAAATCTCATGATATATAGCATGAGTAATATGAGAAATGTCAGCACACACAAATAAATTATGATTACACCACACATTGTCCATAAAAATATTATTTTGATTGTTACGATCTTATCTTTCTCGAATAAATTTTTTCCTCCAACTTTGTTTAATAATTCCACAAGAAATAAAGTGGTTCAAATATTAGAAACATAGATCACCCAGCTAATGCCAATAATTATTTTAAAAGTGAGTTTAAGAAGAACTTTTTCTTTCCAAGAACTTGATTAGTTCACGAATCACTAACGTAAGATATTCTTCTTCTTTAGCTTGGATGTGTAATACAAAATTATCTTGTTAGCACAAAAGTGCTTAGTAGCATCAAAATTGTCTAATATCCAATGTATCACATTATCCACAAGATCGCTTGAGAAATGACTGAAATAATTATATATCCGGTTTGTCAAATTAAATTTATTTACTTAGCGAGAGAAATGATTCTCTGAATCTTCTTCTACTTTGTGGAGTATGATAACTTAATTTGTTGTACACAACACAATTACTCTTTCTCTCCGAAGTTATATTATTGGTTATGGATTTAATGTAACCATATTTCTAAGTATTAAAATTAGTAGAATTTAAAATAATACTCACGTGCCTCATTAGTATTGAAGGAAATGAATTCCATGATCTTATTTTATTCTCAAGTTTACAATATATACAACTCTAATAATTAAGACTTGATTATCTCTAAGAATATCTTAATTAATATAATTGATCTAATCAATCCTAATTGTATGATACTATATAATTACAAGATTCATGATTGATGGTGATTGTAGATAATTATGGGATTGTCCCCCGCAGTCCTAGCAGGATGTTTTCGTATGCTGAGATTGTCCCTGAAATCATCAAATAGTACGTGCGGAAGACCTTTGGTGAAAATGTCGGCAATCTGATAACAAGATGGTACATGGAGAACACGGACCTGTCCACGTGCAACCTTTTCTAGGACAAATGATATATCTATTTCTATGTGTTTTGTGCGTTGATGCTGGACATGATTACCGGATAAGTATATCACACTCACATTATCACAATAAACTACGGTTGCCTTTTCAATGGGACAATGGAGCTCTAAAAGGAGATTATGGAGCCAACATGATGTTGAATCACATTGGCTACCCCTAGGTATTCTACTTCTGCACTCGACCGAGACATTGTTGGTTGTCGTTTGGATGACCATGAGATAATGTTATCTCCCAAAAACACACAATAACCATAGGTGGAACGTCGTGTGTCCGGGCAACCACTCCAATCCGCATCCGTATAAGACGAGAGACTCGAAATTGAGGACTTATACAGATGCAGTCCAAAATAAAGAGTACCCTTGACATACCGCAGAATCCTCTTGAGATCCCCCATATGTTCTTCTTTCGGATCATGCATATGTAAACACACTTGCTAAACCGCGTAGGAGATATCAGGTCTCGTGAAAGTGAGGTACTGTAAGGCCCCTGAAAGGCTGCGGTAGTGTGTCGGATCACTGTATGAGGTCCATGTAGCGTTGCTTAATTTGGCCTTTGTATCAACAAGTGTGTGTGACAGTTTGCAGGAGGACATACAAGCTTTTTCAATGATGTCCTCGGCGTTTTTCTTTTGACCGAGAAACAGACCACCTGCATATTGGGTTACATCAATTCCTAAAAGTAATTTAATGGACCCAAATCCTTCATTGCAAATTCTGTTGCAAGAAGGGACATAATAGACTGGCGAAGTGCTATAGATGAGGTCGTGAGAATGCTGTCATCTACATATAAAAAGATATAAGCCATGTCGCTCCCCTTCTTGTAAATGAACAAGGACTGATCGGACTTGCTGTGTGAGAACCCAGTGTGGATACGAACCCTGCAAACCTATTATCCCATGCCCATGAAGCTTGTTTCAAATCATATAAGGATTTTTTCAATAGAAAAACATAATACGTATGTGTAGAGTCTCGGAAACCCAATGATTGGTGCATGTAAACTATCTCCTGTAAATTTTCATGTAAGAATACATTTTGACATCTAATTGATGAATGGACCAGGATTTTGAAAGTGACATGCTAAGAACCGTCTTGATAGTTGTTGGCTTAACAACCGGACTAAATGTTTCACCACAATCCACGCCAACCTGCTGAGACCTGCCATCACCAACAAGACGAGCTTTGTATCTCGCAAAGGAGCCATCATAATTCTTTTTATAACAAAAAACGCACATAGACCAAATAATGTTCACATTAGATGGACGGGGCACTAACTCTCACATTTTATATTTAATAAGAGCATCAATTTTTTCTAACATGGCAGCTTTCCAATTCGGGTATGATAATGCTACTTTTGGATTTTTTGGTAAAGGTGATGGTTGGACCGATGATGTTAGGTTAAAATGACGTTTGGGCCAAAAGATTCTGTGCATGGCATGAGTTTCAATAGTTCGAGATTGGGCTAACCCCATTGTCTTGAAATTAGGGGTCTCAGCCAATGTGGTGTGCTGAGAGGGGGTGGTGTTTTGGGCCAAGGATGAATGTTGTTGAAATTGGGTTTCTGCCTGGCTATTGGGCTGGGAGACACGGGTTGGGTTCACGGGTGAGGGAGCAGTGGGCTACCTCACTTGGTCCTGGCAGCCACTCGAAGTGAAATGGGCCGAGACCGACGGTAGAGAAGCAGTGGCCTCCATACCGCAGACGGGTCCAGTCCCACTTCGTGGTTGGGCTGCTCCAATATGATTTTGGGTATTAAGATGTTGTTGTAAAATTAGATGTATTCCATCGTCCAAGAAATCATATGAAGGGGGGATGCCACATGAGAATTAGCAAACGGGAATGTAGACTCATCAAAAACTATGTGACGAGAGCTAATAATTTTCTCGTTCATCATATCATAATATTTATATCCCTTATAATTTTGTGGATATCCCAAAATACACAAGGAGTGGAACGGGCCTAAAGTTTGTTAATGGTAGTGGACAAAAACAATGGATAACACTAACACCCAAAAACCCTAAAATGTGTAAAAAATGGTATGCGGTGGTACAACATTTGTGTAGGTGACACCTTAGAGAGTATATTTCTATGAACAATATTTAAATATATGTGGCCATTTGAAGTGCATGATGCCAAAAAGTTGATGGTGTGGACGAATGCACAAGAAGTGTGCGCATCATATTATTAATGGTTCGAATTTTCCTTTCTGCTTTTCCATTTTGAGGTGATGTATGTGGACATGAAAGACGCAAAGACATCCCATTTTGGTGAAAAAATCATTAAATTGAGCATTTATGAATTCCTTCCCATTGTCACATTGAAAACATTTAATGGACTTGTCAATTTGAGTTTTGATAAAAACACTAAATTGTTTAAAAATGGTGTAGGCATGCAATTTTTGTCCTAAGGGAAATGTCCATAGAAAATTTGAATAATGATCTAAAATGAGCATATAATATCTATGACCTGCAGAACTCAAAACTATTGATATCCACAAATCACAATGCATAAGATCAAATGGCATAAGTGTGTGTGAAGTAGATGATGAAAAGGGAAGTTTAACATGCTTCCCAAACACGCACGTTTGGAAAACAGAAGAATCTAAAAGTTTGTTACAACCAAAAAAAACTATTATTCCTAAGATTATTAAAAACTGGTGCTCTTGGGTGTTCCAAACGATTGTGTCATATGATAGGGGAAATAACTGCAAAGGTTGATGGTTTGGTCACATGATTGTTGGAAACGATAGTGATGTGATACAAGTCCCCCATGCTTTTACATCTCATTAGTGGCATACCAGTCTGAAAACCCTTCACAGAAAACCCAAACGGATCTAAATTGACAGAAACATTTGTCAGTTGTAAAATGTTGTGCATTTATCAAAATTTTAATCAATTTTGGGCATGTAAGACGTTTTCCAAATATAATGGAGGGTGTGGGTGGGGAAGTTTTACCTGACCAATACCACGAATTGGAATTTTCTGCCCACTGTCGATAACAATATTTTTATTACTGCTCATATTAAAATAAGACACGAGATTACCTTGAGATGTCATCATGTGTGAAGTAGTCCCCGTGTCCATGTACCACGAGTCATCTGGAACATTAAGATTCATGTTGTTCATGGCCTGTTCAATATCGGTTGGAGCATAACCCACGGAAGATGGTGCATGTGTTGCAAACGCTTGTTGTGGACGAGAACCTAGAAGTCCGGGTTGTCGATTCGAAGATGGTGGCCTGGCCCATGAAGAGGTAGGGTAGGGGCATGGAGGGGAAGCCCACTGTGTTGGCCAAGCCCATGGCGGGTACTGCCCCTAGTGGGCCCTGCCGGGCTGGACTGGTGACTGCCATCACTGCCCCTGCGACTGGTGGTTTCCGCTGCCGCCGGCGGGTGGATTGCCCCCCTTCTACGTCACTTTCGGCTATTATTTTTCTCTTTGTTGTTGTTTCGATTTGACCCTCATTTTTCCCATTGCTGTTGCGATTTCCGGTTCCTCCCGTACCAAAATTTGGTGTTGCAAAATCCACAGAGGTGGAGACGAGTGTTGTTCCGACAGTAGCTGCCTTGGAGGCTGTTTGTTTTGCCTTGCGGGTTTCTTCGAGAATCAATCTTGAACGAGCCTCATAAAATGGAGGCAACAGTTACTTTGTTGAATAAATGTAGCCACCCCATCATAATTTTCATTCAAAATTGCAATCAATTGAAGAACGGACCTTTGCTTTGTCACCGACGCACCAACGCTGGATAGTTGGTCGGCAAGCAACTTTAATTCTTGACAATAAGTGGATACATTTGAGAAGTCATCCAATTTAACATTAGTAAATTGATGTTCAAGATATACAACCCTAAGGAGTTTATTATCTTGAAAAATATTTTGTAAATGTTCTCATGTTTGTTTCGCCGTAGAGTTTGGTTCTAATATGGTATGCAACAGATCGTGTGAGATAGTGCCATAAATCCATTGAAAAACTATATCATCTAAACGGGATCATAACTTTTTGTCAATCACAACGGTTTTCGATGATGATTCGGAAGGGATGATATGGTCTATGACCTCATATGCGCGGCAATGAATTTTGAATAATTCCGCCCAAGAGGTATATTGACCCTTTTCCATCTCCAGTGTAATTGAAATAAAGTTCTTAACGTTGTTTACGACAAGAACTGAGTGGAATTTTTGTTTCTGGCCATAGTTTTCCAAAAAAAAAAACTAGAAGAAAATAGGAAGAGAATGAAAACAATATTTTGGGAAGAACCCTAAACCGAAGTGGTTTAGTGGCTGGGTTGGAAAAGGAAAAGGGGAAGAGTGGTTTAGGGTTTTGGTCGGCTAGGGTTTAGAGAAAAAGAAGAGAACAAGCCGGGGGGGGGGGTAGTAGCCGTCGGCGGTTTTATGGTTAGTTTATGGTTTTAGAGTTTGTCAAGAAACCCTATTTTTTGGTGGCCGAAAAGAGGCATTTCGGAGAGAGGTGGGGGTGGGGGTGGGGGTGGGGGTGGGGGTGGGGTGGGAAATGAGGGGGTTGGGCAAAGTTTATTTTGTGGCTCTTGATACCATGAAGGAAATGAATTCCATGATCTTATTTCATTCCCAAGTTTACAATATATACAACTCTAATAATTAAGACTTGACTATCTCTAAGAATATCCTAATTAATGTAATTGATCTAATCAATCCTAATTGTATGATACTATATAATTACAAGATTCATGATTGATGGTGATTGTAAATAATTATGGGATTGATCCATAATTATCTTAACAAGCATGATTCCAATGATAACATATCAAGTAGTTTTTAAATGACATTTTAAGTATTAAAAGTTGATAATTATTGGAATGTTGGTTGGAGCAGTAATACGGAACTAGGAGTTAAAATAGTTATAAAGGGAAAAATGACTTTCGCCAAAACTTGTTAGGGGAGTTATTTTCTTCTACTGTAGTGAAAAATATTTTCTTGCAACCTAATGTCAAAAAGTGATCTAAACATAAAGTTGCTGTAAAAAATAACAAAGTAAAAGTAGTTTTTCTTGGTCCTCTTTTCCCTTGAGATATAGCGGTGGAGGCAGTGGTGGCGGCGGTCAGCAGCAACAGCCAGCCCAGTGACAGCTGAGGGCCCAATGGGGCAGTGGACCGGCACCATGGGACTGGCAGTGGCCGTGGGTCGTGCCTCCCTGCCATTCTCCGCTGGAAATTGGGCCAGGCCAACTCTCGGCCAGCAGCTCAGTCAGCCTAGTCCAGCCAACCCGATATTATTGGGCCACTGCTGAACCAGTGGCAGCAGGCCCACTCGGCAGTGGCGACTCCGACAGATATTGAGACCTCAATTCACACTCTTGGACTTAATATGTCCAATGCAAATTGGTACATGGACACTGGTGCAACGTCTCATATGACGTCCGCACAAGGTAATCTCTCGTTCTATTTTAATTTGAGTAATAATCGTGGTATAATTGTCGAAAATGATCATTAATTTCAATTCGTGGTTATGGTACTACAAACTTGTCACCTCCGGACCCACCGTTAACTTAAAAAATGTCCTTCACGCTCCTCAATTAATTAAAAACTTAATTTCAGTTAGAAAATTTACTACTGACAATTGGGTTTCTATTGAATTTGATCATTTTGGGTTTTCCATGAAGGATTTTCATATGGAGATACGTCTAATGAGATGTGATAGTCGGGGCGAGTTTTATCCAATCACTCAATTTTTCCCGGCAGCTCAGCCCAATTACCGAGCCTAGTGGCCGCCAGCCCGACCGAGCCTCTCACTAGCACAGCCCACTGCCGAGAGGCCCAACGACTGGCAGTCTGCTGGGTCACGACCCATTTTCACTGTCGGGCAGTCCATCTATTGCCAGTCCACTGCCGGGCAGTCCATCATCTTCACCCCCTGGCCCAACTACAATTTCGGCCAAACGGCCAATCACTCGTAGTCAACACGGGATTTTTAAGCCAAATAAAAAAATACGGCCTTCACACCCATATTACCAAATCCCCGTTGCCTGCAATCCTGTGTCTGCCCTTAATGACCCGAATTCGAAAATGGCTATGGATGATGAATATAATGCTCTTATTAATAATAGGACGTGTGATTTGGTGCCCCATCCTCATGATGTTGATGTGATTTGGTCTATGTGGATTTTGTCATAAAGAAAAATCTGATGGTACATTTGAGAGGTATAAAGCCCGTCTTGTAGGTGATGGGAATACGTAACAGGTTGGTGTGGACTGCGGTGAGACTTTCAGTCCGATGGTCAAACCAGCAACTATCCGCACGGTACTAAGTCTTGCTCTTTCCAAGGCATGGCAGCTTCATCAGCTTGATGTATAAATTGCATTCCTGTATGGAGAACTCAATGAAACGATGTACATGTATCAACCTATGGGGTACAGGGACCCCACTTATCCTAATCATGTGTGCCTGCGGAAGAAATCATTGTATGGGCTCAAACAAGCCCATCGGGCATGGTATAAGATGTTTGATGATTATGTTTTTAATATTGGATTTTCTAACAGTAGGTCTGATAATTCTCTATTCATATACCGTCAGGGTAATGATACAACTTACATTCTTCTGTATGTGGATGATATTATATTAACTGCCTCATCTGATGTTTTTCGCAAGTCTATCATGTCACTTCTTGGCTCAGAGTTTGCAATGAAAGATCTAGGGCCACTAAGTTACTTCTTGGGGATAGCTATGACACATCATACATGTGGTTTATTTTTATCTCAAAAGAAGTATGCAGAAGAGATCGTTGAACGAGTTGGCATGTCCTCGTGTAAGCCGTCTGCCACTCCGGTTGATACTAAACAGAAGTTGAGTGCCTCTTCCAGCAAGCCATATGCTGATCCATTACATTATCGCAACCTTGTAGGGGCTCTGCAATATCTCACTTTCACGAAGTCCGACATATCTTATGGTGTGCAATAGGTTTGTCTATTCATGTATAACCCGATGGAGGATCACATGCATGTGCTCAAACACATTGTGCGCTATATTCAGGGTACTCTTGATCATGGCTTGCATCTATATCCGTCTTCGATGTCCACTTTCATTTCTTACACAAATGCAAATTGGGGTGTATGTCCGGATACCAGACACTCTAGGTCTGGTTATTGTGTATTTCTTGGTGACAATTTGGTAACTTGGTCCTCCAAACGACAAACTACTTTGTCCAGATCCAGTGCCGAAGCAGAATACCGAGGAGTTGCCAATGTGGTGTATGAATCGTGTTGGCTACGAAACCTTCTTTTGGAGCTCCACTGTCCGATTCCGAAGGCGACATTGATTTATTGTGATAATGTTAGTGCAATTTATCTTGCACGAAATTCGGTTCAACATCAATGCACTAAGCATATTGAGCTGGATATTCACTTTGTTCGTGAAAAGGGTTGCTCGCGGACAAGTACGTGTCTTACATGTCCCGTCACGCTATCAGATCGTAGATATTTTTATCAAAAGTCTTTCACTGATTCTATTTGAAGATTTTCGGAACAGTCTCAGCATACGCCGACCTCCCGATTCGACTGCGGGGGTGTGATAGATAGAATAGGATAGAATATTTATTCATAATTATGTATATTGTATATATGGTAGATGTATTTTTGGTCATTAATTACCGTATATTTAGTCATTAGTTACCATTATTCTAGCCTAGAATTATTCTTGTATTTTGGATATATTTACTACCCCTTTAAAATGAAATAATCAAGGAAGAATATTATATATAATATGTGTATAATCAATGTATCATCTATATAAATAAGTTGAAAAAAATAAACAATGAATACGACCGGCTATATAGGTAAAGATATGTATTTTTCTTGTTATGTATATTTCTTAATTCTTCAATTTGTCCTTAATTTCTCCATTCATTTCATGGCCTTTCGAAATGACTAATCCATGTCTTTGAAATTGTAACTTATGCATGTATAGTGGAACCTTTGTGTAGAATTTCTGTTTTCTTTGATATTTTCAGTCTTTCAAATTTGTCACTTTCACATCCTAAATCTCAAAAGCCAACCACAATCCAAGCTAGCTTATGAGAACGACCTCCATAGAAAACGAGACGTATCTAACTTTTATTTTTATGTGAAATTATGGTCTTTGCCCCGAAGATGTATATATATTTCATATCATTAGGTCAATTAATTTAAAAATTAAGTAACTTTGCAAGTTTGATATAGTAACTTAAAAAATAAGATAATAACCTATTACAATTGAGTATACTGCATTGTGTCGTTGACTCGTTATATACTCCTTTTGTCCCAATTTATATGACACCATTTTTTTTAGTCTATCACAAAAAGAATGTCACATTTATATTATTAGAAACAATTTAAATTTAAAGTTCCCCTTTTACCCTTAATTAAATGATTTATAGCCACACAATTGTCTAAGTTCTTTTTCAGACCACACATTTCAAAAGTCAATCTTTCTCTCTTAAATTTTGTGACAAATCAAATGGTGTCAAATAAATTGAAACGGAAGGAGTAATATTTTTTATGATTAGATTAAGTCTCAATTATAATGGTGGGACCGAGTGATTTTAAGCCTTAAAAGGAAAAGTCGACAAAGCAAGTATGATATCCACAGATCCTATGAGGCTTAGGGCTGTACACGCACACCATGAAGATTGAGGGCCCAACCTTTTTTATATAGAATAAATACACATATAGAAATTATATGAGATATTTTATTTGGATACCACTATTTAATTTATAATCATTTTTAAAAGTTTTTCAAAAATATTTATCTACTTCAAAATAATTTTAGGAAAAGATGTCTAAAGTTATATATAGTTAAAGTTAAAAAAAAATGGTTGAACTCAACCATGTGCGCAAGAATTTCCGAAATAGCTGAAGCTTAAGCAAAAATACATGACTTCTGTCACATTTTTTACTACTCCATATTTAGTCATATATAGCTGAAATTAAGACAAAAATAATTGAACATTAACCATATAAAACTTCAAATATTGTTTGACGGTAGATGTTATCAGATATCGTATATTTGAAGTTATCTCAAGATAGAAAAATTTGTATTATCTTTACGCACAATGAATATAACTTAAATGGGGTCTCAAAATTAATATAGTGGCACTTCGACCAATATATATGCACTAGAAAAAGGGTCATTCAAATCTAAAAAGCTGTTGGTGGGCTTTAATCCAATTTATCCACAATTCTCTTTATTAGTGGAGTAATGTCTCTTTCTGTCAAAACGTGTTAAAAAGTCTTATTGGACTTCCAAAAGTCCAAAAAAACACAAAAACCTACCAAAGGACCGGAATTCATAGGCCACGAGGCTGCTCAGTGCTGCGATCCACGTGGCAATACGTGGTTAGCTGAATCATCAAATCCCCACGAGGAGAGATGATATATATCACGTGGCTGCTGCATGCTTTGCTGGACCCATATGCCATGGATAAGGTGTACAGTGTAGTACTCTATTTTCTTAAGAAAGAAAAACATAAACAAAATGAAAATACAGCTTCATGGGAATATTCCATAGTAATGTCTCTATTATCTTGCGTGATATTTCCTGGTACAATTCAGTGTAATCTCACATATGAGATTTGGGTAGAAGAATATTACAAAATTTACTTTTATCTCGTAGAGATAGAGAAATTATTTTCGATAAATTCTTGGCTCAAGTAAGGTACACTAAACGCATGTAATTGCCAAAAATAGTGATGGATTCGTAAGTATATTATTTTCCGTTAATCAAAGATTTTGAGTTTAAATTCTAAATTCAAAATTATTTATGTTAAGAAATATCTAAGACGAGTATTGAGCATCAGGTGAAAAGTTAAAAGTAAAAGAAGAATTCATGTTCCTTACCTTACGAATTAATTGATCCTCTAGATATTATGGTGAAGCGTTTGTTTGAGTACAATGAGTTTCTTCTGAAATAATGCTTGCAAATTCCTTAAATGGTAATTTATAAGAGAAATTATAAATCTTGAGTAACAATTGCTTGAAGATGAAATCTGTTTACAGGTTAAAAAGAAGAAAGCAAGCATTCATTTAGTTGTTATGGGTATCAAGCGTACTTCTTGTCTTGGGAAGGCCGTGATTGCTAAAACGTGCAATGGGAATAGTGATACAATATATATTCTCTAATACATATTGATGAAAAATGTGAAGGTTACTTGGGATGTAGACGTAGTTGTAAAGATATCAAGTTGCTTTTGTACCTATTTCTAGGACTTTTAATTTTGTTTCTCATAATTTAGCTGGATTTTTAATTTCTTTGGCCATGGTTTTAAATTTTTTCGGAAAATGCTTATGTTTCTTGGATTTATCATGTCTTTAATGAATTAATAAATAGTTATAAATGAAGCAAGAACTTATATCACAAAGATTATACTGATAATATAAAAAGAATTTTACAGTGTAAAGTTATAGGACTTAAATCCTTGTTATTGAAAAGTTGTTGACTAAAGTAGGTGCAAAAATTTTATTTATCGCGTAAAAAATGGGCTACAGAAAGATGTGGAAAATAAGTAAAAGATGCAAGAAAGTTACCTTTTTCCTCTTAAATTGGTAATTTCTTTGTTGTATACATAAAAATTAGTTATGTTAAACATTATACAACTATTAAATAAGCAATTGCAAGACCTTTATTCTTGAAAATATAAAATAATTTAAAATTTTATTTCAAGGTTTAGTTTTTGAAGTTTCATTTTTGTTTGGTACATATAGAATTTTTTCCCTTTCATTTTCCTTTCACGTGGATCCCTTTTAATTTTAAAATGGTAAATTAAATAAATTAAAATTTATTTATATTAATATCTCAGAACTTTTGAATTATTTGCCAATTTAATCATGATTAGGTAAAAGATGTTTGTGTTGATAAGATTAAGAACACAATGTTGGCAAGGTTTTCCCGTGGAACATGCCTTCTACTTATTAATTTAATTAGTAAATACTGATATATGATTGTGTAAAGAATTTATATTATTTGTGTATTTTAATCTCTTATATTAGATATTTCTTATGTCCCACTTTATGCGTGATCGTATTTGATTTGACACAGTATTTAAGAATTAAAGAAAATCTTTTAACACTTATAGTATAAAATAAGACGTAGATATTTGTGAACTATATATAGATAGGCGTAAAATGATATATTTAAAATTAAATTATTATTAAATATAAAAAAGTATCATTCTCACTAGATAGACTAAAAAAGAGGAGAGTGTCACGTAAATAAATAGGGATAAAGTGAGTAACTTGTTTTGATACTTTTAAATTCACTTTTCATGAACCGTAAATCACCTATAATAGTACTCCTATCTTTTAATTAATTTAATAATTTTATTAAAACAATTCAACATTGTCAATATAAATAAGTTAAACATGTCAACCAAAAAAATAAAATAAAATTAAACATGTTATTTATTGAGTGATCTAAAAATAGGAAGACAGCTGGATAAGATATGAGGCTGAATCTTTCTACTCCTATATATAGATAGCCCTGGCTGAGGGATCGCCGAATATACTTATACTCAAAGAGAGAAAGTTCAGTATTTCATGAAGAAACCAAAATGTTTCCTTTATCTGCATTTGCACCTGCACCTGTTACATCTCTCCTCTCCTTCTCTTTTTTTTTTCTTCTATGGTTCTTTTATGTAGTCAATATTCTTCATTTTATGAAAAAAAATGAAAGTGCAAAGCTTGAATCCAGTGGCGGAGCCAGAAATTTGATGAGGGGTGCGTCGTTTTTTTCCTCATTTATGTTAAGGATGTGAAAAACTAAATATATATTCATAATAGCTAACATTTAACTTATGTACGAAGCATAATTTTCCGGCGAAGGGTGTGCACCTGACCACCCTTCGCGTAAGGTGGCTGCACCCATGCTTGAATCCATTACATATATAGTATTGTCGTTCCGCTCAGTGGCGGAATTACTCTTGTCCAACCGAAGTCAATTGACATGCTTTCATCGGTTTATATTGTATAAATATGTTAAATTTTTTATATATATATTTTTTATATGTTGAATAAAGGGAAGTTGGAGGAAAGAGGTGCTTGTTCAATTGCAGGTGAATGACATTTTGGATAACCGCAGAACAGTAACAGTGACGAAGCTAGAAATTCTAACCAGAGGATTAAGGAAAGAAAATGTTTGCGCTCCACTCTTGAGATCCAACTTAACCATACTACCTAAGGTAATTCTTGAGCTACTTTTTTTTTTTTGTTGACGAAGGAATCCACAGCCGCTACTCTCTCGAGTGCGCACAGGGTAAACCCCGGACTGACGCAATAGCCTGCAAATCACGTCAGTCGATTAACCACACTTGGCAAGCCATGTGTGACAAGCTCAACCAAGAAGGTTTATGTAGGGGATCGAACTCGTGACCTTGCGGTCCCGCGCTCTACTGCTACACCAACTTGGCTATCCTTGCGGGTTTGAGCTACCTTTATTTTTTTTGTTGACGAAGGAACCCGCAGCCGCTACTCTTTCGAGTGCGCACAGGATAAACCACGGACTGACGCAATAGCCTGCAAATCACGTCAGCCGATTAACCACACTTGGCAATTCATGTGTGACAGACTCAACCAAGAAGGTTTATGCAGGGATCGAACTCGTGACCTTGCGGTCCCGCGCTCTACTGCTACACCAACTTGGCTACCCTTGCGGGTAATTGAGCTACCTTTATGATTCACTGAAAAGGGGATTCAACCATTTTCATATTCATAGGAATAATATCTTTTAATTTATATGCATAATGTGATTTAATTGAACCCCCTTCACACTATGTAGTTATATCCTATATATAGGGATTTAAATAATAATGGTGTTCAGCTTATGATATCTTTCGCAGGTTTAAATAAAGTAATGTTTGGCTGATGTAAAGAAAGATGGGTGATTTTGGTGGCAGATTCTTGGAGATCAAGCAAAGGTAAGTACCAATTAAGGCCTGCCCTATTTTTATGTAACTCAAAGCTTATTTTTTATGAGTTAAAGTCTGGTCTAATTAGAAGCACTTGATCTAAACGAACATGAAAATCTGTCAGGGTTTCGAACAAAAGGAGATCAACAAGAAACTATGATGTTTAATTTGTTTGTAGAATAATTTATTAGGGCAGATTTTATATATCTTAATTTTAATTGGATTTGTATATATATCTGAAGCCTAATTAACGCCTGGTCTAAGATGCATTTGATCTGATTTCTCCTTTCATTGAAAGACTGGGACCTAATGTCTTTAAGGGCTTTAGAGATCTAACAACAACATAGACGGTGTAATCCCACGATTGTAATTTGGGGGGATAGAGTGTACACAGATCTTACTCCTATCTTAGAAGGTAGAAAAATTTGTTTCCGATAGACCCTCCGCTCAATGAAAAGCAAATCAAAGCAATAGGGCTTAAGAGATCTTAAAAGAATAAAACCCTCTTTTTATGAAATGAACAAAGAAATTGAGATCTTGATAAAAGAGGTTTAAAATCAAGAAAAGGTATCTTGATCTGCAAAAAAGCCTCTAATTTGTTCCTTCTTTTAGGCTAAATTACTTTTTTATCGTACATTCATGATTTCTCCTTTATTTCTTGTCCTCATATCATTAAGCCGCCTCATTAGCTTTGTGTTGATATAGTATAAACCTTTTTTCGGGGTTAAGACAATAGTATAAACTACCGTCCATGTAAATTATTATATAACATTCTGCACAATTTTATTATTGATCTATTGCAGTGGTACTTTCTACAATCAATGGTCACAAAGACCTAAGTTTGTTCTTATATTTAGGACTCTTTGATTACATATGTAGCATTTCAATTCCCTTCTATCTTCCCCAACTTAATTAATACTCAATCCGTTTCAATTTATGTGACATTATTTTTTTATCAATTTGTTCCAAAATGTCACCTTTATTTATTTTAAAATAATTTAATTTTAAACTTTTCATCTTACCTTAAACGAAATGCTTTTATAGACACAAAAATCTCCATCTTTAAGACTACAAAATTCTAAACCCTTTTTTCAACTTTGTGTCCAATTGATTTGTCATATAAATTGAAAAGAAATAGCGTATGTGGTTGTGATTTGTATAGTTTCCACCTCTCATAATTATGATTTTCTTGACTAGAATCTTCATAAGTTTGAGATATTTTATCACTTTCTTTTGTCATAATCAAGAGGCCATCACGTTCATATCAAAGCTACTTAAAGTCTTGAACATTATGTTTGTTTGCTAACTATGTCGGGAGGTGGTTTCCTTTCAAAGACAATCTTATATATTGTGCCTAATCTATACTAAATGTATTATACAAGTTATATTATGATCGGCTTTTGCTTTCAGGTTTTGTATTATTGCTTACGTAAATGAGTTTTGTGTTGCACTTCCTTATTGTGTGCTTACTTAGTTACGTTTGTTGAGTGATGAAGCCTAATTTATCTCCGACACTATGAAGACCCTACGCAGAGTGTGGAACGCTGATCGACCTGAGCGGTCAAGTCGACGTGGGGGTTGGAAGGGGGTGGTAAACCCCCCTCCCGGGGGAGTAGGGGGCGGATCCCCTGAAAATTTTATAATGTGATGTTATTTAGTGGAGAGTATTTTGAGAATTTTAGGCTTGTATTATGTTCGGCACCATAGCATGTCGGGAATAAGGGGGATATAGTGAACGTAACCACTCCCTTGGTTGGTCCCTAGTTTTCACTATATATAAACTAGGGCGCCGTTTTCCTTTCAGAAGAGTGGTCGAAAAAGAGAGAAAGAGAAAATTATAAACTCAAAACTCCATTATAGTAAAATCTGCAGCGGCAAAGTGGACGTAGCTCTCGCATTGAGGGTGAACCACTATAAATCCGTGTGTGTTATTTGTTCTTCGCTTATTTAATGTTTTTCTGATTATGTAGGATTTGAGACGTAAATCCTAACAACGTTGTCATCCTTTTATGTTATTTTCCTTCCCTCTTTGTGGTGTTTTTTAAAACATTTCTTTCACAATTTCTATGTAATCAATCAATCTATTCTGAGGCAAGTGTTTTTTTATTGTTGCACCAAAAAAAGTGTTTTTTGTTGTGTGTTTTCATGTATTAGCCGGGGTTATTATGTTGCATAACCTTTCATATAACAGATCTGTTATAAGCTCCTCTCGATCTCTTCAGTGTTAACTGTTACGTATCGAGAACTTTGTATACATTGTTTTACTTGGGCCTTATTTGTTTCTTATTAATATTAAAATGTTTGAATTTAAATAAGTATTTGAATAATAGGATGTTGTATTAAAATTGAATACTAAACAATTAAGATTGTTTGTTTTTTCAACATTTGATTATATAAAATTTATTTTTATCTAAAAATTAATAAATATGAAATTCAATAAGGTACCAAATTAATCTAATAATCGCTTATTATCGCACTGTACTTCTTTTGCAAGATCATCTCTTAAATGTGAAAATAAAATGATAAAGGGAAAATGAAATGTTGGATTGAATCGCCGAAAAAGGGCCTAAATCAACAGAATATTTTCAAAAAATTATATGAAGTTTGGTGATGTCTAGTCGTGATGGTTGTGGGGGTTGATTTGGGATGACATTGGCTAGTGGCGGTATTGCGAGTAGTAACTAATGGTAGTAATGGTTGTTTGGCTGGCAGTAATAGTTGATGGTTGTAGTTGCCGTGGCGGCTGATAGTTATGATGGATAATTATGATGGCTAATGGTGGTGATGAATGATGACGATGATTGGCGATGTATAATGGTGATTAATGATGGTAATTATCAGTAGTGATCGGTGGTTGTTGTGGTAATGGTGGTGAAGATTATAAATGTTGGCTAGAGTTGGTTACGATTGATTGTAGTGATTGATAACGGTGGTGGTTGTAATTGAGGATGATGGTTATGGGTGGTAGGTAGTGTAGTTGATAATAGTGGGTGGCAACTGCGATAGTTGATAATGTAGGCAATAGCGGCAGTAGTGAATAAATGAAATTGGTGAACTTTCATCTTTGTAAAAATTCTTTAATATGCATCTTAATGATATTAAGATTTTGTTATATATTAGTCATTTTGATCTATTCAGACCTATTTAGTGGTTGTAACATAAAAAATATATAAATGCGCTTATGTTTAAGATTTAAATAATTAGGAATCATACCTAAAAAGAAACGAACTTAATGACTGAAATTTGAATAACTAAAATTAAAACTTTCATTAGATGTAAACGAATGAGGTCTAGCCCCTTACTCTAACTGTGAGGATTTTCACAAAAGATACTAGAGAAGTTCAATATGAACAGACTGTTTTTGGATACTAGATCTTAAGGGTTGTTTAGGCTCTAATTTAGGAATAAGTTTTTTGGTTTTAATCAAAATAGGATAAGTGTGCATCAGTAGGTGGGCATGAATGGAGCTTTCAGGAGTTAGTGTAAATTTTTGAACAACTGTATCTAGTAGATGTGACTGAAGACCATAACAATTTTCAACTTAAAGAAGGTGAGAGATTGTTAATTTTGTGCTTGCAAGTCAAGCTTTTCAAAAGAATCTTTTAGGATGTCTTGATGATCTTAATCTAAGCCATCTAAGTTTATACGATTTGACTTATATAAGTATCTTTTTGCTTTTCTATGCGTTTGGTAGACACTCGAAGTGTTTATAAGCTAAAATCTGCTAAAAGTCATAAGTCGGTCATCCCAAATTTACTGTTTATCAGTTTAGAAATACTTTTTTTTATTTGACTAAATTTTCTTACTATTTTATCTTTAGTTTTTTTTAAAAAAAAAATTCTCAAAATATCTTTTTCAAAATAAAATCTCTAACTTTTTATTTAATACATATTCATTGTTCCTCTTTTTTTATTATATAAGATCCTTTGAAATTATTATTTTTTGTGAAAGCTTATCAACATTTTTTTTATCAAACATATCAATTGTTTGTTATCATTTTCAACACTTCTATTCTAACACATATCTGCTTATTTTATAAATAAATTCAGCACTAAAAAGTAATTTTTCAACACTTGAAACTTGTGAGTTATTTACAATCAACTAATCAAGATAGGCTCTTAATCTGCTCTCTCTCTCTCTCGGGTTTGACACATAAAGCTGCTTTTTATCCCACCCATCGTACAAAAACTAATGCATAAAGAGGATAATTCATCTTTATTTTCACACTTTTAAATGATTATAGTAGGTGAAAACTTGTAATTAATAATACACTACTAACATCCAACATGTTATGAAAAAAATGTTAAAATAATACTTATGCGTATTCATGTATATTTATTAAATCATTATTTCTGAATTCTTAACGTTTTGCACTCCTAAAATATGCTCCGCTTTCTAATTTACACATTATCATTCTTTTTGTTTCCCACAATTCCTCCTAACCTATACATTACCTTGCAAATTAATCATGATTAAAGCCATTTGTGACTCTCATGAGAGAGGGAAGTTTAAGGGTGGCAAATGTACGGTTTGATCTGAATGTGTTTTATAAATTGCAATTGCAACTGCAATGCGCCAATGCATACTCTTATAACGTTGGGAACTAGAAAACAATAAGAACTGATAAGAATGAAAAATGAATGTCATCTACGTCCTGTGTGATTGTGCCAAGTTGTGGCTAGTAAACCCAAGACTTGCAACTATCAATTATCAATTTTCATGAATGTTGGCAATTTACATTGTCCCCATGCTATATTGTTTCTTCATTCTAGAGAACACAGAGTTGGTTCCAGAAATAAATTGGCGCTGTCTTTTATATAGCAGTTGGTTGAAGTTGCATTGATTTTTTTTTTCATAAACAATTTTTTAAGGCATAAGTCAATGTTGTTTTCCAGCACTGTATTGTACCCCTAGGCCCTATCAAGGTTTATTATTCAAAGTTGTACATCTCCAAATTTGAGTTGGTTAAAATAAAAAGGGATTTATTATAAAAGAAATGCTTTGCAAAAAAATATAAATTATAAAGATAACGATGTGATAATAATAAAACATAATATTTGCGAAATGCTTAATGCTTAAAATAAAAATGCTATGCCGTTTTGCGAAAATAAAATAACATAGAATATTATAATAAAAACTATGATTAAGATATTAAAAGGCAAATTGTAGTAGAAATGCAAATAATAATAATGATAATAACTAATGATATTGAGAACAAATGACGATAATAAAAGCCTTATATATATAAAATTGTTTTTGAGGTGTCAAAATATTAAAATCGCGAACAAATAATCGGAAAAGATGGACAAAATTGGGTGTCAACAATAAATAGGGCTATTCATTCCGTTGTAACTGATAAAATTACAGTAATTACAAAATACTTATTATTATTCTCTTGATTTTTGTGCTTTCATACAAGTTACTGTCACTTTGTCCAGAAGCTGTCATAAGGTTCAGGCTAAGCATTACTTTATCTTGTCTTGTTATTATTCATTTTCAGTGCAATTCATCTAGAATTCCTACCTAACGTGTCATTTGAGATTCATGTGTCCTTGACCACGTATACAAATTCAAATGTACTATTTTACGGGTAAACAGTTTGACGCCCATCGTGAGGCCTGGACAATTGTGGTGTTACACGTGACGCATCTACTACTCTAATTTTTTCTTTAAGTCTTATTCTTTGTTCAGATCAGACAGATGACATGAATAGACAACGTTGGGGACAATACTAACAATCTTGGACCGGATGATCTTCCATTAGGAACCATGAGACCCGATGCATACTGACTGAGTCACTTTCGGAGACGGATTGACTCAACATGGTGACGTTCCCACTGACAAAACACATGAAGAAGCCATACATAATCTTCGGGTGCAAAATGCTACAATGAGCGAATAATTGGAGCATCTGAAGCAGTTTCAAGAGGAGTTCATGTCCAAAAATACGGGCAGTACTCCAATAGGAGGACCAGTTCCTCCACCAAATACACATAGATAAACGGTGATGATCAAGGCAGATTTGTAAATGATGGTTCGGATAGCGAAGTTCCTGAAAACTCATTCCATGAAAAGGTCCTGAAATTCATAGAGGATATGATAAGCAAAGTTAATACAAATGCAGAGAAGACAGAAAAAAAGGCCCAGGAGTTCCGCACCAGTTTAATCAAATACTGTAGGTTCCTCCCGTGGTTGACGGTCCGGATGCAAAAAAGTATATTCAATTAGCATATAAGCCAAAAGCTGCACCTGAATTGATCCCTAAAAGGTTTAAAATATCTTTTGTGGTTGAGTATGATGGAACTACTGATCCACAAGAGCATATCATGGCCTATACTACGGCCATGAAAGAAAACGATATAAGAGAACACGAATTAGAATCGGTTCTGATAAAGAAGTTCGCTGAAACACTCGCTAAGAGAGTTCTGACATGATATTCACAAATCCCTGAGCATTCTATTAGTCTCGTTAACATATTCATAAAAGCTCATGCGTGAGCTTAGAAGGTGAAAACGAGCAAGGCGGATATCTTCAGCATTGCACAAAGAGAAGCAAAACTTTTTGGGCTGAGGAGTTTCGAGCCGGGAGTCCTGGTAATAGAGGAAAATGTTGGAAAAGGAGTTCGGCGAATCTGGGATAAAATATGAATAGGAGGGAGTGTTGAGGTCAAAAGCTTACCATTGTATTTCTCCTTCCAATATATTGAGGTGATACTCTTCCAAGTCCTGGTGGTGTTGGGGAAGGCATGGATAAGACTTACTACCCACTCAAAAATCCCTTCAATCAATTGAGGCTCGACAAGAACGGCTGGAAAAGTTATAAAACTTTGAGTTAGAAAATAGTTATCCTTTATTTGGATAACCATGAAAATAAGCACTATAAAAAAGTATAAAATTGGCAACAAAACTTTAGCAATAATAAATTTATTATTACTAAAAACGTAAATGACAATAAAAATTTAATATATTGTTGCTAAAAACATAAATGGTAACAAAAAAAACAATAACTTATTGTTGCGAAAACTTTTCTCATAAGAGGTTATTGCAACGACATGCAACAACTTTTGTTGTTGCGAAAAGTACTTTTGACAACAATATTCAACATCTGACAACAAAAAATATTGTTGGCAAATCCCTTTCTTCTTGTAGTGAAGCCTGTCAAGGAGAAAAGAAATACTCACGGGAGGGGATCCACTCTTTTGGGAAAGGATCTGAAGAAGGCTGGTGAATTCGGTTAGTCCTGATCAGAATGTAATGGGTCTGTCAAGCACAGTCGTGATTATCCTCCGCATTAATAAGGCTACAAATTTCTCGGGGGTATAGGGCGATAATTTCGCCTCGTAAAACCCTAGGGTAATACAAGAGAAGGAGGAGGTGGTCAACTATGAATGGAACATCGACAACATTGGCTAACATCTAGATGTAGAAGACAAGTCTCCAAATCTACGGAGCAACTTGGCCTAAGCAAACCCTATACCGACGGTAAAATCCTCAATAATCTTTGGGATGGGGAGTTTGAAACTAATGATGAATGGGTAGGTGTACGCCATAGAAAACCTTCCAATATGGTAATGCAGACGGTCAACAAGATCAACTGTTCTAACAACTATGTGAGAAGAAAAACTACAATCCTTTATAACATTAGGAAAGATCTTGGCTATTATTTTGGACTAACAGTTTTCAATGTGATCGTAGTTGGTTTGAACAAGTAGGTCTCCTGAAAAATCAAAGCCTGAAGGGAGGATTTCGGTAGCAATAGAGTGCAAATCCACTTTTTGAGTTGTAGGAAAAATGGGTTCTTTCCCATGACGACGGCTGAGAAGGTCGTTGTTACCCTCAGATGAGCGGGAGGGAGAAGAATTAGTAGAAGACATTACTGATAAAGTTGGGAAGAATGAAGGAAAGCAAAGTTATGTAAAGAAATTTGTAGATGGTGTGGTTGCCTTATAAGAAAGATTTGACATCCCATTTATGGTAAAATAATATAGCATTTTTGGAGGTGAAAAGACGTAAATCATCATTACGGCAGTTCACATCGATCAGAGAGATGGTTTAGTGGCTGCCGTTTCAAAAGCAGTAAATGGATGTGACATTTGACAGGTTTTGTAATCATTATGGTTCAAATTTCCAACCAATGCACGAATCGTCGATTGGTTATGTCAAATCCACTTCCCGATTTCACAAGAGTCACGACTGAAAAGTGCGTGGACTATCTGTATAGGGAAAAATCCGTATATAACAACTATACAAATTATGATGCGACACATGGCAATTGATGTCGAGTCGAGTCCAAGTCAGTTTGAGGCATTTTCGGTAACACTCAAATGGTACCGGGAGCAACATAAGCGTAACCGATACCGATAATATGGAAGACTGGAAGTCGTTTGAGTTGTAACAGACATCCGTTACCAAATCGATCACACGTCTTTCAATGGAGCCTTTTAATGGCATTTATTGAGAGATTGATTGTCTAATTATTACAACATTCATTCTCCTGTGTTTATAAGGGCATATTTCATGGGTTGTGTACCCGTGTAGCTCATGTATAAATAGGCACGTCATTCCATTGTAACTAATCAAATTTCAGTAGTTACAAAATACTTATTGTTATTCTCTTGATTTTTGTGCTTTCATACAAGTTACCGTCACTTTGCTCAGAAGCTATCATAAGGCTTATGCTAAGCATTACTTTATCTTGGCTTGTTATTATTCATTTTCAATGCAATTCATCTAGAATTTCTACTTAATGTGTCACTTGAGATTCACTTGTCCTTGATCACATATATATACAAATTCAACTGTACCGTTTTATGGCTAAACAATATATATATTTGAAAGAAAAAGTTATAATGTATATACAATAGTAATAAGATTGCTCATTCTAAATTTACTGATTCTAGATCCTCAATTTATCTATGTTATGCCATAATTAGGCAAAACATTGTTGAAAAACTAACAGTTATTAATTAATCAAGTAGTATTGAAATTTGAAATTAATAGTGTGATGCATGCTGCAAATTCGGAGGGGCTCTGAATAAATTAATAAAGGGGAGACAAACAGTACTGACAAGAAGATGTTTTCATCTTTTATTTTGGGCCCTACTCTTTGGCAAGGGGCTATAAAACCTCCCACTCTGTTCTTCTATCTTTTGCCACTAGTAAAAATTCATCGAGCCACAAAAACACATTGTGTCAATCTTCTTTCTTGTCTTTTATCTCTTAAGGAATTAACCCTTTTTTTATCGCTTGATGTTCATACTCATTTTAAATCCATCTTTCTGAGATATATAAGACTCAATAAAAAGAAAAGCGGTTGAAAGGAGGAAATCTCAAAGAATTGTACATTTTATTTAGAGATAATGGTAAAAAATACATTTTAAATATCATTTTTTATAAATTTTCTACATAATTATCAGGTGTTTGTGTTTTCTACCTAAATTATCACTAGTTATTTATCAAAACACATCTCGAAGCAGATTAAACCAAGTGTTTGAATACAATTACCAAAAAGCGCGTGACAGTTTAATTTTCCCATAAAATTTCGTCCGCGTGGCAGTTGACTCATTAATTTTGAGGTGTGTTTTGATAAATAGTTAGTGATAGTTCAGATAGAAAACACAAATACTTGATAGTTCATGTAAGAAACTCGTAACTTTTTTTACTTCAGGTGTGTTTTCTCAAAAAAAATTCACTTAATTTCTTTAATTATCCACATAAAGTGTCATTTATCACCATTTTTGAACAAAAAATAAGAGTGTACACCACACACCATCATATACTAATCGAGTTATATTTTAATAAATAATTGATAATAATTTAGATTGAAAACATAAACACCTAATAGTTCAGATGGAAACTTATAAAAAAGTAAAAAGTGATACTACGTTTGGGCTTTCTTTCTTTTACCTTTACCCGAGCTAATTATGCGTATATGTTTTTTTATCATTATCTCTTTTATATATTAGGTCATTGGATATGATCGTCACCTGTTTCTTTCTTTTCTTTTTCATTCTTGCTTGATTGGACAAGCCTCTCTATTGTTATTTTAATTCCAAATAATTACCTCGAATCTACTCCAAGGGAAAACTTGAAACCGTTGAAAGGAGGAAATTTTAACCTCTTTGAATTCTTCGGGTTGACTTTAGTGTCCAATATGAATTCAATTTTTGACTCTTACCCCCTAATAAGATAAAAACGACTTTTATTGTTTGATCCTGGAACTTCATAAGTGATTCAAGAAACGAATAATTATCAAGTCATGGCACAAGCTTTTATCTTGTACATTTAATTTTCAAGTTTATTTCGTCCAATATTTGAGACGACTAATAGTTTAGAATTTCAATAAATGACCAATACTTTTGACAGACCAAAAAGAAACGACCGATACTTTTGAAAATAGTTGTGTTGTGGTAATGATTGCTTTTTTTTGTTGCTAAAGACAATCCAACACACTACGAGAAGAATACTGATTTTTGACAAAATATTTATGACGTAGGACTAATGAGTCACAAAATTGTGATGTTTATGTGACAATTTTATGACAATTTACGAATGTGGATGAAATTTATTGCGATTTTTTATTCTTTAAAGAATGAGATCAAACATGAATACGAGGAAATAATCCCAACCTCGTCTTAATTAGGCCCTCCAACTGGAGATATCCTACCAAGAAAAATAATGTAATAGAGTTTCTCAAGAGAAATGCACTTTCTAGTACTCCTAGTAGTGCAACAACTACTAGTGATATGCCAAACAAGAGTAATTAATACTATACTTCATAAATACATATAAATCGACTCGTGTTTAAAACTAATAGGTTTAGGATTCCAAAGTTGTTGTAGAGTTGACATTATTCAAATGCTCTCTTTTTGGACATTTTAAAAAGAGATATGTTAGGTTGCAACTCAATAATTTGAAATAACCGTCGTGAAAGCAACAAGAAAGAAAAGTCTTGATACTTATATGACTCTGAAACATTTTCACATTGTTGGTCAGAATTAGTTAAATCCAACGATTAGTTGTTTAAAATATTTTTACCTAAGCTTATAAAGTAAAGAGCAAACAGAAAAGGAAAAATAAAAAAAGAAGGAAACGTTTTTTTATTCCAAGTGGCAATTAGACAAATATTGCTTACCTAAGGTGATACTATATATTGCTAAGCAAGGTCAACTTAATGGGGACACTTCCTAATATAATTGTATCCAGAAAACATTGGTCAATGATCAATCAATCAAATCGTAAGCCACCCCATCATCCATTGTAGGACCATTTATATATTAAAACTATATATGAGAGACAAACTCTTCCATTGCCGTGATAGGCGTCTGAGTTTTTTTTTTCTTTCCAAAGTATGAGTTTTTACTATTCTTCATCACCGGATTAATAGCCCGTTTGGTCAAGCTTATTTTTTTTCAAAAATATTTATTTATTTTAAAAAAAGTGTTTATTTTTAAAATTAAGGTGTTTGACCAAAAATTTTGAAAGAAAATAAGTACTTTTGAAGAGTAGCAGAAATAGTTTTTCAGAAACTAAAAAAATAGTTTTTGTCCAGAAGCATTTTTTTGAGAAGTACTTTTGAGAAAATTACACTTATAAACACTTTTTAAACGCTTGGTCAAATACTAATTGCTGCTCAAAAGTACTTTTTTAATTAATTGATCAAATACAAATTATTTCTCACTAAAAGTACTTATTGAAAGTATATTTATGTCCTAGAGTCAATCTGTATTAGGACAAATATAATTTATACACATTCATATTATTATCAATGGAGATTAATATTTTGACATTTACAATTATTGAATTATTAGTTGATTGTTTATAATATTCTATAATATGCATCCATGGAGGTTACATTGTTATTAATAATGTGAGATATTAATATTATAACGTAACTCTTAAAATAGCATCGACTAATGATCATCAAGAATGAGATATCGATGATATGTGATAAGTCGATATGTGGTTTGCATAACTTCCTTAGAGGATGTAGTATGTCTCACCTGCTACGAGTAATGGCTACTCGTGATGGACACATGTATACTTTGAAAGTATTGGTATACCCTGCTGATATACTGTTTGTTATACATGTCTAAAGTATGATCAGCGTGTGGAAGATAGAAGTCTTTAGACTTGAGGTCAATACACACCTTGTCTACATAGTAATATACTTTGATCCTGTCCTAAGCTCAAATGCCTTATATGTTGAGATACAACTTGTATTGGGTATATTACAATGTGTATTAAAGGTGATAGTTGAGCCAAGATTAGGATTCATTCCTCGAATGTATATTCGAAAGAACACTCAGCTTCTCATTGATATTGGGTTGACTAAGTCGTTGGCCAACGCAATAGACATATCTAGAATATGGTCTTGTTGTCAACCAATATAGATGAGATATAATGATCAAGCCATTTGGATAGACACTTGACAAATCCTAAGCTTGATCGAGTGTATCGTGAATGAAATGATTTTATCTCACTACATAGAGGTTAAGTTTATTGGATTCATGTAAACGTACTTCACATATTGAGTTCGTCTTGCAACGCCGTCTAAGAGTTTCGCGTAGACCTTAATTTGATTAGTGTCGATATGAGAAGGCCTGTAGGGTCACACTATGTCGATTGTCCTTTCGGTCTAAGGATGTATTGAGAGAGTATTAAATATTCGATTTAGAATCGAGATATTTAAATGAATGATGATTGTTTTAATTAGTCAAAATTGGATTTTGAATTTAATTAAGAATGTGGTGAAATTTTTTGGGTCAGGCGGTTTGACCTAATTTTCACCTATAAATAAAGACCTACACTTCATTATTCATGACACTTGATTTTCATATCATTATTCTAAGTCTTAGAGACTCAGAATCAAAACACTCTCTCGAACCTCTGCCGTATTTCCTAGCTTTCCAAAGGAGGAATACATTGAAGCTTGGAGCTTGCAATCGAAAGGGCATTCGCGTGCGCACCCACAGTTGATAAAGATTCCAGATATTGTAAACATGTAAGTACCATTCAAGTCTTATGTTTACGGTTTTAAATTACCCAATAGTCAAACAGTTCTACGTTTGTTGGGTTTGAAAAAGTTTTAAATATCCGCTGCGTACAACAACCCAACAAAAATCCTACACTTATTTAAAAAGCGCTTTTAAAAAAAACACTTTTCAAAATAAATAAATTTTAGAAGCTTAGCAAAACAAGCTATAACTTTTCCCCTTTTTCTTTTGCTAGTTTTATATTTTTGTAGGCATTCGATGCTCGAAATTCACAAGCCGGCTAACATTCTGAATTCATTTCAGATAGATCCATGGTTGAATTCTTTGTATCCTCCGAAATTCTGATAAATCGAACTCGAAACTTCTAATTCAAGATCATAGAAGAATCTTAACAATTTCAATATACTACTCGATGCAATATGGTGCTTAATTTTATATTAACCGTGTCGTACAGAAGTTGATGTATGTCCCCAACCCACATGTTATAAGGCTAACGATCATTGGATAACTTGTGAAAGGTTTAGTTTGTTTGAATAAGACTGAGATTCTGAATTATTTTCCCGTCATTTTAAATCTTGAGCTAAAATTCAACCCCTAAAAAATTTCCTATATTATTATCTTTTTTCGCTAGCATGAATAATCTTTTTGAATTTTCGCATATAGTAATTAGGGATGAGGGATAACCATTATTTCAGTTGATCTCTTATCTATCTAAGAAAATCAATATTGGGATGCTTATTGATTCTTTTTTCTACCTTTGAATTCTAACAAAGCTAAGAGTTGTGAATACAGATAAAAGACTAAGGTTTATGTATCTTCTTGTGTCGAGAGGTGAAAAAAACTCTTCTTTTTTACAAATTTATCTTTTTCTTTCCTTTAATGATTATAATTTTTTAATTAGTGAAAGCTCATTATCAACTCTCATATTTTTTTTTGGGTAAATATCAACTCTCATATTAAGACCGAATCTTGCAAACAGTATTTGACTTATTGAAGAACAGTAGATGCTTGATCAATTGTGTTTTAATTTTCTGATTCTTGCATCATGTATGATAGGAGATTCTTGACTTTAAAGTTTAAATTAACTACATTAACATCCTTTTCTGAGTTCTAAATAGATAGCTGGCTGGAGTATAAGGCTAGGCGAAAGTAGAGGTTAGCAGACAAAAACATACTCCTTCCTTTAATTTGTTTATTTTGATTTTACTCAACATAAAATTTAAGAAAATAAATAAAAAAATATGTTTAATATATTAAAATATCTTTTAAATCTTGTGATCTTAATTTTAAAAATATATCATATAGGATTATGGGGTAAAGCGTTACTAAATATAAAAAGTCACAAACAAATTAAAACAGGAGAGTAATACTTAACAAATTAATGATCATGATATAATTACATCATCACTAGCTATAAAAAAGAAATGCATAAAAAGAAGAGCTAATTCTCTGGAAGCAAAATAGAAACTTTTCATTAATCAACTCCGACACAAGTACACAAATTAACCCCAGAACCCTATATTAGTCTTGTTTTCATCATTGAAGAACAACAAACTGTTGGTATTATTACATCCATTGATATTGCTAGAACTACTAATCAGCTCCTTAACTTCTTCAATATTATCATACTGGAATTGACTACTGTGAAAGTTGTTCCCAAAATATCCATTTTGCTTTTGATCATGATCAGCCCAAGTACCACCATTGTTACCATAATTATCAAGAGTAAATTTTTGGGTTTCTTCAAAAGAAATTTGACCCATTTCCTCTTGCTTAATTTCTTTTCCATAGCTCATTTGGTTGCAACTTCCATCAGATGAGGAACAACTTGCTTGCATTGGATTTATTAAACTCTCTTGGCACTGAAAATAAGAATATTGATTTGTACCTAACTGAAAGTTCATGTTATTATTGTACATGAAATTTGGCTGGAGTAGTGGAATGGGCTCCGGATATGAATCTCTAAAAAGACTTGAAGGTCGTGTTTGAAGAGTTGTAGGAGGAAAGAATAAATTAGGTGATTTAATTCTCTGGTTAGATGATGAATGAATAAAACCCATGAGCTTCTTCTTCAGCTTTGTGTTCCAATAGTTTTTGATATCATTGTCTGTCCTTCCTGGTAATTGAGCTGCTATTATTGACCACCTGACACATAAATGCATAGGATTTATGTATAAATAACTTTTACACTTATCAATGTATATGCTATATTAGCCGCCACCTAGAAAGATGTATAATATATATAATATATGTGTATATATGTGTGTAATCATATACAATATATGTATATTGGCTAGCGGCGGTAAATATTTTTGATCGAGATGTTAAATGTATAACTTCCCTTTAATTAACCGTCTACATATGGTTATTATTGTATTTATTAGATTATTATATGAGACGTGTTACGAAGAGTTACCTGTTAGTTATAAATCAGCTTAACCTATAGTGTAAAATGTATATAAACTGTCAGTACAGGAAAATCTTAACTCAAATTCATAAGATATAGGAGTTGACTAAGTTCCATCCAGATAATTTGAATATGTAAGAAGAAAAAAGAATCCTCAAGAAGAAAAGATTTAGAATAGTTTAACATTTTTGGACTGTATCCTAACAGTTGTATGTGTGTAATTAAGGACTTGATCCAAGATCTAAACTTGGCATGCATGCAGAAGACATGTACATAAATGGCAGAGTCTTCAGTGAGAACCCAACAAATTATTATTTTTCTTTTTGTCTTATTTATCTTTTCCCTTTTTTCTCCACCATTGAGGTTCTTCTTTGCTCCAAAGGTGGAATCTCCCACCTCAGGAGCCCCCACACCCCGGTCCGACAGGTCTGTGAAGGATTGAGGTTCTTCTTTCATTTTTAAATAAGATTTATTTTCAGTCTCAAAGTCAAGTAAACACATGATAATTTGAGAAATTTGAGGGGCACCAAAGGTAGCACATAATTAGTAACCAAAACAGAAAAACATGGAAAAGTTGTCACATAAATTTGACCTATAAAAAAACTTTTCTACCTGCTTCCAATGCTGGCATACAAGCTGCATATAACTCTATCTTCCTCATCAGAAAAATCACCATGCTTGATATTAGGCCTTAGATAATTTAGCCATCTCAATCTACAGCTCTTTCCACATCTTTTTAATCCTGATCCAAAACCATAATCTCATCAAAGTTATTAAATTAAACAACAAATATAAAAGAATTTCATTTCCACATAGTAATCAACATAGAGTCGGAGCCAGAATTTGAACTATGAGTTCTAAATTTTCAAATATACATATTTAGTAGATTTTTTAATATAAATACAAAATTTTGAACTAAAGATATTGAGTTCAGCCGAACCATACGTTTGCTTCTAGGTTTGTCCCAAGTATCAACACACATATAGAGAGATAGAGAGAGAGGATGAATTTTTTTTTAAAAAAAGAATAATTTAAATTGCTCAAGATTATTCTTGTTACCAGCTTTTTGAGGAAGAGCAATCCAATTTCCACCAGTTCCATACTTATCTATGAATTCCTTAAGCTTAGCATCTTCTTCAGGTGACCATGGCCCTCTTTTCACATTATTCTTATCACAACAAGGAGCTCTCCCCATTTCTTTTAATTCTTCTTTTTTCTCTCTGTTTCTAATTTTGTTTTTTGAGCATTTTTCTTGGAACTTCTGAGGAAGTTTTCTAGCTTTATTCTCTTTCTATAGAGAAATGGACAAGGTCTCTTGTTCTGTTATTTGTCTTATATTAAGAGAGACTTGGGATTTAAAACAATGAATAATTAAATTGATTTATATATTAATTAAGAGTACACAAGTCAAATGGATAGGCCTATTTCTAATTTCTTTTTCAAGTAGTAGCAGACAGAAGTTTCCACCTCAAATGGAGTGTTACTATTGGAAAAGGTCTTTATAGAACTTAATTTGGCATTATGTGTTTACCTTGAAGTTCAAGTGTTTCATGTGTTCAAATAAAATAAAGCTGCTTAACTAATTGATGGCTGTAGCTGGATTAATACTGTATATTTTGACATCTTCCGATCGAACTATTTTAATTGTAACTATTTCTAGGAAGAGTAATCATATGTTTTAGTAGTCAGTGTACATTAATAGAATACCAAAGCTACCTATCAAAAATAATACTCCTAGCATATACATATGGGTAAAAACAATATGACAAATATATGTGCGTGTCTATAGGGGGAGGTGTTAGTGTCCCACCGCGTAGGATGGCGCAATGTGCTTCTTTGTATCATCTGGATTTTTTTTTTACCTCATGAGCTATTTTTTAAGTTTAAATTAGGTCTAAGCTCTTTTTCTTATTATGGGTAGAGCTAGAGGCGAATTACATTATTACACACAGGGGTTAGTAATTGGATTTTAAATTTAATTTTTAAAATATATTTAGTGAATTTTTTTTATACGTCAGTATTTTTTTATTGGATTCGATGGAAATTGTAAGTCGACTTATAGCTCCGCGCCTTATAAAAGCGCAGGCACACACTCTTAATAGTGGTCTATGAATGTTTTTTTTTCCTCCCCTAACAAATGACCAAACTGACAAGCACGTGTCGAAATACAAATAGATTTTCTGCAAAACCTCTACTGTACATAGGGTTTGAATAGTGACTTATGAGAATGATGAGATCAGGTGATTAGGTGCTTTTGGATTAATTGACTCATCAATTAACCTCTTTTGAATTGTCCCTTTTACACACACTAGCTAGAGAGAAATATTGATAATTACTGCTCCTCCTACATTATTAAAACTCTTCCAACATCCAACTAATGAACGTCCCTTAAGTTCCACTGTAAAAAGAAATCAAAGTTGACCAAATAAAAAGACTGTAAAAAAGTATTCTTGGAGGGAAACAATGGTTTTTTATCATAAGCTAATGATAGAAAACTTACTCTTACCGAAATAGTGACTTGTAAGTTTCTTTTTTCATCTAAATAACGTTGAAACGATCGAGTCTTGCCCAGTTGAAAGTGGTAATTATGAGCTAAGGATAGAAAATTTATTCTTACCGAATGTTTACACGCATTTTTTCTATATCCAAGCATTGAATCTGATGGATATAAAATTAAATAATTAGAAAGGTTTTAATAGGTTACTGATGGATATTATTTGGAGAACTATCAACAAGTACTCCTAACTATAATGTTTAAATGTACGTCTAGACTTTTTTCTACTATCATTACTACGTACGACCAGTATGAATTACATTGCCTTTTTGTTTAACGACGGAAACTAAGGTCCTTCACAATTCACCTCAGAGAAAATTATTTTAAAATGTCTACAAGTAGTAATTAGTATCTAATATCAACGAGTAGAAGTTTTATAAAATTTTCGTTTGAAGAACGGAAAAGGAAAAGAGAAGAGACTAATGTTGACAACAGCATGAGAAAAACTGCAGGGAAGTAGGTAAAAAGAACTTTTATGTCATAGAAAGAAATTGGTTCAAGTGGGTTAGGAGTTAATTTTCTATATTTCTAGTCTTTGAAATTATGAGAATGAAATCTGAGATAATTATGCCATCCATACCTTATTGATGAAGGGTAAATCTGAGTAATACACAAAGCTAATGCATGCATTATTTTATCTATGCATCTTACCAAATGACTCCTAAATATGAATTATTTACTACTTTATCAATCGTCTAATAGTCACAATGACTTAATTAAGGGGGGGGGGTTATCTTATACTAGTATCTAAAAAAACTTGTGAATAGCCTAAGTATATATTTTGAAAGGATATTTATCCAATGCATTGACATTTTAAAAAAAAGTTAAATGCTAGTGATAGTGAATATATTTCCATATATTCACCGTATATTCTGCAATATTCTGTAATTAATATTTAAGTGTAATTATGTAAAGTAGAGATCCTTATTCCATTAGAATTACAATTGTACACCCTATATATATTGTATTAATGAAAGGACTCCAATCAAGGAGATTTACACTATTCTACATGGTATCAAGAGCCAAAAATCCCTCAACCCTATTCCCCCTATTCTTTCTTTGTTTCTGATGCGAAACCCTGTTGTAAACAGCCGATATACACCCTGTATACGGCTGATATAGCCTCCCTGCCTCTATATACAACTCGTATATAGCCTTATACACAGCCCATATACACCATGTATATGGCTGATATACCATCCCTGCCGCCATATACTACTCGTATTCGACCTTATACAGCCTCCCTAAGCCAATATACATCTCGTATAAGGCTGATACTGCGTATACAAGACCCCTTTTTTTCTCATCTACTTTCTGGCAACCCTTATGGCGTCACTCGCGGCCCACATAGCTTCTCCCGCGGCCCACATAGCTTCTCCCGCTTCCTCCTCATCAACACCTATCGTCACAAATCTTCCTCCCTCTTCCAACCCCAACATCCTTCATCCGGCTTTCGCCGTAATCAATATCAAGAACTTCATCCCGTTGATTCTTGATCAAGAGGATGGACAATATGCGTCGTGGGTTGAACTTTTCTAAATTCATGCATGTGCTTACTACGTGCTTGGCCACATTGATACCAACTTTCCCCGCCCACCCGACGTCGACAACACGACGTGGAAATGGCTTGACGCTATCGTCAAGCAGTGGATCTATGACACTATCTCCAAGGATCTGCTTCATACTATTATGAAGATCGAAGCTTCGGCTCAAGAGTCACGGTTGGAGGAAATTTTCAAGATAACAAACATACACGTGTCGTGTATCTCGAGGAACTATTCAACACCACCCGTCTTGAAAATTTTGCAAATATGGCTGACTAATGCAAACAATTAAGATTGTTTGCCTACCAATTATCTAACGTGGGTACTCCAATTTCTGTTACAAAGATGGTCATGCAATTGATTAATGGTTTAGCGAAAGGTGAATACGACACACTTGAAACGATGATCCAACAGGCCGATCCCCTACCGAGTTTCAACAAAATGCGATCCCAATTGCAATTATAGGAGATGAGACGAGCAAAACAAGATGAACACAACCCCCAAGGCATTGGTGGTTGACGCCCTCGCGCTAACCACCGCAACCACCAGCCATCGCAAAACAACCGCAGTGGCGGTAGAGGCAGAGGTCGGGGAGGCAAAGGTAAAGGCCGAGGGGGACGGGCCAATAATTCCAGCAAGCCACAACAGGCCCAAAGACTGACATAGTGGGCCACCATCGCTCGACAGCAGTTATACGAGCGGGCCGATGGTTTTCCAGCAGCCGCAACCCAATTGCAACAGTGGGAACATCAGCGACCCAACATCCTGTGAGCCCACCCAACGTAGCACCCGATGGGCCCCAGCCATCAGGCCCATTTTATGTAACCTAGCAGTCCACTTCCGGCCTCACTCCGACAAATTTGGGCCACGCTTTCAGCACAACTCTGGTAATCTTCCTCACATGCGTAATTTAAATACTCCTCAATTTATTATGGTCGGAAATGATTATCGCATTCCAATTCAAGGGTTTGGTCATAAACAAACTCCACCACCGCACCCCCATTTCTCCCTTAAACACGTCATATATGCCCCTAACATTATCAAAAATCTAATCACTGTTAAAAATTTTGCCACTGATAATTCCGTATCTATTGATTTGACCCGTTTGATTTTTCTGTGAATGAACTACATACAGGGAGACTTCTTACGAGATGCAATAGTGTGGGGGACCTCTATCATTTCCTATCAAAGTCTACTGCCAGTGTCAACCCTTCTATATTTCTAGCTGCAATCTCCTCCTCAACGTGGCATAGTAGACTTGGACATCCTAGAGCTCATATTTTTTAGTTTTTTACAAATCGGAATTTAATTCAATGTAATAAAGGGAACCTTGCCCAAAATTGCCACTTTTGTCATCTTGGAAAGCCTGTTAGACTTCCGTTTATGTCATCTTTGAGTATTACTTTTTTCCCTTTGATATTATTCATGCAAATTTATGGACCTCTCCTATGGGTCTATCCACTCCACTATAAATCTCAGGTCTACTCCAAGTTTCTTGAATTTCGTACGTATGTTAAAACACAATTTGAAAAAGAAATAAAAACATTTCAGTGTGACAATGGTCGTGAGTTTAATAATTCTCTCTTTCATAAATTATGTGCAGCTAATGGCATGATCATTCATTTTTCCTGCCCCCATACTTCCCCTCAAAATGGTAAATCTGAATGAATTTTCCGCACCATTAACAATATGATTCGTACATTACTTTTTCATGCGTCTCTTCCCCCCAGCTTTTGGGTATATGCATTAAAAATTGCATAATACCTTATTAATATACTACATATCCGTACGCTCCACAATAGGACTCCGACCGAGTTCCTATTTCGTCGTGACCTATGATCATCTTCGGATTTTCGGTTGTCTCTTCTACCCAAATCTTACCTCCACCGCCCCTTACAAATTAGCCCCCCGTACCACTCCGTGTGTCTTCTTGGGGTTCCCGTCGAACCATAGGGGGTACTTATGCTATAACGTGTCCACATACAAAATTATAATCTCACGTCATGTCACGTTTGAGGAGCACGTCTTCCCATTTACCAACATCCACCAATTCCGACCCACTGATTACGGATTCATTGATGACCCGGACACCTCACCTCTAGTCCAAAAAGCACTAGAATATCCGCAAACTCCAACCTTACCGCCACCACCTCCACCTGCCCCTACACAATGCCCATCACCCTGCCAGTAACTGCCTCACCCCACTGTCCCGCCACACTACCTGTCACCCTATCAACCATTGCCCGACAACACTGCCACGTCACCACCCAACCCCTCTGCCCAACCAGCGACCATCCCCACACACCGAATGGAAACTCGTGCACAACACGGGATTTTCAAATCAAAAGTTCACTTTAACCTATCAACTCAAACTATCTCACATATTTCTAAAAACCCAAAATTAGTCAAACTTGACCCAAATTGGAATGCGGACATGCGTGATGAATTTAATGCGTTATCCAATCATCACTCTTAGGATCTTATCCCAAAACCAGAGGGGGTGAATATGATTCATTGTATGTGGCTCTATAGTCACAAATTCAGAGACAATGGTGAGCTTGAACGCCATAAGGCTAGACTTGTGGCTAATGGTACTGGGTAACAAAAGGGCTTTGATTGTGGTGAGACTTTTAGTCCAGTGGTCAAACCAGCCAGCATTCACACCGTGTTGAGTATAGCTATGGGGAAGAATTGGCCTATTCACCATCCTGATGTAAAAAAATATTTTCTTACATGGGGATTTGAAAGAAACCGTTTATATGTATCAACCGCATGGATTTGTGCATCCGGAGGTTCCTCAGTATGTCTGCCATCTTCGTAAGTCACTATATGGTTTAAAACAAGCCCCAGGACTTGGTATGAGAGGTTTCCTACATACATTATACAGATCGGGTTCGTATGCAGCAAGAGTGATCATTCACTTTTTATTTTTCATCGAGGTACTGACACGACTTACCTTCTTTTATATGTGGATGATATTGTTCTGACAACTTCTTCTGATGCACTAAAATATGAGATCATTACCCTGCTCAAGTCCGAATTTGCTATGACAGATTTGGGCAAGTTGAGTTATTTTTTGGGGATATCCGTGATCAGATCAGCACATGTCATATTCTTATGTCAGTATAAGTATGCAGAGGAAATTGTCTATTGGGCTAAAATAGCAAATTGCAAGATTATGCCCACTCTAGCTGACTCAAAGTCCAAACTCAGCGCAGATGACGGGGATCCAGTCAGCTATCCCTCTCTTTATAGAAGTCTCCCAGGTGCTCTTCAGTATCTCACCTTCACTCGGCTCGATATTGTGTATGTTGTTCACCATATGTGCTTGTTCATGCACGCTCCTAGGGAGCCTCACTTTACAGCTCTGAAGTGTATCATTCGGTACTTTAAGGACACTCTTGACTATGGACTACATCTATATCCCTCCGCACCGACTAGGTTACTCTCTTACACGGACGCCGATTGAGCAGACGGTCCGGACACCCATCGCTTTAGGTCAGGATATTGTGTATTTTTGGGGGATAATATCGTTTTGTGGTCTGCCAAGCGTCAAGACACGCTTTCCCGCTCGAGTGCAGAAGCAGAATATCGAAGCATTGCGAACGTTGTTGCAGAGCTGTGTTGGCTCCGAAATCTCCTTCTTGAGCTTCATTATCCCTTACGTAAAGCATCTTTGGTTTACTGTGACAATATATATGTTGTCTACTTGTCTCATAATCCGGTTCAGCATCATCGAACCAAGCATATTGAGATGGATATTCACTTTGTTCGTGAGAAGGTTGCAATGAGTCACGTTAGGGTGCTACATGTTCCTTCTTCGTATTAGTATGCAGATATATTCACTAAGAGGCTTCCTTGGCAACTATTCCTTGACTTCAGATTCAGTCTCAGCGTCCGGCCTCCTCCCGTTCCGACTGAGGGGGTGTGATAGTGAATCTATTTTTATATACACTGTATATTCTGTAATATTCTGTAATTAATATTTGAGTGTAATTATGTAAAGTAGAAATCATTATTTCATTAGAATTACAATTGTACACTCTATATATATTATATTAATGAAAAAACTTCCATCAAAGAAATTTACACTATTCTGCCGCCTAGACGTTACCGCTAGTACTAACGTCTAGGCGGCCAACCTTCCATGCATTTTGCTCATCATTGGTTGTAATGCATTTTAATAAGCATTACATCTTGAAAGATATAAAATCTAACACGTAATACACCATGAAATATAAACTAATCAATTTAGTCGTTGGCATGTCAATAATTACAAATAGAAGTAAAGAAAAAAACGACTTGGATACTTGTTGTCTGATAGATAAAATAATATAAAAAATCTTGTAATTCAACTTCTATGATTAGAAAACATGGCCAAGTTGGAAGATTATGCATTAAGCTAGCACACTTGAGTTGCATTTTGTCTTATTAGAAGTAGTGGCCCAAAAATACTATTAACCTCAAACAAACTTGATTTGTCTGTTTAATAATTACTATCTGGTTACCAATTAGTGATAATTTCAAAAAAATTATAGTATATAATTACTTTTTTGAATGAATTGAATGTATATATACGTTTTACCCTGTATCAAACAACGCACAGATAGATTTGAGCCTAGCTAGCTTTTGTGCCATGTATTCTTATTGTTTGTCCCCGTGGCGGATATAAGTAGAAAAAATGGGTCACGTGAATCCATAGTCATTCAACTAAACTTGATATATTATATATATAATTTTTAAAATATATCTAATATTAATTGAAGAAACTCATGACAAATAAAACTGAGTGGTGCATTGATAAAGCATTGAGTTTAAAAGAAATGGGGCATCTATCCTCTTAAAATCTTGAATTTGCCTCTAATTTGTGGTAGGTACCTAGAAGAAACATGTTTTTTCCCTTAAGAAGAAACATGTTCGTTTCTTTCCACTTATCTTCTTCTCCAATCATCCCAAAAATTATGATTAATTATTTTGTATTAACCCTCTTCTATATATATATATATATAATCATTGTTTCACTTTAAGTGTCTCAATCATTGACAAAACCAACATGTAATATATATGAACCTATTTAAATTTCCATACACCACCATCAAGACTTAATTAGTTGAGATAGTTCCATATATTAGCTAAACACACCTAGGACAAGTGTCCAATGTTGAAATTTTGAAAACAAAGCCAATAATAAACTAATTAATCAATGATTTGACCGATTACTGATTATTAGCGTGTCTGTGCACTCTAGATTGAGTTTATAGTGGTGTATTTTGTTTTCCTTGATATTTTAAATAATAATACATCCATTTTAGGCCTAATACGACTCTAAAATTTAACTCAAAAAGTGAAAATTGTCCAAAATTATATAAAGAGATAAATATCCCAAGCCCCAATTGACATGTCCGTTACTGAATATCTGAAGCGTAGACAAATAAAAATCTAACATTAAATAAATCATAAATGAATTAGCTCTGATATCCTAATACTATTGAGATATAAATATTTTGCCTAACTCAACTCAAAAATTATCCAAGAAGTACCCCAAACATCCCAAGTCCAAACCGACTAGGGACTCGACACTAAATGTGGATCTAAAATGCTCAATTTCTTTGATTAATATTGAATGTCAATTTTTACTTTTTACATATGGCAGGTAAGCCTTGCATATACATTTTTTTCCTTTGGTGACCTCTGTTAAATATACACGTGATATACATGTATATCATGGTTTCACAAGGAAATAAACTAAGTGTAAAACCATGATATACACAGTATACTACCCGTGTATATCACAGTTTTGATCATCAATTATGGTGTAAATATTGTATTAAAATTAGGCTTGTACACTTACCATATGTATAGGATTCTTGTAGAATTAGAATAGGATTTTGGGAGTAGATTATGAATATGATTTTCCTATTATGAAAAATTGTAAATTGTATATATATACTCTTTCATTAATGAAAATAATCAAGGAATTATTTCTTTCATGGTATCGAAATCCGAGCCTCTCTTCTCGGTTTTTGTGTCCGACGGTTTCCTCTCTCTTCCCAAATTTTCTTCCAAATCCCTACATCACGTCTTGCGTTGCTATTATAGCTGAGAACATTTTCACCCTGCTCTTACTATTTCTAACATCAAGAATCACATCCCTATCATTCTTGAAATATAAAACGTCCAATACGCGACGTGGACCGAACTGTTCAAAGTTCACGCACTCTCGCATCAAGTCCTCTATCACATTATCCCCGCGGCTCTTACCAATACGGAGGTGCCAAAACCCGAGGATGATCCTAAGTTATGGACGACACTTGATGCTACCGTTATTCAGTGGATTTACTCCACTATATCTACCGACCTGTTGCAAACGATTATTGAACCAGACATTACGACGATGGATGCTTGGAATAGAGTGCGTGACATATTCTAAGATAATCAAAATTCTCGTGTTGTTATCATTGAGCAGGAATTCTCCCATATCAATATGAAAGATTTTTCCAACGTTTCAGCATACTGCAAAAGGTTGAAAGAATTGGCGGATCAACTCCGCAACGTTGGTGCACCCGTTACCAACGATTGCCTTGTTCTTCAGATGGTTGCAGGCCTCTCTGAGGCCTATAGTGGTGTTGGTAGGCTTCTTCGTCAGAGCAGTCCTTTTCCGCAGTTTTATCAGGCTCGTTCTATGCTCACGCTCGAATAAGTTGGCTTGGCTAAGAAAGCGGCCACTGGGGGCCCTTTCGCAGTCATGGTGGTCGAGTCCAATTTTTATCCATCCGTCTCTAACAATTCCGGACAAAACTGCAACAACGGTGGCAGAAAAATGGGTCAGAATCGCAAAAATAATGGCAGAAACCGAGGAGGGAATAATGGGGGTGGCAATGGGCCTGCAGGCGGTGTCTTGCCAAGCCACTTGATCACGCGACCACAGGGTCCATGGTCGTGGGCGGGCGGTGGGCACAGGACACATAGCCCCTATTTCCCGTCGTCGGCCCAACCACCTTATTGGGCCCAGTTTCCGTATCCAGCTTCCACGCCCAATTTTGCCCAGAATCAGTGGGTACCGCGTACAGGTTCTGGGCCGGTGCAGCAGGCTAGTATGCTTGGGCCTCGGCCTCCGCAAGTTCATCATGCAGTGGGAAGGCGCGATGCACACACTTGGATTAAATCCCTCGGACCCGAATTGGTTCATGGACACCGGGGCCACTACTCACATGACGTCCGACCAAGGTACTCTCTTGTTTTATTCCAATTTGAGCAATACTCATGGTATAATTATTGGTTATGGAAATTCAATTCCAATTCATGGTTACGGTCATAAAACTTTGTCTCCCCCCATCCACCTCTTGTCTTGAAAAATACCCTTCATGCTCCTAAATTGATTTAAAATTTGGTGTCTGTCCGTAAATTCACCACTGATAATTCAGTTTATGTTGTTTTTTATCCTTTTGGGTTTTCTATGAAGGATTTCAAGACGGGGATTCCTCTCATGAGATGTGATAGTAAAGGAGATCTTTATCCTATCACGCCCACATCCGGTCTCTCGAGTCAAGCCTTGCCATCTACTTTTGAAGCTCTTGCTCCTTCCTTGTGGCATGCACGTCTAGGTCATCCGGGGTCGTCAATTTTGTCTTCCTTAGATAAAAATAATTTTATTTCTTGTAAGGGTACGCGTAGTACTCCGATTTGTCAATCTTGTTCTATAGGAAAAAATGTTAGATTGTCGTTTGTAGACTCTCATTCTCGTACTTTCCTGCCATTTGATATTATTCATAGCGATTTATGGACATCTCCTATTATCAGTTCTTTGGGCCATCGTTATTATGTTCTTTTTTTGGATGATTATTCTAATTTTTTATGAACTTTTCCGTTAGCGAAAAAATCTCACATTTTTAAAATTTAGAGCTTTCATCCGTACCCAATTCGAATGGGAAATTAAGAATATTCAATGTGATAATAGAAAAGAATATGATAATGGGTAGTTTCAGGATTTTTGTGGTAATAATGGTATCAATTTTTATTTCTCTTGTCCACATACGTCCTCTCAAAATGGAAAAACTGAACGCAAAATTTGTACCATTAATAATATTGTCCGAACTTTATTGGTCCATTATTCCGCACCTCCTTCCTTTTGGCATCATGCTCTACAATGGGCTACTTATCTCCTTAACATTCTTCCTACCAAAAATTTGGCATATTCTTCCCCCCTTCAAATTTTATATAATAAGACTCCTTCATATTCACATCTTAGGGTCTTTGGGTGCTTATGTTATCCCCTATTTTCGTCCACCACAATTAATAAACTTCTGGCTTGGTGTACCCCTTGTGTGTTTTTGGGTTATCCCTCTAATCATCGTGGCTACAAATGATTTGATTTATCCTCTAATAAAATCATCATTAGTCGTCATGTTGTTTTTTTATGAAACTCAATTTCCGTTTGCTAACGTGCGTAGTTCCGAGCCTAATTCGTATAATTTTTTGGACGATGTCGTCTCTCCATTTATTATTCACTATTTTTCGAACTTGTCCCACACCCAAAATCCGTCAACGGCCCCACTGCCCACTGGACCTACTATTTCGCCGAACCCCACTGTTTCCAGTCTAGTGAGTGGGCCAGTTTCGGTAATTGGGCCAGTTGCCCGGCCCAATTTCGAAACTGGTCCAGTCTCGGGTTCTATCATCAGTTCCAGTTACCGTGTTGGACCAGCAGGCCCATTGCCTACTGGCCAGTCCGTCGCATGTCCCGATATTTCCTAAAATCCACTCAATTCTCCCCATAGTCTCAGACTGGTCACTCATAGTCAACATGGTATATTTAAACCAAAAATATATTTTAATTTAAATTCTAATGTTCTTAAATACCCTCTACCCCGTAATCCAGTGTTCACATTAAATGACCCGAATTGGAAATTGGTTATGACCGACGAATATGATGCTCTTATTGCGAATAAGACGTGGGAGTTGGTACCCCGTCCTTCTGGTGTTAATATTATTCGGTCTATGTGGATTTTTGCTCATAAGAATAATTCTGACGGTTCTTTTGCGAGGCATAAGACTCGTCTTGTATGTGATGGTAAAACTGAGCAGGTTGGCGTGAATTGTGGTGAGACATTTAGTCATGTGGTCAAATCGACTACCATTCACACTGTTCTCAGTCTGGCTCTTTTCAAGGCATGACACATTCATCAGTTAGATGTGAAGAATGATTTCTTACATGGTGATCTGAAAGAGACTATTTATATGCATCAGCCCTTGGGTTTTCGAGACCCCAAATATCTTCATCATGTCTGTTTGTTGAATAAGTCATTGTATGGGCGTAAGCAGGCCCCACGGGCTTGGTATAAGCGATTTGCAGATTATGTTTTGTCTATTGGGTTTTCGCACAACATGTTTGATAATTCATTGTTCATATATCGTCGTGGTTCTTCCCTGACTTATATTTTGTTATATGTGGATGATATTATCTTAACTGCCTCCACTGATGCTTTGCACAAGTCTATCATGACCATGCTCTGTTCTGAGTTTGCTATGAAAGACTTGGGGCCCTTGAGTTACTTTTTGGGGATTGATGTTTCTCGTCATGCAGGTAGGCTGTTCTTATCCCAACAAAAGTATGCACCTGAGATTATTGAGTGTGTTGGCATGTCCTTATGCAAGTCTACTTCCACTCCTATCGATACTAAGACCAAGATGGGTGTTGCGGCTGGCTCACCTTACGAGGATCCGACCCACTATCGCAGTTTTGCAGGGGCTCTTCAGTATCTTACCTTCACGAGACTAGATATTATGTATGCCATCGAATGAGTGTGTTTGTTTATGCATGATCCCAGGGTTGAGCACATTCATGTGCTCAAACGCATCATTCGGTACATCCAGGGGACACTTGACTATGACTTACATTTATATCCTTCGTCGACGTCTACACTTGTCTCATATACAGATGCTGATTGGGGTGGCTGTCCAGACACCAGACGTTCTACGTCTGGCTATTGTATGTTTTTGGTAATAACATGGTCTCATGGTATGCAAGCGTCAGTCTACATTGTCTCGTTCTAGTGTAGAGGCTGAGTATCGAGGGGTAGCCAATGTGGTATCGGAATCCTGTTGGTTACGTAATCTTCTTTTAGGGCTTCATTGTCCTATTCAGAAAGCTACATTGGTTTATTGCGATAATGTTAGTGACATCTAACTTTCTGGTAATCCTGTTCAACACCAGCGCACTAAACACATCGAGATGGATATTCACTTTGTTCGCTAAAAGGTTGCTCGTGGACAAGTACGCGTCTGCCATGTCCCTTCCAGGTATCAAATTGCAGACATCTTTACCAAAGGTCTTTCGTCGGTTGAAGATTTTAGGGACATTCTCAGCGTAAAAAGACCGCCCACTATGACTGCGGGTGTGTGTTAAATATACACGTGATATACATGGGTTAGTATACCATGTATATCACAGTTTCACAAGGAAATAAACCAAGTGTGAAACCGTGGTATACACGGTATACTACCCGTGTATATCACAGTTTTAGTCATCAATTATTGTATAAATATTGTATTAAAATTAGGCTTGTACACTTGCCATATGCATAGGATTCTTGTACAACTAAAATAGGGTTTTGGGAGTAGAATAGGAATATGATTTTTCTATTATGAAAAATTATAAATTGTATATATACTCTTTTATTAATAAAAATAATCAAGAGATTATTTCTTTCAACCTCGTTACAGGAATCAAGAATTAAGTCATTTAAAAACACACCAAATTAAGTCCTAAAAGATTTGATGTTACTCATCACCTTCTTTGAGCAACAAAACAATAATATATGATGATAGCCTCAGAATGAAGAGTAAACTAATCAGATATTCTTGCAAAAAGATCTGAATTATATCTCTTGTCCAGGATATCGTTTGGTGATAACAGCGTTGTAATCTTCTAGCAATATTGACTTGATTCCTACATCACTAAGTAGAAAAGTTGTCCTCATACCACATCATAATTAAGGTCATGATAACACTAATAATGATAATTAATAATTCCGATCATCATAAATAAATAAATTAATTAAGAAAGCAGTAACTTTGAGTGTGTTAGGTAATGTTTTTCAATTTCCTCACGTTCATTTAGTTAAAAAATTGGAAAATATTTTCTTTAAGATAACAAGTTACTTAAAAATGATGAAAATGACACTCCACTAACCAACCACACAACCACTCTCACCGCCCCACACACTGTTACGATTTGCCTTGAATTTCTTACCTTATTTAGATTCTATCATAATCGTGTTTTATTTCAAAAAAGTTTCTTTGGTGGAAAAAATCTCTTGCATATTTGAATAATCCTTTCTTGGAGGAAAAGTTTCGGACTTTTATAAATTAAAAATCCGCCTCTCTCACATAAAAAAAATTAGTAACATCCACAATGTAGTCATTAAAGAGTCTTGTTTAGGGGGAGATTATTCTCTCTATAAGTTTATATTTTTATATTAGTTTTTCAATATGTAGGTTACTTGACCAAATCATATTACAATATTATGTCTTTTTAGTATATTTGCTTTGTTGTCTAATTTATCATCGTTAAAGGTTCGCAATTATTAGCTTTCGCGTGACGCCCTGATTTTTTCGATCCCAACAAGTGGTATCCGAACCAATGGTTAAATGAGGTTGAAGACAAGATCAAGGTGGATCAGTTCAAGTTGCAACCAACTCAAATAAATATTTTTGTCACAAAAAAAGAGATATCTGGAGTACTACATGTGGAGATGATTTTTAGCAATCCTGTGCATATTTTTTAATACAAAAATAATTTTTAACTCAGGCTTACTTTAACGCATGAGCTTCAATTTTTAACTCATGCTTACTTTTAACGTATGAGCTCAAAATTTTAACACTTTCTTACTTTAAACGCTTGGGCCAATTTAAACTCATGTTCACTTTTAACGCATGAGCTCCAGTTTCAACTTGTGCTCACTTTTAAAGCACAAAGCTCAAATTTTCAACCATACCTACTTTTAACATTGACAAGCAACAATGATGAAGATTATATGAAAATGGAGAATCAAGATTATTTTGCCAGAAAATTCAGGTCAGATGAGATTTGTTAGGGTTGCCATGAATTTCATACCTTATTTAGATTTTACCATAATTTTCAAAAAGATTTTCTTGATGAAGAAAGTTTCCTTGGTGGAAAAGATCTCTTTCACATTTGAATAATCCTTTCTTGGAGGAAAAGTTTCGGACTTCTATAAATTGAAGCTCCGTCTCTCTCACAAAAAAGAATGTAGTAGCATCCACAATGTAGTCATTAAGAGTCTTGTTTAGGGAGAAATTATTTTCTCAATAGGTTTATATTTTTTATAATAATTTTTTAATATATAGGTCAATTGACCAAATCATATTATAATACTAGTGAAATTGACTGTGTTTCGCGCGATGTTAAGAGACATCAAACGAGTTATGCAAAAAATATTTATCAAGATAGAAGAGTAGTTTTTTTTTCCATGTATATGCATACAAAACATAATTCTATAAATAAATTAAATCACAATTTATTATCAGAATTATATAGCTCAGAAATGTGAGTTCAGAATGACAAATACCTTTTAACATATACTTTGTTTTCAATTAAATACATGCATTCCAATTGAAACTTGTAAGCAAAGATGTGGTTGATACGCGTCAACTTTTCTTTTTGTTTGTGTAATATCACCTTCTCTCCAATTAAGATTTCAAAACCTATTTGCTTCAACAACATAAAATAAATTAATATTCATTTAATTGCAAAAAGTTGAGTTATATATCGTCATAATAAAATGATAGAAAAACAAACTCAAGAATAAAGGAGGAGAGTGACAATACTATTTGTATACTTAACCTTTATACAAATTTTAATGTTTAGTTATAAAGGAATATGTTACTTGATTGTATTCATCAATAATATGTCATATTTATAGTAGTACAAGAATATTTAAACTAGACAACTAATCAACTTAATTACAATAGAAAATACAATTCTACCTAAAATAGGAGACATAATTACAATAGGAATACAATTCTAACTAAAATAAGAGATATACAATTAATGAAAAAATATTCGAGAAATATTCTATTACACCACCGTAGTCGAAGCGGAAGGTTCACGAACACTGAGATTGACTCAAAAATCATCAAATAGTATGCGCGGAAGTCCTTTGGTGAAGATGTCAGCAATCTGATATCTGGAAGGAACATGAAGGACACGAACTTGACCACGAGCCACTTTTTCGAGAATGAAATGAATGTCTATATCAATGTGTTTAGTGCGCTGATGTTGGACGGGATTGCCGGAAAGATATATCGCACTATTATTAGCACAGTAGACCAGTGTTGCCTTTTGAATCGGGCAGTGAAGCTCAAGTAGAAGGTTACGGATCCAACAAGACTCATAGATGAAGTTGGCGACACCTCTGTACTATACTTCGGCACTGGATTGGGATAGTGTAGGTTGCCTTTTGGAAGACTAAGACAATAGGTTATCTCCGAGGAAAACGCAGTAACCAGACGTGGAGCGTCGGGTGTCAGGACATCCACCCTAGTCAGTATTAGAATAAGCAGTGAGACTAGCGAGTGAAGACCTGTATAGATGTAATCCGAAGTGAAGTGTACCTTGGACGTATTGTAAAATACGTTTGAGGGCATGCATGTGTGCTTCCGTTGGATTGTGCATGTGTAGGCAGATTTGTTGCACCTCATAGAATATGTCAAGTCTCGTGAATGTGAGGTACTGCAGGGCCCTAGCCAGGCTACGATAGTGAGTCGGGTCTGAATATGAGGGGCCAGAATCAGCGCTGAGCTTGGAACTGGTATCTACTGGCATATGGGATGGTTTGCAAGATGTCATGCATGCACGGTCAATGATCTCTTCGGCGTACTTCTTATGACATAGAAATAGGCTACCAGAATGTTGAGTGACAGATATGCCCAAGAAATAACTCAGGGGCCCCATATCCTTCATAGCAAACTCAGAGGAAAGAAGAGACAAAATGGACCAGCGGAGAGCATAAGATGATGTGGTAAGGATGATGTCATTAACATATAATAATAGGTAATCCATGTATATACCCTTGTTGTAGATGAATATGGAATGATCGAATCTGCTGTGTGAAAAAACTGATAGAGGAGACATAATCAACGAACCATTGGTACCATGCTCGAGGAGCCTATTTCAGTCCATAGAGCAATTTCCGTAACAGACACACATAATCCGAGTGAATAGGATCCCTGAAACTCATAGGTTGATGCATATATACCGTTTCATGAAGATCCCCATGTAAGAAGGCATTCTTGACATCACGCTGATGAATGGGCCAAGACTTGGATAGAGCAATGCTGATGACGGTCCGAATGGTTACGGGCTTTACGACCGAGCTAAATGTTTCATCACAGTCCACTCCCACCTATTGAGACCTGCCATCACCTACAAGACGAGCCTTGTAACTCTCAAAAGGACCATCAGATTTCTTTTTATGTCTTAAAATCCACATAGACCGAATAATGTTAGCATCGGGTGGACGGGGTACTAGGTCCCACGTCTTATTATCAATAAGAGCATTATATTTGTCAATCATTGCACTTTCCAATTAGGGTCGGACAAGGCATCCTTCGGATTTCGAGGGACATAGGAAGGGATAACTAAAATAGATAGGTTAAACAGCCATTTAGGTTTATAAATTCTATGCATGGCATGGGTTTCCATGGTCCGAGAGCGTGTCTCTGGATGCGGGATGGGATGGGGGGTTGTCGCGGGACTATCGGGAAGAGGAGGAAGGGCAGGGGTGGCGGGACCGGCTGGCCGATGCTTGGTTTGCCGAGAGGTGGCTGCGGAATCACCCTGAGATGGGCTATTCCAGGCCACCATCGGCAGAACCGGGTGGGCAGTGTGTCCCAAACTGTTCAAGGTGGGGGCGGGTGTCGGGGTCTGGGATGATGGACTATGTAAATAATAAATTAGAAGAGGGTTCAGACCATCATCTAGGAAGTCGTAGGAATGCCGAGGTGGCGAGTTTAGGAAGGCAAAGGGGAATGGAGACTCATCAAATAGGACATGGCGTGAAATAATTATTTTACGGCTTAACAAGTCATATCACGAGTAACCACGGTGATTGGTGGGGTAACCCAGAAATACACACGGGGAAGACTGGGTTGGAGTCTGTGAGTGGTCGGATGGAGAGGATAATAGAGACATCCAAAGATACGCATGTGTTGGTAGGAGGGGTTCATATAAAACAGAACTTGAGTGGGCGACCGTTGAGCTAAAGACTTGTTTGGGATTATGTTTAGGAGATAAATAGACATAGAGAGTGTGTAATGCCAGAATTCAGGGGGAATTGAGGCGTGATCAAGTAGGGCACAAATTAGGTTGTTTATGGTTCGGATTTTCCGTTCGGCCTTACCATTTTGGGAGGAGGTGTGAGGGCAGGAAAAATGAAAGGTAAGACCGTTATTGGAGTAAAACTGTTTGAATTAATTATTATTGAATTTCCTGCCATTGTCACATTGAAAACATTTAATGCTCTTTTCAAATTGATTTTTTACGAGAGCACTAAATGAGAAAAAAAGGGGTAGACCTGGGATTTATTGCCAATTGGAAAAATCCATAGAAAGTTGGAATAATCGTTCAAAAACAACACATAATATCTATGGTCAACCATACTTAAAATAGGGGACGTCCACAAATCACTATGTATGAAATCGAAAGGTAGTAAAGGACAATTTTTGGATGCAGAAAGTGGTAATTTAATATATTTCCCAAAAGTGCAAGATTCACATATAGAAGTCCTAGAAATACGGTTGCAATTAATAAAATTATTTTTCCTAAGGAAGCGTAAAACAGAATCTCCCGGTTGTCCTAATCTAGAGTGCCATAAGGAATATGAAAGAGCAGCAAAGGTTGATGGAACTAAGGTTGGATTGTTGACGGTGTTTGAAATAGGGTAGAGATCTCCGGTGCTATCACATCTCATTATTCGTCTTCCTGTCGTAAAATCCTTCACAGAAAAACTAAAAGGATCAAAGTCAAATGAAACATTATTATCAATTGTGAAATTTTGCACATAGATTAGATTCTTAATGAGTTTAGGAGCATGGGTTTTCGCATTCCAATCTTGTGCACCATCTTCTCGAAAGTTTCAGTTGGTAGAGACTTAGTGAACAAATCAACCATATTATCACTTGAACGAATCTGTTGCACGTTGATATCGTCATTCTTTTGGAGCTCGTGTGTGAAAAATAACTTTGGTGAAATGTGCTTTGTCCTGTCTCTTTTTATGATTCATCCGTTCAATTGAGCAATGCATGTTTCATTATCTTCATATAAGATTATGGGTATTTTATCACATTTCAAACTATATTTTTCTCGAATTATCATTGACCTTAGTCACACAACTTCTTGGCTTGCTTCATGAATTGCTATATGATTTGATGAGGTAGCTACGATAGACTGCTTTGTAAATCGCCAAGATATGGCAGCACCCCCACATATAAAAACATACCATGTTTGAGATCTAGCTTTGTGTGGGTCAGATAAATACCCTACATCGGTATACCAACAAGATTGGAACTGCAATCGTTAGAATAAAATAAGCCCAAATCAATAATCCCTTTTATATACCACAATATGTATTTAATTTCGTTCCAGTATCTCCTTGTAGGAGCACAACTATATCTTGCTAACAGATTAACTGAAAATGCTATGTCATGCCTTGTGGTATTGGCAAGATACATTGGTGTACCGATTGCACTAAGATATGGTACTCCGGGACAAAAAATTTCCTCATTCTTTTCTTGAGGTTGGAACGGATCTTTATTCACATCAAGTGATCGAATAATCATCGGAGTACTTAATGGATGTGCTTTATCCATATAAAATATTTTCAACACTTTTTTTGTATATGCAGATTGACGAATAAAGATACCATTTGTCAAATGTTCGATTTGCAAACCAAGGCATAATTTTGAATTTTCAAGATCTTGCATCTCAAATTCATTCTTTAATTAATTAATTTCCCTTTTGAGCTATGCAAAAGTTCCAATGAGGTTTATGTCGTCAACATATACAACAAGTACTACAAACTTCGATATTGTTTTCTTTATAAAATTAAAAATACATGGGCAAATGACATCATTTGTATAGCCTTTCTTTAACAAATACTCACTAAGGCAGTTAGACCACATGCGTCCGGATTTCTTTAAATCATACAATGATCTTTGCAATCTGATTGCGTGCATTTTTCGAGACTTTGAACTACATGCTTCATACATCTTAAATCCTTCATGAATTTTTAGATATATTTCATTTTCAAGTGATCTATAGAGATTGACTGTAACCACATCCATTAAATGCATCTCAAGTCTCTCATGGACAGCGAAACTAATGAGATAACGTAACGTTATTGCAGCCATAACGGGCGAGTACGTCTCTTCATAATTGATGACAGACCTTTGTGAAAATTCTTGTGCAATAAGGCGTGCCTTATATCTTTGTATCTCATTTTTCTCATTTCTTTTTTGCACAAAAACTCATTTATAACCAACATGCTTAATACTATTAGGTGTTTGGACTACAGGTCCAAAAACTTTCCGTTTGGTAAGTGAGTTCAACTCTAATTGAATTGACTCTTGCAACTTTGGCCAATCACATCTTTCTCGACATTCTTTAACAAATTGGGGTTCAAGATCCTTACTATCTTGCATAGTTCTAGTTGCAACATTATAAGAAAATACATAATCCATATTTATTTTTAAGTGATTCAAATTAGTCCTAACATCACTTGGATTTATTGATATTTCTTCATTGATATCTTCAAGAATATCAGGATTGATCAAATCTTGCATTTTTGTATGATATTCTTTCTTAGTGTCATCTTGACCATTTATTTTTCTTTTTTCTAGGATTCCGATCCTTAGAACCCAATGGTCTACCACGCTTCAGGCGTGCTTTGGACTCATTTGCTATGATACTAGTGGATGGTCCTACAGGGACATCAATCTGAATTGGGACATTCTCTGCAAGGATATGTGATTTGGTAATCCTTTTCAAATATGTAAATGCCTCTGGCATTTGATTTGCTATTTTCTGTAAGTGAATAATCTTTTGGACCTCTTGCTCATAATAGAAGCACGTGGATCAAGATGAGACAATGATGGATTATTCCACAAAATTTTCCCTTTTATTTTATTATTCTCTCCCCCTAATTTTGGAAAAATTATTTCATCAAATCGACAATCAGCAAATCGAGAAATGAATAAATCTTCTGTTAATGATTCAAGGTAGCGAATAATGGAGGGCGATTCAAACCCAACATATATTTCTAATCTTCTTTGGAGATCCATCTTGGTGCGATGTGGTGGTGCTACAGGCACATATATGACGCATCCAAAAAATCTTGATGATATATATTATGTTTTTGACCCAAAATCAATTGCAATGGAGAACATTTATGATAATTTGTTGGTCTGAGACGAACAAGTATTGTTGCATGCAAAATAAAGTGACCTCAAACAAACGTGGGCAACCTCGTTTTCATAAGTAATGGTCTTGCTATCAACTGCAGGCGTTTAATTAATGACTCTGCTACGCCATTTTAAGTGTGAACATGAGCTACATGATGTTTAACTTTTATCCCAATTGATAAACAATAATCATTAAGTGCTTGGGATGAAAACTCTGCACCATTATCAAGGCGAATAGACTTTATCAGATTATCATGAAATTGTGCCCGTAATCGAATTATTTGTGCCAATAATTTTACAAACGCCAGGTTGCGAGATGACACTAGGTACACATGCGACCTTCTAGAAGAAGCATTTATTTAAGACATCACATAACATGTGAACGAGCCCATATTCTCCTTTTATATTTTTTTCAGAATTTAAAAAATTTAATCCCAATATTAGCCAGTATAATCAACTTATCATTAGAACAAGCAACAAAAATAAATTCTTCAAGAATCTTCTAGTTCTTCAATATATGTCAAATACTCAATTTGCATATCATATTTGAATCGGGATGGTCAAATCGCTCATGCCGACTAATAAAATTATTTATACTAGTAAACTTTAAGTGCTATTTGTTTTAGTAAACTTCTGATTTACTATGACATAAATTTCATATCAATATAAATTTCTGGTTTATCGGGACATGTGATTCATCATGTATATATTTGTAGTATAATTTGGAGAATAAGGCGGGTAACCTTTAACGTACTTATTTCTTACCCATTATTAATGTAATTGTCCCATCGTTTATAGCTTCAATATGATATCCACTTACTTTAGTAAACTTCGGGTCTACTCCAAATTATGTTTCGATCATAACAACTTTCTATGTTACAATATAGATTGAATGACATAATAGTAAATAAACACTTCTGGAGCTTTCAATTTATTTTTCATAATCATATATTATTTGGACATTACTGGTGTCATTATTCTTGTAGACAAATAATTAGGCTTTTCTGGACGTTGGTCATTAATTTTATACTATCAAATATTTGCTTAGACACTGCTGATGTCATGAAAGCAATTTTACTACTTCGGGAGTAAAGTTAGTTCTACTACTTTGAGAGTAAAGTTCAAAGTTTGCTACTTCAGGAGCAGATTTCCGAGTTTACTACTTCGGTAGTAAAGCATACAATATTCAAAATATTCCCTCTTAATTATTATACCTCTTCTGGAGATGAGAAGTGATATATTCACAACCAAGTACATGTTCGTATTTATAGGCTTTAATATTGTCACATTCAATTCAGGGAATAAATCAGTATTTGTAACATTTATCAATAGTTCTTATTTTTTCGGAATGGAACATATCTGAACGTGTTTTAAGCATATCAAATAATAATAGCTTAGAACCTCTTTTATGATATTGCTATTTCATGAGCAAATCGATGCATATGTATAACGTAGAGAATTTTTCTCTAACATAACTTCAATTGTAATCACAATAAGACTATAAAAATATTACCATTTCTAGTGGTTGAACATTTATTATGGACTCTGCTGGAGTTCAGGAAGAGTTAATATTATTGTTAGTCACTCTATAATTTATCATAGAGATAATCATGATGAAAACAAGCATCAAAATAGCTACTGCATATTAATACATATACATAATAGCTTAAGCAAGTGTTGATAAAAATATTAAATCAAGAATAAGCAAAAGACTCGTATTACATTACATACATGTATTGGCCATCTCTATCTTTTGATATATAAGGAGTCACAGACCTCATAAAGTATTGAAAACATACCTAATCACATATGCTAAACCGATCTCCTCCACAAAGAGAATTTACCACTTTTTTTTTTGCATTAGTCATTATAGATAACAAAATCAGTATACCACAATGGATCAGATGGATAATACCTTGATTTCCAGTAAGCCGCGGACGGTATCTTCAAGCTTTCGAAGACGGTAAGATTAATGTAGACTAAAAAATTAAAAAAATATTAGAGACTCGTGCTGATAACGTGTTAAGAAATACTAATAAAGCTAGAACAAGAATATTGTTGAGAAAAAAGAAGAGATGATAGTTCTTATTTCTCAGAACATCTCTATTTATAGGAGAAATTTGACTTGGTTCCAAAGTTATTTGCGCTAATATTTCTTCTAAAGATAGGCATCCACAATATATGATAATATCTATAACATCTTTAAATTTCTTTTTGATTTTTTACAGCACTCACCCCCTGCGACCACCTCCTCCCCCCACACACACCCCACCACCCCTCCAAAAACATTTAATTTTTTTAAAAGTTATTTTTTGGTTTTTTTATCCCCTCAAATTGGTATACCTGGTCTTGTAGGGGTTGATGCCCGGAGGACCAAACCTGACTTTCGCCGTGCACCTTTTTCCCAGTTATAGGGCGGAGAGAGGGATAGAAACAAAGATTACTTCCGTATAGGAGAGGGGAAAGCTGCTTAGATAGGGCGATATCCCGATTTTGTCCTACATCTCGCTCTATGTGTTTTCTTGAGTGAGGTTGGGGTACCCCTCTCTCAAAAGGGCTACAAGTGTTAATGATCCTTCTACACGACGATTCCACATTCACATTTTTTTCCACCAAGAATGTTTTCTAAAATTCTTTGACCCCCGAATTTGGAGTCACTGGGGAGGAAGATAGAAAGGTAACCTATGACACCGGGGAATTACGCTTTTACCCCTCAAAAAAAAATTTAATGAAAAAAGCTTTTAGAAGTTTTTTTATTGTCTACACCCCCACCTCCTACCTTACCTCCCAAGGTAGGGGTAAGGTTTGCGTACATCCCCACCCCTTCCGAATTTTCTACTTCATATAATTTATTTTACATTTATAAAAATGAAAATTTTGTGTGATTAAAATTAGTGTGGAGTGGGTGGTGGGGTGCAAGGGGTGGGATGAGGGTAAGAAAAGCTGTCATTTTTTATAAAAGTAAAATAAAATATAGAAAAAAGGTAAAATATTTTCCTCTATTTTGTTTTATTAGTTAAATTTACCATCCATTAGCGATTGTGAACAAAAATACATTTGTCGTCTTCAAACTTCACACTTATACCCTATTTGGATGAAAACCCCAAATCCTCTTAATTCACTCTATTTCAAAAAAAATAATACCCACCCCTTTGTTGACCCGCCCCGCCCGCCTATCATCATCATCAAACTTAAGCTTTTTTCATAGAGAAAAAATTAAAAAAAGTAAAGACACACCTAAACCCCAAAACACACGTCATTGCACCTTTAAATTCATCTCTGATTCTTGATTTTGTAGGAATTTGTTGGGTTCGTAAACAAGTAGTAAGCACAACGGAATTAAAATTTTCTAACCCAACAACAATCCTGGCATGGCTTATACAATAATCATATTTATGTTCAAAATATAATAAAAGAAAACTTACAGGGTTTCGAGCGTGGGATTCAATACTAATGTATCCACACGATTAGTCTCCTCGATTGAAAGATCTAATTCCAGTGTATCTCCTAATCAAGAAAGCCAGGAAATCTTGCTTTAGGAACTGAGAAGTTATTTTCTGTAACTTTATAATTATGAGGTATGTGTTGTATATATAGGAGTTCAGGACAGAATCTAAATATATATAAAACAAGAAAATCTAGGCCCATGTTAATGCTCAGTGGACCAGCCTAGCCGGTCCACCTCACACGCCCAAGGTGGATGGCCAGGCTCCCATTTTTGGGCCAGTAATTTCTGGCCCAATTGCTTCCCTGTATTTATCTGAGTACCCATATAATATATCCAACACATTTAATTAAATCCAAAATTCAATTCGACTTAATTAAATAATTTCTATCAAATAGAAATATTCCATAATTATTATAAATTAAATATCTCGATTATCAATAGAATATTGAATACTTTCTCAATACACTCTTAGATTGAAGAAACAATCGCATATAGTGTGATCCAATAGGCCTTCACATATCGACATTAATCTAATTAAGGTCCATACGAAACTCATAGACTGCGTCGTATGACGAACTCAATATGTGAAGTACGTTTACATGAATCCAACAAACTTAACCTTTATGCAGAACTATAAATTTCTTTCATTCGCGACACACTCGATTAAGCTTAGGATTTGCCAAGTGTCTATCTAAATGGCTTAATCACTTTATCTCACATTTATTAGTTTACAACTAGACCATATTCTAAATATGTCTCTTGCACTGGCCAGTGACTTTAGTCAACCTAATAACATTAAGAAGTTGAGTGCTCTCTCGAATTTCCAATCGAGGAATGAATCTTATTCTTGGCTCAACTACCACTTTGATTTACATCCTGATGCACCCAGCACAAGTCGTATCTTATCCAGAAGGAGTTTAAGCATAAAACTTGGTCAAAGTACATCATTCTGTACACAAGGTACGTATTGACCTCAAGTCAAAGGACCTTTATATTCTGCACCGATAACACTATAGATATGTATAACAAATAGTTTATCGGCAGGGTATACCAATACTTCTCCAAAGTATCCATGTGTCCATCACGAGTAACCATTACTCGTAGGTGTGAGACATGCTACATTCTCCAAGAATGTGATGCAGACCACATGTCGACTTATAACATATCATCGATATCTCATTCTCGATGATCATTGGTGTCCATTTTGATTGGACTCCATGAAGTTTCAAGTAATCTAGAAATTCTCTACTCAAGTATTCACCTCCTCGGTCTGATCGAAGAGTCTTGATACTATTTTCAAGTTGTTTCTCTACTTCTAACTTATACTCCTTGAATTTCTCAAAGGCTTCGGACTTGTGCTTCATAAGATACACATATCCAAACCTTGTGAAATTGTCTGTAAAAGTTATGAAGTAAGGAAAATCTCCCTTAGCTCGAGTGGAAAATGGCTCACACACATATGTATGGACCAACTCAAGTGCCTCTTTGACTTGCACACCTTTCCCAGAAAGTGGTTTGTTAGTCATCTTTCCTCTCAAGTAGGTGGGATTTCTTGGATTACTTATTTTAGCTCGTTTGTTTTGAACATTGAGAATTTCACGATTACAATTGAGAATATATAAACCATTCACAAGCGGAGCATTTCCACAAACAATACCATTAAAAGATAGTACATAACTGTCATTAGCAATATATGAGGAAAAACCCTCAATGTCAACATTAGAATGGAAATATTATTCCTCGTAATCGAGGAAACAAAATAACAATTATTAAGTTCTAATGTAAAACCCGAAGGTAAATCAAATCTATAAGTTCCTACACGCTCAACATCAACTTGTGCTCCATTTTCAACGCGTACGTTCATCTCATATGGTCTAACCTTTCTGCTGTCCATTAGCCCCTGCACATTATTACACATGTGTGAGCCACAAGCTGTATCCAATACCCATCAGTGAGAGTTACTTATAGACATATTAATCTCAATGACAAACATACCTTGTCCAGCAGGTCTAGAAGCACCTAGTGCCTTGTCTCCTCCTGGAATAGTGCAATCTTTCTTCCAATGCCCCTTCTGCTTGCAGTTGAGGCATACGTCCCTGGCCAACCTAGACTTCTTTTGAACACCTCCTTTAGGTTTCAAGACTGTGGGTTTGGCACCAGCCTTACCCTTATTCTTCTTGTTTTTACCTTTTGGTTTGAACTTAGTAGATGAGCCCACTATGAGCACAATCTTCCCATTTGAAGTAAATGATTCATAAGTCTTTAGCATATTGTGAAGTTCTGGAAGATTCACCTTGGTTCCATTCATGTTGAAGTTCACAATGAAATTCTCAAACGAACCATGAAGCAAATTCAAAATCAAGTTAACAAACACATTCTGGGGCAACTTCGTTCCATTCGAAGCCAACCTTTCTATCAACCCAATCATCTTCAGAACGTGACCAGACACTTGGCCCCCATCATTCAGCTTACATTTGAAGAGGTCTCTCAACAGCTCATACTCCATAGTCTGAGACTGTGAATCATAAAGACTCATCAAATGTTCTAGCATCTCATAAGGGCCCATGTTCTCATATTGCCTCTATAACTCTACAGTCATGGAGGACAACATGACACTCTGTGCCGAGGTAGCATCATCCAAATGCTTCTGATAAGCAACCTTGTCAAACAAAGCATACTCAACAGACTCTATATCGGAAACTTTTGAAACAGTTGTGTCTAACACATACTCAGTTTTCTCTTGTCTTAGTACCAAACACAGATTACACAAACAGTCCGGATAATTAGCTCCAGTCAACTTATTAGTCTCAACCAAGCATTTCAATGACAGATTCGACATTTTAAATAATATGAAGAAATAGATAGACTAAAATTAAATCAAATATAATTTCTATGAACACATTCATTAACTAATTAACATTGCCTTTAGTTTAATTAGCTCCCATTATTTTAACATATTCTACGACCCCCATGAAAGAATACAGACTCATATCAAATATGATCATAATGGGCCAAGATTCAAGTTCATACTGTCTCCGCGGTTGCTAGGGCTGATAACTTCAACAGTACAACCTGGTAAGTCTCCAAACCAATTACAAATAATTTGCAACTCTTGGTTTGACCGACTGTTCTAAACAATCGATCTGCGCCCTTAGATTATTCCGACGCTAGGGCGTCAAGACATAACTAAGTAAGTCAATCCCGTTACGCGACTGCAATCGTGCATCTAAGCAAGTTTGGCCTTGTAGAGCAAACGCTAGGGCGTAAATACTCAAAAAGGTTTCTCATTCGCTACTGCAAACACATGCATCTATGAAGAGTCTGAATCCTCGTAGACTTAGAGCAAACACTAGGGTGTAAATACTCTTATAACCGAAAAGGATTTTGCACTCATTCAATTATAACGGACGATGTGTGGATTCCAAATCAGACTTATATTAAATTGAGGAACATTTTAATCGGGGTTTTTATCAAGATCCTTATTACGCGTGCTAGATCAAATAGAGCACATATTGGGCGCCGCTTACCCAAACATGATTTAATGCGGTCCGACAAATATTGGGTGCCGCCTACCCAGACATGCATAATGCGGTCTAACAAATATTGGGCGCCGCCTACCCAGACATCTATAATGCAGACTCTATACTAATTATTTAAATGACAATCAATTAAACAATTAGGGGAAAACAATTAATTCAAGCGCACATTCTCAAATAACATGCTAAAATAACAATAATCATGGGTTAATTAATTTGTTTCAACTTAGAAAATATTTACATTCCAAATTTAAAACTGAATTTCAATTTTTGAAATTTTCTGCCCATCCAAACAGTCCCTTAACAATTCTGAAATTTAAAATTAATTTTCATGGACCATTATGTAATTTCCAAAAACTTAAATTAATTACAGATTCGTCCAGGGACCAAATCTTCTTTTCAGAAATTTACAGATCTGCCCTAGGGACCAAATCTACTTTTCTGAAGTTTACAGATTTGCCACAAGGACCAAATCTGCTTATTTTAAAACCTTTTAAATTTCCAGAAAATTGCAATTCCAAAAACTTCTAAAATTTTCAGATTTTCCCCAAGGGCTTAATTGCAATTTTGGAAACCCTAATTTAATTTCAAATAGGTCCTTGAACTATTTCAAATTTACAAAATCAATTCCATCCCAAATCAAATTTGGGATTCGGATTTCGGGGCGAAATGACAGAATTGAACAACACTGGTCGACGGCCCTCGTCGGGCTGAACACACCGGTGGTTTCAATTCCCGGTGTCGTGGCCCACGATGGCCGAAAATTGAGCCGCCACCGGCTGTTTCCAAAACAGTCGGCGGTGGCCCCTTTCTGGTGACTTTTGCCGTGTAACACCACCACCGTTCGATTCCTCTCGTCTAGACGATCACGGTGGTGGTATTACGTCACCATTTCGATGCCCGAGGCGGTCGGAAACAGTCCCCCCGTCGGAGGCCTTCCGGCGTCTACGCCGCGTCCCATCACCTCTCAACACCTTTATCGACCATCTTATAAAGTGGTTTTTTCGATAATAGTGGAGACGATGGTAGAACAACGTCGAATCGCCGAAAACCACCTTTCGCCGCCGGAACAGTGGTTGCCGCCGCCACTGTTTACTGTTTCTATTTTTTATTTTTTTTTCAAAAATTAATTTAATAAATTGAAATAATTAATTTTCCCATGTAATCGTTATTATGATTATCGTATAATTATTTAAACCATTCTTGGCTCTGATACTACTGTAGGAATTTATTGGGTTCGTAAACAAGTAGTAAGCACAACGGAAGTTAAAATTTTCTTACCCAACAACAATCCTGGCATGTCTTATACGATAATCATATTTATATTACATAATAAAAGAAAACTTACAGGTTTTTTAGCGCGGGATTCAATACTAAGATATCCACGCGATTAGTCTCCTCGATTGCAAGATCTAACTCCAGTGTATCTCCTAAGTCCTAATCAATAAAGCCAAGAAATCTTGTTTTAGGAACTGATAAGTTATTTTCTGTAACTTTATAATTGTGAGGTATGTGTTGTATATATAGGAGTTCAGGACAAAATCTAAACAGATATAAAATAGGAAAACATGGGCCCATGTTAATGTTCAGTGGACCAGCCCAGCTGGTCCACCTCACACGCCCAAGGTAGACGGCCATGCTCCCATTTTTGGGCCAGTAATTTCTGGCTCAATTGCTTTCCTATATTTTTCTGAGTACCCATATAATATATCCAACACATTTAATTAAATCCAAAATCCAATTCGACTTAATTAAATAAAATAGAAATATTTTATAATTATTATAAATTAAATATCTCGATTCTCAATCGAATATTTAATACTTTCTCAATATACTCTTAGATCGAAGAAACAATCGCATATAGTGTGACCCTATAGGCCTTCACATATCGAGATTAATCTAATTAAGGTCCATACGAAACTCCTAGACTGCGTCGTATAACGAACTCAATATGTGAAGTACGTTTACATGAATCCAGCAAACTTAACCATTATGCGGAACTATAAGTTGCTTTCATTCGCGACACACTCGATTAAGCTTAGGATTTGCCAAGTGTCTATCCAAATGGCTTAATCACTTTATCTCACATTTATTAGTTGACAACTAGACCATATTCTAAATATGTTTCTTGCACTGGCCAATGACTTTAGTCAACCTAATAACATTGAGAAGTTGAGTGCTCTCTCGAATTTTCAATCGAGGAATGAATTGTATTCTTGGCTCAACTATCACCTTGATTTACATCCTGATGTACCCAACACAAGCCGTATCTTATCCAGAAGGAGTTTAAGCTTAGAACTTGATCAAAGTACATCATTCTGTAAACAAGGTGCGTATTGACCTCAAGTCAAAAGACTTTTATATTCCACACGCCGATAACACTATAGATATGTATAACAAATAGTTTATCGGCAGGGTATACCAATACTTCTCCAAAGTATTCATGTGTCCTTCACGAGTAACCATTACTCGTAGCTGTGAGACATGCTACATTCTCCAAGAGTGTGATGCAGACCACATGTCGACTTATAACATATCATCGATATCACATTCTCAACAATCATTAGTCGAGGCTATTTTGAGAGTTACGTTCTATCATTAATATATCACTCTATTAATGACAATGTAAGCTCAAGGGATGCACATATATGAATAATTGCAAACAATCAAATAATAATTCAATAATTACAAATACCATAAATATTAATTATTAATAATACGAATGTGTTTAAGTGCATTTTGTCCCTAATGTAGATTTTTTCTAGTACATATATACTTTCAGATTTCAGTATTACTTTGTGTTGATGCATTGTTTCAACTGCCAAGTAATTCAATTTGCTTTGTTTCACTGCTTCTTTCTGACGAAGCTCATACACAAAAAAACAACTACTATTTCATAAATGAGTTAAGATATAACGTGAGATAATGGAAACCCCAAATTCTCTTAAATTACCCGATGGTAAACAATTAGATGGTAAAGTTAGCTAATAAAATAAAATAGAAAGTATATTTGGCCCTTTAATTTGGGAGGGGGTGGGGGAGTTGGGTGGTAGTGTGGGATAGGGGTGTGTGAAGATGAAGTGTGTTCGAGGGTGGTGGGATAGGGTGGGGTGGTGGAGTTGATGGCGCTTGAATAGGTATTTTTCAAAAAATATTTTCTATAAATCAACCGAACATAAAAAAAATAGATAAGAAATTCACTTATTTTCTAGAACACAATTTCAGAAAAATATTTATGTGTAAAACATTTTCCTCCGTATCGACAGGGCGACTCTAGCCATAGGCTAGTAAGACATATGCCTTAGGCCCCAAATTTTGGAGGGCCCCAAATTTTACCAAGTTCAAAATATGTGTTAATCTTTTCTTAAAGATAATTGATTTTTATGACAAAAAAGTATAACATCTTTTTTGTAAATTTATATTATTATATTCTCCTTATCCTTTTCTGAATAGAAGAAATCAAAAAAATATTATTTTGCCTACTTACATTATGTCCTTTAACACTCACATGTTTTTTTTCTCCTTAACTTCTTTTGGACTCTCTTTTTAAATCTATGATAAGTTAGACTAATATACTCTGTCAAATATTAGAGTCAATAATCGTAATGTGTTGTACAAAGTGATCGAATTACAAATTACTATCTTTTTGTATCTTCGAAGGTTTCAAGCATTTCAGCAAACATATTAAAGTTGGGTATATCAAATTATCAACTTTTTGAATCAGATTCTATCGTTCTAACTCTATTAGTTTTATCTAAAATTTATCAATTTATTGCTTATAGAACTATGTTAATAATTCTAGTAATGATTGCCTTAGTGAAAGAATGTTTTCAAAAATTGAAATCGATCAAATCTTACTTAAAATTAGCAATTGAAAAACAAAACTATTCAAAGAAATCGATTATAAAAAAGATTATTAAGTAATAATTTTGCATCTAGAAGAAGTTAGAAAAATAGATTTCAAATAAAATATATATGAAGTTTGTTTAAGTTTTAGGCTTCAAATTAAAGTTTCGCTTTAGGCATTCAATTATGTTGAGCAGCCCTGCCTATCAAACACACCCTTTGTGTTTAATTCCGGTCATGATAACATTAATAATGATAAGAAAACTCCATGATTTTGTTGGTTCTTGTCAAAGGCTGTTGAGCAAGACAAAAGTTGACGACTATAGTACTATGTTACTGCCTAATTAAGAAAAATGAAATTATGGTGACTTAACTGCAACTGCATACTACATTTTCAACCCAAAGTTAATTTATCAGTTCAAATCAAGAGTAAAGAAATCAATGATTATGCAATAATTAGCTGTTAAACACTAGTAAATGATAAAACCATATCTGTACGTATATCCTGAAGCAAGATCTAATAATTGTTCATATTATAAAGTACTGCAGGGGAAAAAACAGCCAAAGACTTTCTTTAGTTTGGAGTTTATATAAGAATAGCTCGAAAGGTAAATAAGGTAACGGCCCAACACGAAATAAATAAAAGCATGCATATCTGTATTCTCTCATGCAACTTGGAATCTTTTACTTGAAAAAACATGGCCAAAAAACACATAGTAGGGAGGTCGTCATATAATATGTGACACTAAAGACAAATTCAATTGTTAATAATTGTGGATGATTATTGTTAAGAGTCCCGCATCGGATATATAATGGGAATATGAATTCCTTATATGGACTTGGACAATCCTCACCCTACGAGCTAGCTTTTGGGATTGAGTTAGGCCCAAGATCCATTCTTTAAATGGTATCAGAGTCAGACTCAATCCAATTCTTTGTTCACCGATGTTGGGCTCCAAATTATATTATACACGCTTCAGTTAACAATGTATAGGTGTGCGGGGAGTGTTAAGAGTCTCACATCGGATATGGAATGACAACATTGACTCTTTATATGGACTTGGACAATCCTCACCATTCGAGCTAACTTTTGGTGTTGAGTTATACCCAAAATTCATTCTTTAAAATTATTTCTAAATAAAAAAATACTAAAAGTATAAAGGAAGGTGGAAAATATAGAAGTCTCCATTGACTCTGAGACAGCCAAGATGTGGACTTGCAATTCTCTATATGTGCAACTTCTCAACGGTTGGCAAGCTGAGGTGGAAAAATTATGCAGGCTCTTTTCTCCCTCATTTTTTAATCCTCATTTAGAAAAGAAAACAAAAGGCACCAAACTTTAAAAAGATGCCAATACAATTTTGATTTTTTTTCTTGTTTTTTATTCGTATTCCTCCTCTTTTCAAACACTTCAAAATCAAAATGTGATATTTTTGGGTTAAATAGAAAGTTAACAAAAGTTGGAATGTGAAATTCATTCATATTTTACGCTTGATTAATTAATCTCTCAATTATAAGTTATTATCTTAATCTGAATAAGGCCTAAAATTTATTCTTGTATCAATTGAGGTAGGAATGGGACACATCCTTGAAAGAAAGTCATACTCCTATCAACTTTTAAGTAGATCTAGTGACATCAACCATTGACCTTTGTAAAGCTCCAAATATATTTGATCTCTTTCCAAGTCTTTTTCTTCGTCAATAATTATGAATCACTCGTCCTTTAGTTCGACACTACTTATGGCCAGTTGCCTATGGAACATCTTGACTTTATAGTAAAGTCCATTTGGTTATCACTATATATACCCTCTCTAGACTAAAGCCACTACAATTTAGTATTTTCATGTAGACACTTAATTTTACAATGTTGAATTTGAATAAAATTTCAACATTAACAAATTACAACTTGCAATTTACTATTGCAAGAAATTAATTGTTTCAATGGTGCAATACGGATATATGAAATTAATTGTTTCAATGTTGGATATCCAGACTTGTTTGTCATTTTTTTTTAAAAAGGAAATGAATATGTTTCTTTGTATAAAAACCCATCTCCTAATTTTTATTTTCTCTTTCCATTTTTCTCTTCATCCTCCTACCTTCTTGTACATGTTCCCAACAAATAGGACAAGTAATTGTGTGGGGAGGCAAAGATAAATACCGAAAGTAGATGAGTTGTGTGTACAAATAAAGGATGACATAGGGAAAAAGGTCCGTCTTAACTAGGGGTGGGCACGGTACGGTATATACTGATTATCATACTGAAATCAAAAAAAATTATATCGCGATTTCAGTATTATGGTATTTGATACGATATATGGTATGCATTTTTAAAGTTTTGGTATACGATACGGTATTTGATATTTATAAAAAAAATATTAAAATACCGAATATCATACTGAAGTATATAGTTACATATATAATTCATATATATTAATATTATAATACTAATAAATATATAAACTAGTATTAGTACAAAGCTAAATGTTTAGACGTTGAAATTTTGACTAATCTATCTTGATTGAAATTCCCTTTTTGTGTAATTGATTTACGAAGGGGATTACTTGTACATCCCGCCGGAACGGGATCAGATTTTAGGCGGGTCGGGCCGGGACTCGGTTTTTTTTTTGGCCACTTAATTCTAAAAAATAATATATAGTTATATACAAACACTTCAATAATTGAACAAGATAGTGTAATAAAAACATCACAAGACTGTTTTTGTGCCTCTTATATTATTTAATAGAAATGTGACATAGTAATACAAATTCAAAATTATAACTTTGTGGTGTTGTTCAAAAGTTGCAAATGACATAGTAAAATACTAAAATTGCAATTAAAAAAATTGCATATTCAACCATACTCTTTCGAATTTCCTCACAATGTCTTGAGGATCTTCTGTTGGAATTGGATTTTGTTTGTCAAATTCTTCAACGTCGCTTCCTGCTCCCTCGGACAAGATTTCATTGTAGTTGTAGTCTTCTTCTTCGTTGGTCTCCGATTGGCCGCACCTCCTACGCTCGGCATGAATCCAGTCTCTGAATATAACTGCAATCTCCAATGTGTCTCCCTCCAATGAATGTATGTGCTCTCCAATTTGAAATCTTCCCGCGAAAAAGGCGCTTTCAGAGGCTGTTGATGACGCTTGAATGTTTAACACATCTCGGGCCATCTTTGTTAGCATCGAAAATGTCTTCTCATTCTCCCTCCAGTATTTCAGCAAGTCTTCTTGTCCTTCAGCATTGACAATTAATTCGTACGGTACAATACCCTGCAAAACATAAACATCAAATTCGCTAACTTGTGAAGAAGTTGAACCACTACACATTTTATTTTTAAGGCCTTGAATACTAGTAGCAAAAATCGCATAATTTTTATAAGGTTGCAGCGAAGTAGTAGAAGATGATACAGAAGCCGGTTGATTATTTGTACTTTGTTGTTGGTAATACGTATATATTTTTTTGCATTCGGTGTGTATGCTAAACGTAATTGCTTCTTTAGTTGGTGTGTCAGTTAATTCTTCAGTTAGGTCTGTTGGAAGTACTTCTACACAATCATAAATCGTTTCTACAAGTGTTTTACAAACGTCTACTTTAATAGTTGGATTTAATACAACATCAACAATAAAAATAGTGGGGATAGAAAAAAAGTATTTTTTTTAATTTTTTAAACATTTTTTAATAACTGCCTTATAAGTTGATTTTTGCATATATTCATTAAGTAACAAAAATATTAGAGCTATATAAAATAACATATTTAAAATAGTAGGATAATAAATACCGGAAAATTTTTTAGTAGCTTGATAAAATTTCTCTAAAAATCCATTAAGTTCTAAAATTTTGTCCCAGTCACTATCTACAAGCATATTCCTTGGATTTTTATTATGGACGTTAAATAATAAAGTAATAGGATGTCTATAATCGTAAGCAACAAGTAGTTGCTCATACAGAGAATTCCACCTAGTCGAAACTTCTTCTGGAAATTTTCTATATGATAATCCACAATTATGACATATTTTTTATACTCTTTGCGTCTTTGTATTTTTTTACCTTTAAAAATAAAGTTTATAGCAAATTGTATTTTATCAAGAATGCTTTCAAAAAGTTTTAGGTCATCCTTTACAACTAAGTTATAAATATGGCACACACATCTTATATGAAAATGATCAGCAAACGTAATAGTCATAATTTTAAAAGTCTTATAGCATAATCATTAGAAGAAGCATTATCTAACGTAATAGTCATAATTTTGTCATTTATTCCATAATATTCACAAATTTCATTAATATTATCTGCAATAAAACTACCAGTGTGTCTATCATCTATATATCTATATGCTACAATACGTTTTTGCATATACCAATTTTGATCTATCCAATGACATGTTACCGTTAAATAATCATTACCGTTAGTACTACGGTCTATGTCAGAAGTGATAGCCACTTTGCCATTAAAATGATACAATGCATAACGTAAATACTGTTGATATTCACTTGCAAATCTAAAAATATCTCTTCTAACAATTGATCTAGGAAAACCATTAAAAGCAAGATTATATGTTTTCCGAATGTAATAAATAAAACTAGGAGAGGAAGGAAATGAAAAAGGAAAACCCCCCACCACTATTAATTTTGCCATATTGTCCCTATCTTTGTTTTTATCATATTTAGGATAAAAAATTCTTTCTATCGTCGGATTAATTTCACCCTGTACTAGGTCGGGGACACTATGGGAACCTTGTCCCGACTCAGATGTCATTGGCACACCCGATTTTTTTAGCCATGTATTGATTCCACCTAGCTATGTGCTCGCCTTGTACATGTCTCAGTAAACCTCCCGTCCCACCTTGACCTTTTCCGGTTTTAAATTTATAAACATTTTTACAAATTTTACATCTAGCTAGTTGATTCTCTTCGTCCCTATCAAAAAAATGTCATGCATCTAATTTTAATTTTCGTTTTGTGGGGCCTCGATTCATACTAGGGGGAATATGAGACATTCCAGTTTCAGTTTCAGGCTGAGACTCAGTCTAAGCCTGAGGTTGATGTGCACTAGTGGGTGTGTCATCTATATTATCGTCTAAATTAAATTTTGATTCATCTACTTCATCATCTACTGATATATCATTAAAAAAGCATTTTCATCAATATTACTGAAATCAATCAAATCATCGGGACTAGGAATAGGATTACTAGAAGTACCATTACCCTTATTACCCCTACTAGAATAAGCACCCTTACCCGTAATCAAACGTTTAAATCCTTCCATTTTAATTATACAAGTAAATAATTAAATAAAATAAATTAAGTGTGATAATTAAAATTAAGTAACAATAATAATTTAAAGAAGGAACGAAGGTACCAAACGCCGATGTAACGTCGACGTGTAATCGAGGTTGAAAATTAAAACTTTGCTCGATGGATGATCCTCAAGCTAGTTTCCAACTTTACTCTCATTTTTTTAACTTTGAAGGTCGGAGATCTGATTCTCTTCCCTTCCCCTTTCAGTCGAGCCATTCTCCCTATCCATTTCTCTAGTAGTTCGTCGATGGTTATTCCCTTAACTGCAGATTCAATAGCACCGATTATGAACCCGGAAAGAGAAGAGCTAATATTTAATAGTAGAAAGATTTGTAGAGAGATAAATTGAGAGATTAGAGAGATGGTAGGAAGATTTGTGAGAAAATGAAGAGGAAAATGAGTTATTTATAGTTGGAAAATAGGGTTAAAGTGTAAATATATTAACTTAGGGGTTAAAATAAATATTAAGGGGGTAGGGGGATTTATGGGGGTCAAAAATGGTTGTTATAGCCGTTGCACAATGGCCAAAATCAAAATTTGGTCGTTGTTGCAACAACTATTTTTGCAAATGGGGAGGGAGACGGGACGAGATCGGGACATGCCTGGGTCGGGTCGGGATCGGGACGGGCGGGACGAACCCAGGCCTCGTCCCGAGTTCGAACCCCGACCCCGACAATTTTTTTTTTACTTTGGGGATCGGGACGGGCCTGGTAGTGGGCCAGGTCGGGATCGGGCCGACCCGGCCCACTTGACCGCCTTAGTAGTTGATGAATGAGTTTGATGCTAATGAAACAATGTTCTGATGAATATTTAAGAGTAATAATGAATTTGATACTTGTTCTTTTAGGTATTTCATATATTTCATATAATCGGATTGGTTTGGTTTCGGTTTAACTTTTTTTAGTTAAAATCAAACCAAATTTATTATAGTCGCGTCTTTTTTTCCAACACCAACTCCAAATCAAATCAAATTACTAGACGGGTTTTTTTCCGATTTGATTCGATTTGTCGGTATGGTGCGATTTATCGGTTTAATTTGTACAACCCTAGTGAAGATCATATATTTATGCTTGAAATCTAGGCAATAATGATTGAATTTCAGTCATTTGTGCTGACCTACAAACGATTTATGTCCTAGCATTCTGGATACCACTTACATCCTTTGTATTACCACGGCTACTGGCACAGAGCTAGCAAAAGGGTCTTGCTTGGTATAATATAAGACGTGAATTAGTTATAATTAGCTTAGATGTGATTTTTTTTTTCGATTTTAGTTGCTTGAGTACTCAATACAGATACATGTGCCAAAAAAAAATTAAAAGCGGACACGAAGTCAAATTACAGTGTCAAAATCGGTATCCGTGCACTTCCCCATTATTGTTTATTTAATTATACCATTTTGTATATTATGCTCGTATGTTTATTCGTATAGGTTTATTTGTTTCATGTACTTTAAAGAAAAAGGGTTAAAATGCTCTTATGCTACGTGAAGTGAGATAATTTTGTCCTACGTTAAAGAAGTGTTCCGTTTCTATCACTGTCATTAATAAAGTGGTTCGATTTATAGACTTTGAGATGCAATAATGGTAACAGTTAAAGAAAACAGTTTGATCATTCATAAAATTCTAGGACAATTTTGACCTTTGAAATTTCACAGTCAACTACAAGACATTTAGAGAGTGGTATGAGAAAAATTTGTTCTCCTAACCTAACCTAACCTTTTATTTTACTCGAGTCAATGAAGTTAAATGCCACTTATGCCAGTATTAACCTCTAGCGTCAGTGAAGTTCCTATACAACATCTTGAAGTTTCTTGTGTACCTGAGATGATAAGTACACAAGAAAGAAGCGAATAGTGCATAAAAATGAAGAAAAATAAAGCTTCAGTTCAGATACCATCGACCTATTTAAAACCAAAAACATTGTGCGACATAGTCTTAAGGACCATCGAAACTGAGACTTTCAGTAAGGGAAACAAAATGGAAGACCATACAAATTCCACAAAATAAAAAAACTAAACTACTAACTGCCTTTTCTCATTACTAATAACATCAGTATTAAAAATAAGAAATAAACATTTGACATTTGAAAGTATCTAGAAAAGCAAATTATGTTGTCTTAGCTAGTTTACTGGAATCCCATTAGAATCAGGGAGAAAATAACAGGTACACATCATCTACAAACTTACAGAAGGAAGATGCAAAAAGATAAAGTGATAAATTTGTTGTGCACCTCATGAAAAAAATAACACTCAGAATGCTAGGAACTTATAGTACTTTATTCTGCTTGCAATTAATACTCTACAGCTCTGTATGAAAACATGTGGATAGTAATAGGACCTAATGGCACAACACTTCGAGAAATCCAACTCGATGTATCAGAACAACAATAAACCAAAACAGGAAGAGGACGTTTTGGATTACCAAAACTATAAGGCAGAAATGCATCAGATGCTTAACATTAAAGCAAACAGGGGGAATAGGTCCAAATTCCAAATGATATTATCCAAATACCTAAAACATACATGTTTACCTGTTGCATTCTAGTCATAAGTGTATTCCATCTTCACTAGAATCCTTTTGTCAACTATTGTATTCATGTGTGCACGCTCCTCTTCCAGCTTGTGCAACTCAGAAGCCACTTGCTCTTCTAACTTTCTTTGCAACTCAGCAGCCATTTCTTCACGTTCTTCTTGCAAATTTCGTTTCATTTCAGCTTACATCTCATGACACATACTTTCCATCGCAGAAGACATACTTGCCTCTAAGTCTACCTGTTTCACACAACTTATTTGGAGCGCTCTTTTCATGCCCTTTTCCACGAACATAGCCAGTTCGTTCACCAAGTACAGTGGTTAAAATCTCATCTGCACTCATTGGATGCTCATTTTCTTCAGATTGTTGTTGAGCCACAACTTACTGGAGCTGTCCCTGCAATTATGCAAAACAGTTTATACTATAAAGTAGGAAGCATGTAACAAAATGATAAAACAATGATGTCAGGAATTTGTTGAGACTGGATCCGACCACACCAATTCTCCTTTGTCATTCTTATGAGTGTGTTGGAGTTCCAAAACTCGATCTGGTGCTACTTTTGTTCTATTATCAGGATCTCTCTACAATATATTGTTAGGATTTGAGTCCCAAATCCTACCTAATTAGTAAACAGTAAATAAGCGAAGAACAAATAACACACACAGATTTATAGTGGTTCACCCTCAATGCGAGAGCTACATCCACTTTGCCGTTGTAGATTTTACTATAATCAAATAGGGAGTTTGAATTTACAATTCTTTCTTTCTCTTTTTTTCTCTTGCACGACCACCAAGAAAGAAAACGGCGCCCTAGTCTATATATAGCGAAAACTAGGGCGAACATAATACAAGCCTAAAATTCCCAAAATACCTTAGGTCGATCAGCGTTCCACACTCTGCGTAGGGTCTTCATAGTATCGGCGATGAATTAGGCTCCACAACTCAACATATATTACAATAGATGAAAATATTTATATTTATAAACTCATAATAATATAAATGAACTACAAATATATAGTGGTTGATAAATGCATTTGTACCGTCGAGTCCTCCACTTCTTCAAGTGACTTTGAGCCACATGAGTACATAGTTATTTGTTTTCGCCCGTTTAGTTTGTTCCTCTCTCACAACCTGCAATTAAATAAATACATTGAGAACCAACATTTAAATAGTAATTTATCATGCAATATTATCAAGTTTCCTTGAATGTGGGACTTCCAAAAAGTCCTACCAGAAACACCCAATCATCAGGTGTAACATCATCCAGCCTATGAAACATTCTATCTTCATCAGTAGCATAGCGGGAGTAGTCAGCATGCAATCGAGTCTTCCATGCTCTAAAAACCCTTTGCATAATGTCGATCACAAGAGCTTGCAACTCATGTTCTCACATATCACTAGCTTCAAATTTATCCTAAAATAAATATGTAAACCTACTGAAAGTAAATAAAACGTGCGACACAAAAGTCAATTCGACATTGAAAGTAAACTATTACCTTAGCCTACAACCACATCGCTTCTCCATGTTTTGTAATTATTGCCTACCATTTACCATCTCTAAACGAGATAGTGCTCTGCATAATCAAGCCACAATAGTTAACAATATCCCTAGACCCCGGACCTACAGCTCCCACAATGTCATCTGGAATGACAGAATTTTACTTTCGTGCTTAGTTTTCATGTCCACATGTAAAGATTTGTATCTCCCTCTGCCTTTCTTAGATTTGTTGCACGAAACTGTGAAGCAAATGATCCACATAAACTCCAGTTAATTAACTGCTGTCACAAGTATTGTCACTAAATAGGATCACTTTAAGCATTTCAAATACCCTTCCTTTGTACAACTTTAATCAACTACCTTGATGCCAAAAAAGCAGATGATAAGATACATCTTAAATTTAAGCAAAAAAATTAAAGATTTTCATCTTAGTTTCAGTTTTTTTACTACTAATGCACAAGCACAACATGTCTGTGAGTAAATGAAATTCAGAGGCTAGTTTCCAAGGAAGTAATTGCTCAGTTGGTAAACTGGTCATAAAAGTTCACATCTTCATATTGCTCCAAGAAATGCCAACTAAAATCATAGATCAATTTCAATAGAGAACTGAAATCATAATTCAATTTCAAGTTTAACCAGTAGTAAGCCAAACAGTAATACCTTTTAGGATCCTTCAATCCATTGGCCTCAGGAACTACTGATTCTATTCTAACAAGTCAATCTAAGGACCGTTTGGCCATAAAAATTATTCACATTTTTTCCAAAAAAACACTATATTTGAAAATCAGTATTTAGCCATGATAACTCCAAATCCAACTTAAAGTTGTATTTCAAATTCGGAAAACAGCTTATAACCTGTTTCCAACTCACTTTTCACTTTAGAAGTTGTATTTCAAATTTTAAAAAGTACATTCAAAATGAACATTGTTGCAAATATATTTTACAAAAAGTATAACCAAACACAACTCCATCTTCAACTCCAACTCTATAAATTCCAAATAAAGTGAAAAACATTTGGAATCTATGGCCAAACGCCTACTAAGAGATTAACCAGTGGCTTCAATTTCTGTTTTTTTCAAGCTCTAATGTGGCATTGAATCCGAATTCAATTCCCGGAGCAAACGATGACCTGAGTTCATCTGCACTTTGTGTGGTGCTAATCTTATTATCCTTAACTGTCAAATTCTCCTTCTTCACATAATCAGCAAGAGTTGATGTAACAATTTCTCGTATTACAAATTTCGTAACTCGTTCTTCACCAAGTATCTGTAGCATAAAGTCCCTAGGAACCTTTGATGTTTTCCCTCCTTTTGCCCTCCGGAATCCTGGTACAGGTGGTGCTGATTTTGCTAAATTCGCTAAAACTTTTTCGAAAATTATTTTTGTGTCTTCCTCGTTCACATCTACTCTCACTTGTATCTTCTCAGCATCTTGAGATTCAACAACTATCTTTGCATTTTTAACGGTTATCAATGACTCATCATCAGCAATATCTGCCTCGAAACCTGAAGCAACAGCACATACTGGTTTCACCAAATATATTAGGTGTCCTTGCGAGAATATACAGTGGTTCAATAAACCCTGGTTTGTAATTGCTGTTGCTGGGTAAATTGCCACGTGGCTTGACAACACATTTTTGGGAATAGTGCTGACGGTACACAGCCGGCGGGAGGATGATGCCATCGCATTGGTCATCGTCATTGCCATGGTTCAGTCGGAAACTATGGGTCGCAGTGAATGGGGAGAATGATACAGAAAGCCTTTAACTTGTAATCTTCTTGCAAAGATAAGATAATGTAGTAGGGCAGAGAAAATGACCAACAAATGGTCCCTTATGTTTGAGGGTTCAAAATAGTTACCTAACTATGGACCGAATCACTAAAGATACTCCCTCCATTCATTTTTACTTGTCCATTATATTAAAAATAAATTCATAATTTTTATTTATCTATTTTATCATATTTAGATAAGATAAACTTTATTTTTTCTTGTTTTACCCTTACATTAATTACTCATTTTTAAATTATTTTCCAAATTTATTTAAAAATATACATCAATTAATATGAATATTACGATACAATATATACTTATTTTTCTTAAAAACTTGATCAAACAATGAACCATCTAAAAGAAAAAATTTATTACTTCTAAGAAACTTAGCTAAATAGACTATTAATATTTAATCTCCCCTATCACTTTTCTGTTGTTGATGTTACTTATCAAGTTGTCCTTATTAGTGTACGAGTTACTCTCAAATCTCAATCAATAAAAGGTCGGTGCTCTACTTTTTTTAAAGCTACTGTACTATTCATTCAACTTTATCATTCTCACACTTGCAGGTTCCCTCTGCTCATGCCAAAAGTAAGTTTATCTCCTCTTTAACTTCTTTATTATGTATTTTTTTTATTTTGTGGAATTTGTATGGTGTTACAGAACTCAGCAATAAAGAAAAAAGAGGAACAAGATGAAAAATCTACCTTCTCTGCGCGTGTTATTTTGCAAGTTATTACATTGTTCTAATTTGAAAGTGAAATTCTTTAACAGTTCCTTATTTTCTCAAGCAACATATTAGAAGAAAACGACATCTTTCATGAAGATGGTTGACAAGGTTGAAAATTGAAAATAACAGCAAGAATGATCTCTTGAAAGAAAAGAAAAGGCACAAGTTACTAAAAGAAAAATCAAGACTAAAAAATAGATAAGCAATAATAACAATCACTTTTGCTCTTCTCTCCCACTAGCTCTATTTTGTTTCATCTAATTAGTGAGTCAATAATAAAAATCACTTTCTGCTTTTGTTCGTGTGTTTTTCTTGGGATGTGCATGATTGAAATCGTGCTATTCCGTATGTCCCAATTTATATAATGTAGTTTGATTGGGCACGAAGTTTAAGAATTGAAGGAAGACTTTTGAATCTTGTGGTCTAAAACAAGTCAAAAATATTAAAAAGTAAAGTTTAAAGTTAAATTATTGCTAAATAAGTAAATGTCTCATTTATGTTGGGACTGATTAAAAAGGAAAGTACAGTAGAAACTCTATAAATTAATGTTCTTGGGACCACCAAAATTTATTAATTAAAAGAGATATTAATTAATCGATAAATTAGTAATTATTAATTAATACTTTATCAATTTATAGATAAATTTATATTGAAATACCCAATTTACAAACTCTCTTCAATCTTCCACTCCATTATTGTTCAATGTACTATATCAAATGAAACACTCTTCAATCTCTCACTTTATTATGCTTCTTGTGTTTAATGTACTACTTTATGGATATTAAAAAATATTTTCTATATAAACACAAGATCAAATCATGCTAACACAAGATCAAATCATGCTAACACAAACAATGGATGTCGAACATGTCCTGAACTACCCAGAAGAAAATGTAGTTGCATAGTTATTGACTGATGAAGAAATAATTGAGAGCGTTATGGGAACTGATAAAGATGATGAAGATGATGATGAAAGTTCTACAGTAGAGCCCCCTTCGCGAAACGAGGCTATTAAAGTGTCAATCACATTGAATAATTTTTTGTTGAGCTATGAGAAAACTGTTGGGAGATTTTACTCTTGTACTTTATAAAGTAGTACGGGAAGTATATAACTATTACAAGTATTCGAAAGGATAAACAAAGATTCAATAATTCAACTAGAAATCTGAAATTACAATTGTTGAACAAGAAAAACTGAAAAATTGTTTTTGTTGAGTCGAGTGTGGCACTCTGTCCTTAAGACAATATTGCCCCGTATGTATCCTTTATACGTCCTGGACAATTTGTCTCCCAAGATAAAACAGCAATGGAACACTTGAGCAAAGGAAACTCAAGTGCTACCGTGAAGAATATTGAGTAACGAAATGATGCTTGGAAGTTGTAGGAAGAAGAGTTTTCTGCTTTGTGTATTTTCGTGTATATCAAGTCTTAGTGTTAGTCCTCAACAATGGTGTAAGGGGGTGTTTATATAGGTGAGGGAGGGGCAGAAAACTGCCTCCACAACATCCAAATAATGGTCATTATGGAGGTAGTAAAGTCACCAACATAAATGGTGAAAGACCAACGGATTGGCCATTATAGGAGGAGTAATTCAGCCAAAATAAATGGCTGAATTGAGTGATGTGGCGTTTCTGCTTTGACAGTCCAAATTCTAACTTTCTGGAAACTTCAGGGACCAAACTGTACATCTTGAAACTTCAGGGATCAAACTATATATCTGAAAGAATTATGGTCCAAACTGTACATCTGAAACTTCTGGGATCAAACTGCATTTCCGCAAAGTTTTACGGCCCAAAGATAATATTAGAAGGCCCACGACCAGCGGCCAGAACGGGATGGGCGGGCGGCGGCAGCGTGTGGTCTTTCCTCGAACCAAGCACATCTAGGTCCTCCCTCCTTTAAACACATGGGATACCCTTGGGCACCCAAACCCCAAACCATTTGGAAGTCTTATTTCCCCAACAATTCTTTCTTCCTCTACCGATGAGGGAGAATTGAACACAATACCACACTTTTCCATGCTTCAAACACCTCACTTCGTGAACCAATATCTCTTTCATTTCTCAATGAAATTTGACGATTCTTGGCCCTACGGTTATCTACGTACTTAGTAGATCATGCATGTGTGAAGAACCGGATTCTCCAACATACGTAACACTAGTGTTTAAGCCGTTAAAGTTGGTCGGTCGCAACTCCCGCCAAAGGCAAATTTCCAATAAAAACAACATCAGAAGTTCTTACAATGATAAGAAAAATTAGAGATGAGATTCAATGTGACATTGATTTTAACAAAAAACAAAAGACAATTGAGTCATTTTTCAAGAAGTCTTCATAAATCACTAATGTATTATGTAGTATATAAGAAATTATTAATTTATATTTTACATGGGGTCTATATGAGTAATCAAAAATGTATTATCTTATAACTTTAGCGAATTATTAACTTAGCACATTATCCCCGAGTCGGGACCGACCAAAAATATTATCTAAGAGAATTTATTAAATAATCGAATATTAATTAATAGAGTTTCTACTGTATGTTATATAAATTGGGACAGAGGGAGTATTAAAATTGACTCAGTAAAAAACTACTTTGCATGTTCATTTATTCTTATGTCACTTTGCTAAAGTATATATTGAAATTATGCATAATGAAGGGTATTGGTGTGTAGAACCTCGAGAGTGATGGGAGGACCTTTCAGAAAAAGACTGAAGTTAGAGGAGTGGATTAACATTTGTTGATTATGGTTTTTGTTCCTCCAGAAGAGCTAATGCAAAGCACAAATTTTGGTTCATTTTTGTAAAAGGTTTGGTCTTTTTCTGGAGAAACTTTATTTGGTCTTCTCACATCTATAACTAAGATTTTCTTTTAGTGAACATGTGGTGTAGATGAGGTTTTTTTAGCCTAATTTGTTGGTCTTGAACTGAAATGAATATGGAATCATCCTTGAGATACTTTGTTAACAGTTGTAACTTGTAAGGAGCATGTAAGAGATACTGTGTATTTTTAATCTTTACACCAAATATACATATATTTTATACATATATCATGACTATAACTAATAAAATAAGTGTGTTAAAAAGTCTTGTGTATCTTTTATCTTTACCATTGATGTATATAGTCTCTTTTTATACATATATTGTAGTTACTAAATATAATAAGCATTCTGTCTTGAGCTTGGGCCCGGGCTCAGCACGGGCCTCGGCCACTATTAGATATTATAAAGGGAAGCAACTAATGGAAAGCTCCCTATCTAAGGGATGGAATACCATACTTGTGTCATCAGTGACACAAGCAAATGGTATGAATTTCAAAGCCAATTTCAACAAATGTGACTATCAAACTTTTCAACAAATGTGGCCACCAAACTTTGCCACTAGATGAAGTTTGGCCGGTTGCAAACTTTGCCCAATTAGGGGCGGGACTCCACATATCGGTGGAAATGATCCACCTGTTTCAAGCTTCCGGCCTGTGGAGATTGAAAAAGATAGAGCTCGCAGGAGCAATAAATGCAGTAGTTCAAGTAGTGATTCTGCCTCTTCATCTAGTGGTTGGTGCTATTAAGAAAATCTTACCTAACTTGCGGCCTTTTTTTGCATGCTTATTATAAATTTAATCATGGTAAACAATCAAAAGTTTTACTTTTTCCTTTTATCCCTATGTGCGCTCACTGTCTCGTCGCATAACGGGACACCCGAGAAGAGAAGTACTTCAGCTATGACCTTGTTACTTTTACTTGTTTGTGCATTTCCAGGAACACTTTGCGTGTGTGATATACTTGATATCCACTAATTTATTCATTTCTTCAACTAGAACTTCACCCATGGGTCCGTGTAGGGGTTTGAAATTTAGATTCTTTTAGCTTGTTTCCGTAGGTTAAAGAGAGGATGGAGTGGAGAAGGGCATACCCATTATCCATGGAGTTGTGAACCGTGTGCGACTGACCCTCGAATTTCTCGGTTATCAACCAAAAAAGAGGATGATTGTTTTTAATGTTGCTCATTCTTTCTATGATTATCAGACCTTGCATGCCCCTGTATTTCTAGTTGGCTTGATGGCAGAATCTGTTACATCCGTATTTTCGCGCTCGTATGCGTCGTAAGTGAATTAACGTAAAGCACGATGAGGATAAGATCCCATTTTTTAATGAAAATCATTTTAAACGGGTGTTACGAAAGTTTCGTAAGAGTTCGGGGTCAAAGAATCAAAGAAATTAAGTTCGTCAAAACTCGGAGAAGGGCATGCAGAATTTTGGGCAGGATTTTTTGTCCAACTTGGCACGGGTTTATCTCGTAATGTATAAGGTGTTATGGGGTGCATAACCTATCTAAATTCAAGTTCAGCGAGTCTACTTTCCAATGCAATAAATTGTTCGTCAATTGGAGCTCTATACATAAAGTTATGTGAGTTTTAAGAACACGCTGCAAAGCAGCCCGTTTGGGACCCACATGGTCCACTTGTTATAAATTGGTGGTTTAGTCTCCAAACCCCATTTTCGACCAAATTTGAGTTTTTATAGCTTGTAAGCTCTCTCTAAACAGTCTCCCATGGTTCCTATGTAAACCTAAGGCCAAATCACCCAAGTTTAACAAAAAACTCTTGTGGATGTTGTGAAGATCACTTATATGATGTTGTGGATGCGTTGTGAGTTCTTTCAAGTTGAAGGAGAGTTGTTCTTGGAGTTTTTCTTGTTGTTTAAAGGTAAGTTCTTCCTCTCCCCTATGTATTTTAACATATCTAAGTCCTAGATAAATTGTTTGAATGGGAAAGTGCAAGATAACTACTTGGAGAAATAGTAGTGTTATTGAATCTTGTTGGACTGTGTTCTTGTTATTTTTGTGAGATATAAGGCTGGAAATGACACATCTCATACCAAATTTCTTTTGGGAGTTTTGTTCTGGTAACCAATGGTTTAGCTATAATGGGAGGCATATAATTTCTGCTAAACCAACTTGGATATAAACCAACATTATCAACATAATTTCATAGTTTGGAACCATGCTCTTAATTTAACAATTTGAGCAAACAACCTTGCAAAAACTAATTGCAAGTTGATATCAAAGCGCATCTGATCATATCATAGATGCATCTATTAAAATCATATAATAGTAAATCGGTCCACATGGCAGGTGACTGGGCCAATATATATACGTTCCAAGAATCAGGGGATACAATCCCAACCTTAGCTGGTACAATAATTACTTTATCATGAGAACAAGCAGCATAAAAGAATTTTTGAAGAATCTTCTATTTCTTCAATATATAACAACGTGAATTCCCAATATATTATTTTGCATCACATTTAAACCGGTCATGCCAACTGATATTTGTTTCAGTTCTAGAAGTTTACTATCACATGATAGTATGATACCATCACCATGCCCATATTGGTGTACTACACACAGGAGGAAAAGACGGGTAACCTTTCACATATATATTTATAACCTGCATCCATTGTAGTAATATGAAGATATTAAATCTTCCCATAGTTTATAGTCTCAACATAAAAAAAATTTAGATAGAAAATTATTGTCATTATGGTCATGGCCAAAACCTTTATAGGCGAGACTTATTTCTTGCTTTTTACCTTTTGGCAATTCATGATAGGACATACCACAATATTTGTGATGTACTAAAAGTACATGACTAATGACCGTTTATGTCAAAATAAAATATCTTTATTTCTCTCAAACCTCCCGTAGAGGTGAGTTGTGGTATTTATTCAACCATACATGAGCACGTCCTTATCCCTAAGTTGTGATGTGGGGTGGCTTGGTAGAAGTTGGACTACCGAAACAGGTCAAGTTCGACCTAAGACTGTAGATTGCATATCCACTGGATCTGTAAATAACAGTAGTACTTATCGCCTCTTGGCGTCAAAGAATGCTGAATTCTTATAAGATAACTTTCCTTGAAAAGGAAAAAGGAGTAATTGCTCAAGGTTAACAAGAACCCGCGAGGGCCTGGTATCCGAACTAGACGCTCGTATCTACTGAGGACTCGAAAGTTCTTTGGCTATCCTAACTTAATATTCCGGATCCTGAGAACTCGGGATTCTAGATGTTGAACCAAGACGAGCAAAGAGGGGACAAAGACTTGTTCCAGTCCTTCTAGCTTGTATGGTTAAGAACGAACCATGGACAATTAACAAATAATTGTTATCTCCAAAAGCGCTGCTTTGGAAAGAAGCTAAAGAGAGAAATATATTCCATCATATAGAACCATACTTGCGTAATGGTTGATCTTCCTCCGGGAAAAGAACCTTTGGGTTGTGAAAAATGATACTCAAAAGTGAGTACAAAGTAGATGGATCTACTGACGAGTTCAAAGCCTCGGCTACTTGTACATGTGCTCCCCTGGGAGTAGCTTAACATCATGGGCCATTGCAGTCTTGCGTGGCATGAATGTTAAAACAACCTTCCCAACCGGAGAGTTGGAAGAAGAGAATCGGAGTTGATTTTCTGGACTGTTGGGCTTTTTCCTGAACTTTCATCTTGGTCCCTGAAATGTCTACATTTTGGTCCTGAAAGTTTCAGATAAAACAAAAACAATGAATCTGACCACAGAAACATTGACTCTGAAGTTAGAAAGCCAACAGTTGGAGAATCAACAGTCTGAAAGTAACAGTCATATTGAAACAAAGTCTCGATATGAAAGATATGGATATCACAGATGACATCTTAGGAATTGGATTTCTAAAGACATCTAACTGATCGTCGATAGTTGTGATCTCGTTGAAGCCATCAATGGATATGAATCATGTAATCGATTGGAATCATGATGCACCCATAGACAGGAAGCGTCACGCACGTATCACGTGTAGTTCAATGTATTGTACACACTACAACCGACCTGGTATCGTCTACAATCGATCGATTGAACTAAGGTTCACCGATAATCTTAATACATGATCAATAGAAGGCGTTAAGTCGGATATGGCGATATCCGAATTATTAAACATCTACGGATTATAGTATTACGGATGTCAGCGGTTACGAGAGAACACGATGATGCAAAGCTGGACATCGATCGAAGAACACCAAAGCCACAAGTAAATGTGTATGGTGGTTCTTGGAAAATCCTCTAAGCAAACTTGCATCGGCCGATTCATGATGGAATCGGAGTTTATCGCTTTATACAAAGCATGAAAGAAGTTGAGTAACTTCACGACTCCTTGAAGGGCGTCCCTTATTGGGAGAAACCCGTGCCTTCAGCAGTTATACACTGTGGCTAGCCGGTCGGCTTTAGGAAGGACACGGATGACGGCGTGTGGACATATCTGTCAGGGGACATAAGACCGTATGGCAGGTGATCAGCACGGGTGTCGCTTCCTTACTAACTAAGGGACTACCCGGAGATCAAGTGTTACTGGTCTAGGGAATGGGCTTAAAACCCAAAATATACGGACCAATACAGTGGTAACCCAACCTTACTAACTGGAGATCCCAGTAATTTGGTTCAATGGGAAAACTCAGTTGTAAAGGTTCAGTGGAAGCATGAGCACTTCAGATAGTGATTTCTGTAAAGAAACACCAAATCCAAAGTCGTTCCCGCGATAGACGTTAAGTGCTATCTGCAGTGTGGGTAAAGGTTAAGTTTTCAAAACCTGTAATGCTCCTCAACAGTTGAGGTTAGGTTTTCGGGAAACTTTTAATGGTTCCTAACACTTGTGAAGTGGGGTATAGCAGGATACCTAGTAGGAGACCACCTATTTAAGTGCGAGGACGGGCCGCCTCAAAATGAACGCACTTAAGAATCCAAGACGTTGTCCATGGCCAAAACGGACAAAACATTACGAAGAAGAGAGTAATGGAATTTGTTGTGTTGGTATCATTGTCTTGGCTTACACTAAACACTGACGGTTCAAGACATCACGTTCACCGCGCAGTAAGTAAGTCCGATGGTATTCAACTATGGAAGGTTCAAAGCTGAGGCTACCTCTCCTTATGCAACATCGGTCCATTGAAATATTCTTTGGAAATGAAAAGACACCATGTGAGTGCGCCAAAATCTCTTTCAAGAGGGGATTGTTGGAAATTAGCCTTTGGCGGGAGTTGCAACCGACCAACTTTAACGGCTTAAACACTAGTGTTACGTATGTTGGAGAATTCGGTTCTTCACACATGCATGATCTACTAAGTACGTAGATAACCGTAGGGCCAAGAATCGTCAAAATTCATTGAGAAATGAAAGAAATATTGGTCCACGAAGTAAGGTGTTTGAAGCATGGAAAGTGTGGTATTGTGTTCAACTCTCCCTCATCGGTAGAGGAAGAAAGAATTGTTGTGTATATAAGACTCGAAATTGGTTTGGGGTTTGGGACCCCAAGGGGTATCCCATGTGTTTAAAGGAGGGAGGACCTAGATGTGCTTCGGTTCGAGGAAAGACCACACGCCGCCCGCCGCTTGCCGCCCTGGTCCGGTCAGTCAGGGTTTACGTTCACGGGTTCACGTTCACGCGTGGGTGTGGGTTGTGGAGTCTTCGATATTATCTTTTTGGGCGTAGAATTTTGCGGAAATGCAGTTTGATCCCGAAGTTCCGGATGTACGATTCGGACGAGAATTCTTTCAGATGTACAGTTTGGTCCTGAAGTTTCCATTCCGAGCGTCGAATTTGGGACAACAAAGCGAACGCCAAGCACTCAATTCAGCCATTTATTTTGGCTGAATTACTCCTCCTATAATGGCCAAATCCGTTGGTCTTTCACCATTTATGTTGGTGACTTTACTACCTCAATAATGGCCATTATTTGGCTATTATGGAGGCAGTTTTCAGCCCCTCCATCACCTATATAAACACCCCCTTACACCATTGTTGAGCACGAAGAACACACTTGATATACACGAAAATATACAATCAGAAAATCAGTTCTTCCTACACCTTCCAAGCATCATTTCGTTACTCAATATTCTTCACGGTAGCATTTGAGTTTCCTTTGCTCAAGTGTTACATTGCTGTTTTATCTTGGGAGACAAATTGTCCAGGACGTATAAAGGATACATACGGGGCAATATTGTCTTAAGGACAGAGTGTTGGGTATTACAAAGGATTGCAAGAAACGGAAATTACAAGTAACTGCTTAAGTAAGAATTGAAATTACAATTCAACTAGAAAGCTGGAAATTACAATATAACAATGAAACCAAAATTACAATTTTTGTTGAACAAGAAGACCGGAAACTGCTTTGATTTTCTTTGAGTCGAGTGTGGCACTGTCCTTAAGACAATATTGCCCCGTATGTATCCTTTATACGTTAGGACAATTCGTCTCCCAAGATAAAGCAAAGAATGGAACTATTGAGCAAAGGAAACTCAAAAGCTACCGTGAAGAATATTGAATAACGAAATGATGCTTGGAAGATTAGGAAGATTGCTTGCTTTACGCTTTGTGTATATTTCTGTATGTCTAGTGTCCCTCAACAATGGTGTAAGGGTGTTTATATAGGAGGAAGAGGGCCGTTTGATCGCCTCCATAATGACCATTATTGGCCAAATAATGACCATTATGGAGGTAGTAAAGCCACCAAATAAATGGAGAAAATTGCCAACGGATTGGCCATTAGTGGAGGTGTAATTCACCAAAATAAATGGTCAATTGAGTGCCGAACGCTTCGCTCGACCGTCGAAATTCGATTTTCGAAACTTCAGGGACCAAATCATACATCTTGAAACTTCAGGGACCAAAGCGTACATCTTGAAACTTCAGGATCAAACGCACATCCGAAAGAATTCGATCCAAACCGCACATCCAAACTTCTGGGATCAAACTGTACTTGACAAAGTTTTCTCGCCCAAAAGATAATATCGGTGCCCACCACAAATTTACAAATTTACACCCACACCCAGGACCCGAGACCCGAGGACCCGAGAACCCGAGAACTCCGAGAACCCGAATCTAACCCGAACCCTAATCGAGTCGACCGGACGGCAAGGCGGCAAGGCACAAGGTGGCCTTTCCTTGAACCGGCACATCTAGGTCCTCCTCCTTTAAACACATGGGATACCCTTGGGGTCCCAAACCCCAAACACATTTCGAGTCTTATATACACAACAATTCTTTCTTCCTCTACCGAGGGAGAATTGAACACAACACCACACTTTCCATGCTTCAAACACCTCACTTCGTGAACCAATATCTCTTTCATTTCTCAATGAAATTTGGCGATTCTTGGCCCTACTGTTATCTACGTGCCTTAGTACATCATGCATGTGTGAAGAACCTGATTCTCCAACATACGTAACACTAGTGTTTAAGCCGTTAAAGTTGGTCGGTCGCAACTCCCGCCAAAGGCTAATTTCCAACAATCCCTCTTGAAAGAGATTTTGGCGCACTCACATGGTGTCTTTTCATTTCCGACAATATTTCAATGACCGATGTTGCATAAGGAGAGGTAGCATCAGCTTTGAACCTTCCATAGTTGAATACCATCGGACTTACTTATTATGCGGTGAACGTGGTGTCTTGAACCGTCAGTGTTTAGTGTAAGCCAAGTCAATGGTACCAACACAACAAATTCCCTTACTCTCTTCTTCGTAATGTTTTGTCCGTTTTGGCCATGGACAACGTCTTGGATTCTTAAGTGCGTTCATTTTGAGGCGGCCCGTCCTCGCACTTAAATAGGTGGTCTCCTACAAGGTATCCTGCTATACCCCACTTCACAAGTGTTAGGAACCATTAAAAGTTTCCCAAAACCTAACCTCAACTGTTGAGGAGCATTACAGGTTTTGAAAACTTAACCTTTACCCACACTGCAGATAGCACTTAAAGTCTATCGCGGGAACGGCTTTGGATTTGGAGTTTCTTTTCAGAAATCACTATCCGAAGTGCTCATACTTCCACCGAAGCGATCAATCGAACCTTTACAACTTCGTTTTCCCATTGAACCAAATTACCGGGATCTCCAGTCGTAAGCTTGGGTTACCGGTGTATTAGTTCTTATATTTTGGGTTTTAAGCCCATTCCCCTAGCCAGGCAAGCCATCTGATCTTTGCGTAAGCCCTTTGTCAAAGTGGTCTCGCTATATTATCCTTAGACTTGATGTAATCAATGGATATTATACCCGTGGTGATCGGTTGCCTAACGGTCTTATGCCTCCGTCGAATATGACGAGACTTGCCGTTGTACATAGCATTCCGTGCCGCTTCCTAGAGCCGATCGACCGTCGCGGTGGATCATTACCGAAGGTACGGGTTTGTTCCAACACGGAACATCCTCTAAGAAGTCATGAAGCCACTCGGCTTCTTCTCCGCTTTGTCTAAAGCGATAAACTCCGATTCCATTGTGGATCGGGCGATGCAAGTTTGCTTAGAGGATTTCCAAGACACACCCACCACCAATTGTAAATACATACCCACGGTGGACTTGGTGTTCTCTATATCGGATATCCGGTTTGCATCACTGTACCCTCTAGTACAATTTGGATATCTCGAATAGTGTAACCCGTAATTTAACGTGTATTTCGTATTGTAATACCCGATTCAACGCCTTCCGATGGTTATCACTCGGATTACGGGTGAACCTAGCCAACTTATTATTTGCGTAAGCAATATCGTGTCGGGTGCGATTTGTTATATACATCAAACTACCGATCACTGCGCATATCGCTCTGGTATACAGTGCACCAAGATTTTTATCAAGCTTTTGATTTGTATCCATTGGTGACTTTATCGGTGAACTGCCTAACATCTCAAACTTTCTCAAAACATCCTCAATGTAGTGAGACTGAGATAAGACCGGCCGTCAGACGCCTTAGAGATCTTAATCCCTAAGATGACATCTGCGATACCCATATCCTTCATGTCGAAGCATTGTTTCAACATGTTCTTAGTCTCTAGGATTACCCTAGATCGCTTCCTCGTGATTAACATGTCGCCTACATACGGGCATATCATAACAAACGAGTCGAGTTACCTTTCGTGTAAACACATTTATCACACTCATTAATGGCGAACCCGCCCGATAGTAGAGTACTATCAAATTTTTCGTGCCATTGCTTGAGGCTTGTTTCACCGCATGCAGATTTGATAAGTCGACGGACTTTCTTCTCTTGCCCTTGAACCACGTACCCTCGGGTTGGTCCATATAGATTTCTTCTTCCAAATCGCCGTTTAGGAAGGCCGCCTTAACATCCATCCGTGTATCTCAAGGTCACGCAAAGTCGCGATCGCAATAAATACCCGTATGGATGTCATTCGGATACCGGGAGTAGGTATCAAAGTAGTCAAAGCCTTACGTATCCGATAGCCCTTGACTACCAACCTGGCCTTGTACTTGTCTATAGACCCATCCGCCTTGTATTTCCGTTTGAGTATCCACTTACACCCCAACGGTTTATTTCCGAGGAAGATCAACCAACTCCCAGGTATGGTTGTGCGTAATGGAGCTTATTTCACTCTCAATAGCTTCTTTCCAGGCGGTGCTTCGAGTTGACAACGCCTTAGCAATTGTCCTTGGTTCATCATTAACCATATAAGCTACAAAGTCGGGACCAAAGGATTTATCCTTCCGGCCCTTTTACTTCGCCTTAGATCCATCTCTCTGGAGTCTCCAAGTCCCGAGAATCTGAACACTAGATTAGGATGTTCACCACCTCGAGATTCGCTAGATCTGAACCATTCGCATCCGGCGATCAGGACTCCGGTTCTTGAGAGCTTTGTGCATAACTTCGTTTGAGAGAGGTTATGTCTTTCTCCTTTCTAGGAAAGGTACTTTCAAAGAATAAAGCATTCCTTGATTCCATTATTGTACCTGGTGGATATCTGGAATATCCGACTTATGCACTAAGAAGCGATAAGCACTATCGTTATTTGCATATCCAATGAATATGCAATCTACGCCTTAGGCCCAATCTTGACCTCGCTTTGGCTTGGGTACTTCAACCTTTGCCAGACAACCCCACACCTTAAAGTATTTGTAGGTGGGTTTCTTTCCTTTCCATGATTCATATGGAGTTTTGTCCTTACCCTTATGTGGGACTCGTTAAGAATCATATTAGCGATGAGGCGGCTTCTCCCCACATGTTTTGGGAAGACCGAATTGATAAGCAAGGCATTCATCATTTCCTTTAATGTGCGGTTCTTACGTTCGCCACACCGCTTGATTGAGGTGAGTATGGAGCCGTCGTTTGATGAATAATGCCTTCGGGCACAGATTCCTCAAAAGGCGCTACATATTCTCCCCTATCGCTACGAATGGATTTAATCAGTAGGCTAAGTTGATTCTCAACTTACGCTTTGTAACGTCGAAACGCTTCAAAGGCTTCATCCTTACTTTTCAATAAGTAAAGGTAACAATACCTTGTGCTATCATCTATAAATGTCACAAAGTACTTGTTCCCCCTCTAGTTTGTGCAAACTTCAAATCACATATATCCTGTGTGAATAAGCTCTAGAGAGCGGTATTCCTTTCGACGGATCGAAAAGGAAGCTTAGTAAGTTTTGCCTCTACGCACACCTCACACTTATGTTGAGGGTTTACGTCGATAGACGGCAACAACTCCATCTTTACCACCTTTGAATAGACTTGTAGTTCACGTGTCCCAATCTATGATGCCATAAATTAGAAGACTCAAGCAAATAAGAAGAAGCGTTCAACTTTATTTCCTTGACGCAATACGTACATGGCATTCACTTTGAAGAGGCCTTCACAGACGAAGCCCTCCCCACAAATGTGCCATTTTTAGTGAGTACAAATTTATTTGATTCAAACACTAGCCTAAAACCAAGATTAACCAATAAAGGTCCGTAAACTAGATTTCTTCTAATCTCCTGGGACGTGCATCACTTCCTTCAGAGTGAGTTCCTTGCCTAAGTCATCTTCAGACCACCTTTCCAACCCCTAGCACGTCCGGCAAGCGTTGTTGCCCATGAACAGCTTCTTGTCGGAGACCGGAGTATACGTGGAGAAGGCATCTTTGTTGGAACAGATGTGTCTTGTTGCACCTGTGTCCACCCACCACTGCATTGGATTCTCCACCAAGTTGGCTTCTAGCACCACGGCCGAGAGATCCTCAATCATGTCATCCAGGAGCGTGTCCTTGACGACGTTAGCTTGAGCCTTGCCTTTCGACTTGGCTTTCTGTTGTTGCTCAGTCTTGAGCTTGCGGCATTCCTTGATCCTGTGACCAGGTTTCCCACAGTGATGGCGATTACCTCCGAACGTCTCACGCGGGGCTTTGCCGTCTTTGTGGAACTTCCGCTTGTTGCTTGTTTTCCCTTTGGCCTCAGCCAGATTCGCCTTTGCCTCGTAATGTTGTCTACTCTTTGGCAAGGTCTTCTTATTATCTTCTGAATTTGCGGTTTGATAACAAGCTCTTCAAAGGTCATTTCCTTTGTCTTGAAGTTTCAAGTAACTCATAAACTCATTCCACGGCGAGGTAACTTTTCAATCAATGATGCAACCAAAAGCGCTCGTTTGGCTTTAGTCCTTCCAAATCCAGGTGATGTAAAATCATTTGGAATTCCTGGACTTGGGACATCATCGTTTCTTTGTCCACCATTTGGAATTTTAGAAATTTCCCAACGATGAACTTCTTAGTACCCGCGTCTTGTGCGTTGTACTTCTTTGCGATTTTCCCACGGCTCTTTGGCGGTGCCAACATGAGAATATACCGTGTGTAGAGAGGGTCTGCCAAGCGATTCAAGATATAGTTCTTGCACATGAAATCGCTTATGATTCCACGCATCACGAACCATCTTCATGCCGTTAACGACATGGATACCAAGGCCCCCTTCACCCGCTTTCAAGAAAGTAAGAGTCCATTTCATCTCCGACTTGTGGAGGATCTTCCAGAAGGAACCGGCCATGCCCATAATCATTAAGTAGAACGGCATCTTTGTCGCCATCTTTTAATTCGATCCCATGAACTTTTCAGGCGATCATGGTGGTGTGAAGAAGAGGGAGCTCCAACAATGGGAAGGCAAAGCAGTTGTTATCGCTTTGAACAGAGCCGCAGCAGCAGCGCGGGCGGAGGGTTATCGCCTTGGCCGAAGCGGCAGCTGGGAAGGCAAAGAACGTTGCCTCGAGAGGCAAGAAATGGGCAAAGAGCAGGAAGAAGAATATCGGTCATATTTCCACCATGTTATTGCGATTACCGTAAGCAAACTATTGTCTTAAGTTGTTGGGTATTACAAAGGATTGCAAGAAACGGAAATTACAAGTAATCGCTAAGTAAGAATTGAAATTACAATTCAACTAGAAAGTCGGAAATTACAATATAACAATGAAACCAAAATTACAATTTTTGTTGAACAAGAAGACCGGAAATCGCTTTGATTTTCTTTGAGTCGAGTGTGGCACTCTGTCCTTAAGACAATATTGCCCCGTATGTATCCTTTATAATGCTCGGACAATTTCTCTCCCAAGATAAAACAGCAATGGAACTATTGAGCAAAGGAAACTCAAAAGCTACCGTGAAGAATATTGAATAACGAAATGATGCTTGGAAGATTAGGAAGATTGCTTGCTTTCTGCTTTGTGTATATTTCGTGTATGTCTAGTGTCCCTCAACAATGGTGTAAGGGGTGTTTATATAGGAGGAAGAGGGGCTGTTTGACTGCCTCCATAACAGCCATTATTGGCCAAATAATGACCATTATGGAGGTAGTAAAGCCACCAAATAAATGGAGAAAATTGCCAACGGATTGGCCATTAGTGGAGGTGTAATTCAGCCAAAATAAATGGCTGAATTGAGTGCTGGAACGTTTCTGTTCTGGACCGTCGAAATTCTGATTTTCTGAAAAACTTCAGGGACCAAACTGTACATCTTGAAACTTCAGGGACCAAACTGTACATCTTGAAACTTCAGGGATCAAACTGCACATCTGAACTGTACTTCTGACAAAGTTTTCTGGCCCAAAAAGATAATATCAGACGGCCCACAGCCCACAGCCCGTGGACCCGAGGACCCGGAACCCGGAACCGGAGCCGGACCGGACGGGCGGCGGCGGCGCGCGTGTGGCCTTTCCTTGAACCGAAGCACATCTAGGTCCTCCCTCCTTTAAACACATGGGATACCCCTTGGGGTCCCAAACCCCAAACACATTTCGAGTCTTATATACACAACAATTCTTTCTTCCTCTACCGATGAGGGAGAATTGAACACAACACCACACTTTCCATGCTTCAAACACCTCACTTCGTGAACCAATATCTCTTTCATTTCTCAATGAAATTTGACGATTCTTGGCCCTACGGTTATCTACGTACTTAGTACATCATGCATGTGTGAAGAACCGGATTCTCCAACATACGTAACACTAGTGTTTAAGCCGTTAAAGTTGGTCGGTCGCAACTCCCGCCAAAGGCTAATTTCCAACACAGAGTGCCACACTCGACTCAGCAAAACCAGTTTCCAATTTTCCTTCTTCAACAAAATTGTAATTTCAGTTTTGTGGATCTCTTGTAATTTTCAGATTACTAGTTGAATTATTGAATCTTTGTTTATCCTTTCGAATACTTGTAATAGTTATATACTTCCCGTACTGCTTTATAAAGTACCATAGAGCAAAAATACCCAACAATTATCTCATTAAGGATAAAATGATAAGCTTAAAGTTAAATATTTTATATATAAGAAAGTATAACATGCTCTTTGGGACCGACTAAAAAGGAAGTATGACACATAAATTGGGACGGAAAAAGTATTTGTTTAAAGAAATGAGAAAGAAGCTTGTTTACCTATTACACTGTATGTACTTCGGAGTTGGTGAATAGTATGTTTTCCTTAGGAGGGTTTTTCTTGGCCTCGAGAAAATCTTTGAAAGAGAGTGTCAAAATTTTTTTGTGTATGGTTGGCGGGAGTAATTGTCGTCTAAGTTTATCATCTTGATAGATATAAGGAATGTGTTTGGGGTTAGCTCTGGAACTAGTTGGGCATTCAGAAGGAGATGTAGAGCTTGGGATGTAGCTCCATTGGCAGTTGGAACTCATGTGGTTACTTTGGAGGGAGAGGAATAAGAGAGCTTTTGAAGGGGTGGAGTACGACTATGTACAGCTTGGGGCATGTCTTTTATTTGTGAATAACTTTTGGTGTACTCATGAGCTTCCTATTAGTATAGAGGTTTATGGCCGGAGGTCATTGTTCGAGAACCATGTTGTTGGTTAGATCCTCTATTTTTTGGTATACTGCTAGATTACAGGGTTTCTCCCACAACATCAACAAACTATTGCTCTATCAAAAAAGCAAAAATGACAAAAGGATTAGCTGGACCTTCTGTTACAATGCTCAGTTGACCTTTGTCTCAAAATCAGCCATACGACTCTCTTGTAGCATTCTAGATGGGGATATTTTGTTTGTCGTCCTTTTTGTAGCGTGCCTCCTTGTTTGTTGGTCCCAATACCCCCAAGCCAGACTCTTCTTGATTTTTGGGATTTTTCCTTTTTTGCTCGATCAAATTCCTTGGAAATAAGTTCCTTGTTCCTTCTCTCTAAATCATTTCTTTTCTGCAGGTTTATTTTGGATAAAAAGATTGGGGTTGGCCAACTGAAACGTATTGAAAATGCTAAGGTCTTGGTGGCAAACACGGCAATGGATACCGATAAAGTTAAGTATATGGTGCACGTGTCCGAGTTAACTGAATGGCCAAGGTTGCTGAGCTAGAATCAGCTGAAAAAAATAAAATGAGAGAGAAGGTGCAAAAGATCATCTCTCATGGAATAAACTGCTTTGTTAACCGACAGCTGATTTACAATTTCCTAGAGGAACTATTTGTCGATGCAGGGATACTTGCTATCGAGCATGCCGATTTTGATGGTATTGAGCGCCTGGCTTTGGTTACTAGTGGAGAGATTGCATCACCTTTGATAATCCAGAGTCTGTCAAGCTGGGCCACAGCAAACTCATTGAAGAAATAATGATTGGTGAGGACAAGTTGATCCACTTTTCTGGGGTCGAACTGGGTCAGGCGTGTACAATTGTTTTGACAGGTGCAAGGTATGTTTTAGTGTCTTAACTCTTTCTTTTCTTCAACTGACATTTGTTTGGAGGAAGGAGGGTTGGGGAGGGGTCTCAAAAATAGTGTCATTTTGTCTCCAGCTTAGTATCGGTTTGATTTTTGTGGAAGTTGTAAACTACTTGCAATCCACATGGGGTTTAACTATAATGCCTAAAGTCATTTTTGTTCCTTGGGAAGTGAATATTTAATAAAGGTGTTTGTTAAAAATCAAATTCTCTTTGGTCACTGAGATGGCCCATGCATGTGCTGATGAAAATCTCATCTTTAGTGGTTTGAAACTTGAAAGTGGTCTGTTTAATTCTGTACTATGTTTTCATACGAATGCCTTCTCTTATTCTTTTGGCAGCCCTCATGTACTGGATGAAGCTGAAAGATCTCTGCATGATACCTTGTGTGTACTATCCCAGACAGTAAATGACAGCAGGGTTCTACTTGGAGGCGGATGGCCCGAGATGGTAATGGCAAAGGCAGTGGATGAACTGGCTAAAAAGACTCCTGGTAAAAGATCTCATGCAATTGAGGCTTTCTCCACGGCACTTTTGGCAATTCCGACCATAATTGCTGACATGCTGGTCCGGACAGTCGAGCTGGTTGCCCAGCTTCATGCAGAACATCACAAGGAGGAAAGTAATGCTGAGATAGATGTCATCTCTGGACAGGTCAGTAAAGCCACTCAAAATATCGGGATAATTAATTATGCTATTTTGCGATGAGTTAACATCTGTGTTCATGAAATCAGCTTTTCGAATTTTTTTGCTTGTTCGAATTTTCCTTGCTTTTCTGCATCAAAGTGAATGCAACACTGGTAACAGACTTAGCAAGATCCCTGATGACATAACCTGAACTGAATATGTGACGATTTCATGCTTTCAATGGATATGGCCCTCATGATAAGGCACCTCTGTTTATATGCTCTCTGATCAGCATCTTACAATTTGATTGGGAGGAAAATATAAGGTGGTGCCCGAATGATGCGTTTTCCGTTAAGAAAAGCAAAAATCCTATGTTCTTTAGTTTTTCCTTTTTTTAAAAGGAAAAATTGAAGTACCCGAAAAGGAAAAAAAAATGATTTAACTTGGTGTTAAATATGATCCCTTACTTTCAGCAGATTTACGCTAAGAGGATACTTATTTCATCTTTTGTGCTTGAGTGTTAGTCTTCGCATTTACGTGTTCTTTTGTCTTGGTAAATCCACTTGGGGTTTAATTGGAAGGGGAGCCTTGAACAACGATAAAGTTGTCTCCGTGTAACCTATAGGTCACGGGTTTGAGTCGTGGAAGCAGTCACTAATGCTTGCATAGTTGCATTAGGTTAGGTTGTGTACATCACACCCCTTGGGGTGCCGTCCTTCCCCGGACCTTGCTAACGGCGGGATGCTTTGTGCACCGGGCTGCCACTTGGGTTTAACTGGATCATACTTTAAGGGAAAAAAGAACTCTTTGGGTTTGATTGAGACATCTAGTACTGAACCAGCCAATCTCTGGTGCCAAATTTGGACATCTTTTTTAAGATTCTTGTTGGGAATTAGAAAATGGAAAATAAGTTTTAGTGTAAAGACCATAACAGAGAAGAAAGTGAAGAAAAACCAAACTTCTCTTTCCTTTTTACGGTTTCAGAGGACTCTACGCAAGGAAGAAAATGTCTTCTTTTCTCTTCTAGTTCAAGAAAAGAAAAGTGACCATTCCATTTTTTTCTGTTCTTTTTTTGTTACTTTTCTTTTTAGCAAGTATAAGTGAAGGAAGAATGCTGAAACTTTTTCTTTTTCTTCATTCCCTTTTGTTCAAGCACAATTCAAATGCCGTGCAAATCATTAATTCTTGCTGCTTATTGGGTGTTAGTACTTTGCTAGATCTAATCATCCTTATCTGGCTTTTATGACAGGTTGGAGATATGGCAGAGCTAGGAATATCAGCGGCGTTCAAAGTCGAACAGGCTGTGTTGCTCTCTGCAACTGAGGCTGCTGAGATGATCTTAAGGGTTGAAATCATCACGTGCGCCCCACGGAAGAGGGAAGATAGAATGTAAACCTGGATCGGGTGATTAAGATTTTTGGTGAATGTAGATGAGCCAAACTATTGAATATATTTCTAGTCATGCCAATGTACACGCTGCTTGAGAAGCTTTGAAGAAATGTGTGTGTTACGTTACTGTTTTTGTTGGTAGTTTTCGAAAGAGTAAAAAAGTGTTTGAGCTAGATTTTCCTATAACTGAACTTGTTCTGTACTGGATAGCTACTACCACATTGCGTGGTTTATTCAAATGAATAGATTTCGAGACATCACTTCAAAACCAACAATTTACTTATGAGTTAATCCATATTATCATTGCAGCATGATGGCGTTGATCTACAAAAAGCAAAAGAAAGGAAAGTTGATTTCATTGCAGAAATGTTGTCCAATGACTTCGTGAACTCTTTTGATTTCTTTTGTTTCACTAGAAGCAAAGGGCACTTCCATGTCTTACTGTTTGAATGCATTATTTAAGTTATTTTTCTTTATAGCTTCAATATTGATTTCATACATTTTCTTGAAATTTTAAACTAGCTTGTCGCGAGAATTTCATTTTTTTTAATGTTATCAGTATTGATACTTGGACTTTGAACTTGTCGTGACAAAGATATGAGAAGACTTTCTCATTTTTACAGTTGATGCCTGTCACCAAATACTAATACAAAATACTATGCAATTACCATTCTCAAAATGAACCAATCATATGGAGTCTTCTATATTCTCTCGGAGACAAGGACAGAGATTAAACACTAGATAGGTTAGCAATAAAAATATGTTATCCTAATAATTCGAGCTATGAACCTGCGCTTCAACTCTCTAATACCTTAATCAAATGAAAAGTCATAGATGAACCTATAAGACTTGTGAGGGCTTAACATCTTGTCGATCTACCAGTGTTCACATCTTTGCACCTCTGGAAATGAGAATGTCTCCATATGGCACGTCCTGTTCGACTTTTATAAAGTCCCGAGTGGCCAGAACTGCACATAGAATGGAGCACACTTTAATTCTTTTTAATGAGAAAAGCTCAAAATTAAGAAGTTTCTCTGAGCTGCAATGCAGAGTACAAGAATTGAAAGAAATATGCATACCACAAGTCTGATAAAAGAGGCATGCTGCTTCTTTCTTTGTCATCCCAAGAGTTAGTTCATTTAAACATTCTGCTTCGGCCGATCCAGGAGTGTCAAAATGACTCTTAAGCTGCCTGTAGACATCAATGTATTATCACGTGAAAAATCAATAAGTCAGATGATTCATGATGAGAACTGGAGGAAGTTTTAGGAATTACATCCTGATAGAGTCAGTCATCATGTCAAGAGGTTGAGTAACGAATGGATGTTGGGTTTGTGTTGGTCCGGTTTCCATCAACATCTCTGCAAAAAGAGCAAAGGGAGGTTTACTACAAACTAAACCACATTAAAGAAAATGACCAGAACTAAAATGGGAAAGTTATCGACTGTTCACAAACCGTTGTCTTGTGTAAAGCCTTTTTCGGATAGTTCAGATAGTCTAGTCAACTTGAAATTTGGAGTAGGATCGTGCCATGGGTTCTCTTCTGCTACCGGTTGAAGGCCATTGCCACTGTGTGAAGAGTGGGGTCTTTTCTTGTTGGACCTGAAGAGTTCACAATCTCGATCAATGTAACCAGATGTTGCATATATGGCGAGAGCTTCGTAATTTAAAGAAGAAGAAGCAAAGATTTAAAGTTTCCTATGGTACGGAGACCCATGATATTCCTTATTTCTTTCTGTTAATGTATGTATGATTCAAGTAAGTACTAACCGGCTTGAATTGGTTACAGAGTTCTGTGATAGGTAACCATGACTATCTCCTGAGCTTGGAATGGATCTAGGCTCATCACCTATATATTCACAAAAGTATTAGTTATACCACACATATCGCTCAATAAACAATCGGGATTGGGATACTCAAAAATTTGATATACCAGATCCAGGTGTGGCCATGCGATCAGTCTTTTTCACTCCATTAGCCTCTGTTGGGTGCAGTCCCATGTTTGTAAGATTGGTTCGGAGGTCCTCCATGAGAATTTCAGGTGGAATCACGTTATTGTTGAGATTTGCCCTTTGTTTCTCTATGGAGATCCCTACTGATGGGGAACCTACACCACCTTGGAAATCCTCGAAAGGCTTCACATCCAAATGCTCAATCAGAAACAAATAACGGTGGTTCTCATTTAAAACTAGTTGAGAATCATAAGTTCCTTACATATCTGACAGGTTCCACATTTATCATCCTTTCAGCTGGAGATGTGTAGGATGGTTCAGGAGGATTAGGTGAAGAGGTCTTTCCTGCATGTCAAATGGAATTACCATCTGCTTATAGTTTTTGCAACCAAGAAACTAAAATCATGGATGGAAAACCAGACCAGAAGGTGAATCATGCGGAGGTTGGGTATTTCTCATCCACAATTTAAGGAGTGGTGCTGGATAGTGAACTTCCTTGTTTCCATTTGTGAGCAACCCTTCTAGTAATGCAATAGGAGGAACCTCCATGAGTCTGGCTATCTTCATTGATAAGGCACTCAAAGTCTGCACAGAGCAGGAACTTAAGGTTACTAATAAATGATGCTGCATTTTAGTTTAGTTAAAGCTACCTTCCAAAGAGAGATACACTTGCTATTCTTAGGATATTCAAACACTAGCCATTGATGTCAGAGATAAACATGCTTTATTGTAGGATAAGACCCGAGCCAAATTTTATTGCTAAGGTGCACAGAATGGAAACAATTGAGATGGGAAAGATCTAGACTTGAGAGCTGGGGGAGTACCTTTCTCTTTTTCCTTGTTCTTGATGCAATATCTGAAGAACTCTGAAGCCAAGATTGATAGACGTCACCAGCAATATTAATTTGTTCATTATCCATTGCAAGACCTGCGGCCTTTCTTGCTCTTTGTCGAGCTGGCTTTGGCCTTTGTTGGTCCTGCCGCTGCTACCAAATCATGTCAAGACATTAGATTAATGCTGACAGTTTTCCTTTACATTATTTTCTAGCTCGGTTGCTTGTGGAGTTTCTACCTCAAAAACTTCTTCAGCTTCATCAGATTGCTGCTTCACTTGGTCCTCTGGATGTCTGTTAGGGATCTCATCAGCTGCAACAAAAATTCTCTCCATTCAATCAATTTGCGAAATTAAGTAGTAATTACCAAGGAAATCTAAAGATTTTTACGAGCTCCACTCAATCCAATAGAGCTTTGTTCTTGAAGGAACTACACATGTAAACTGGATGTTTAAAGATAGGCAACCAGGTAATCACAAGTATTTTAGCTGATCTGATAGTAGTTAAGTACGGCTTGCATCCATGTTCCTCTTGGAGAGGAAGGGTTTATTGCCATAATGTCTCTATCAGAAAAGTCTCCCTTAAAGCATCAAGTGAATCATTTTTAGTCCATCTACTATTTACATCTCAAAAAACTTCATTTATCTAAAGTAGAAGATGTACTTTTCTATAAAGGAAAGTCTAGTAACAGATTCTTACGTTGATGGGCTTGTTCTTTAGGTGGAGACGGCACAGGAGTACTTGGGATTTGAGCGTCCTCTGGTTGGGTAAAATTCATGTGTGTTTCATCATCCCCTTCAATATCAAACCTGTGGAGTAATTCATGCTTAAAAATAAATAGGAGGATAATAGAAGGAACCTTCGCAGTTAAATTAAAATGAGGATAATTAGTCTTCCATGATTTAATGATGGATAGTTTGGTTCACGTGAAGTCTTTATGTTAACTGACCATATAAACTTAGAAAGGTAGATGATGAAAGTTATACAGTTCATCATGATACCTCTCAAAATGATTGAACACATCCGTATGATGGGATTCCAAGTGTTCAGCCAGGGTGATATTATCTGCATCAACTGCAACAAGGTTTTCAGGGTTGTTTAGAGTAGGCACAACAAGAGAAAACTGAAAATAAAGTAGCATTTGCAAGGATATAGTTAAATATTCTACTGTGGTGGTGAAATTAGCATAATCTATGCTGATAGTGGGATCTAAGTATACCTTGATGCAAGTCCTTGGCAGGTTCCTCCTGAGCATTGGGTTTATCATAGAGGTCAGCATTATCTAGTCTCTGCACATTGAACATACGCGAGTTAGCTGCACTCTTATGTGGAAATTACTAATGAGCATCTTATTTTCACAATGTACTTGGCATCAGATAAGATTGATTGCTCAACAAGGTCATGAACATTGACAAAATCCATATTACTTTAGATAGTCTCTCCAAAAGCTTAAACAACTCAAGAGTTCTAATAACAAAGAACAAATTGCAAAACATATAGAGTAACCAAAGAAAGTGAAGGGAAATCAAATCACTTTATCATTGTTAACTTTCTATTGATTCAGCTTGCAATCTTGCTGAACAATAAACAATTTATTCAATAATCTAAAGCAAGTTCAATAGTCTAATTAGATCATTTCACCTTCCAACAAAAAATGTATTCTGCATTTCTGTATAGGTTTTTTTATGTGCATCCTATTTTTCCTAACACGTTTTGCTTCTGCTTTTGAAGTTATTTCGTGGATTGAGGAGGTGGCAGTGCTTTCCATAATTTACCATTGCAAAATAGGAGGTTTGTTCGAAATCCATCATTGTGACAGTGTCCTGATTTCCTAGTGTCTGCTCAATCTCCGGGAGTTCTTCCTCCGGGTTCTCCGGCAGAGTAACAGATGCATACCTGCAGTGTTGAAATGAGGAATGAAAAGTTATCAACCTTAGAAAAAACCACAAACCAAATCAGAATTTAACTTTTACCACCAATTCATCACTAAACTAAACTAATTTTTAAGTACCAAAGTCCTCCAGTATAAAGGACTCGCAGCATAAGCTGGCCTTACATAATCCATTGATGAAACTGACCCAAACATTGAGTGAAACAAACGATAATAAATCAACAACAACAAATCCAGTGTAAACCCATAGGCCAGGTCCGGAAACCAAAAGAAATCAAATTAATACTTCAACTAATTGGTGGCAGTTCATTAACTTTAGTCATTAAATCTACTGAAGCACTATTGAGGTAATTGGGCGTATCAGATAGGTGCTAAATTTCACTATTTCAATCTATGCTTCTCGGAAAAATACGACCACTCACTTGGCTTGCAATTTACTCTTGGGAAGCAATGTAGGATCAGGTGCTGCTTTCACCTTCCAAGCTTCATTGATTTGCACCTGAAAATACCAAAATTAGTAATCATCACCCCAATTAAACGACAAAGAAATGTTGAATTTAACGAAAACAGAGCAAAGAAAAGTTAATTGTGGATCGAAGACCAATGTTACTACCATGAGACGAGTCACATCCTCTGCATTAAAGAAAACAACAAAAAATAAAAGAGTTGTAGCAATAAGAAAGGGAAATTAGGAGTAAATTTCGAAGAAATTGACGTGAATTTCAAATAAAAATGATGAAGAAGTCATGGTAAATCATACCGTAGAGAAGTTTCACTTTGCGTTCGTAAACAATAACTACTCCACCTGAGATAGAACACTGATGATTAAATATCTCGAGAAATTCAGTAACAAAATTGCTAAGTCATTGATTTTCGAAGCATACCCATGAGAATTCCAGAGAGTCTCAGAGCCATTGGGACCGATGGATTTAAGATTTGTTCACTGTGATAAAACAAACAACAGAAGATTATTACTACTCAAAATCAACGAGAAATAAAGTGAAGTTCAATAATAGTAGTGGAAGAAATTAAACGCCTCACCAGATCTTAATAATATTGAGTTTACTAAGCTTTTTCCTATTGAGTTTTGAGTGCAAAGTGGCTGCCATCCTTCATAGCAAAGAGAAATATCATAAACAATTTGAATTTAAGCATTCTTCGAAGGCAATTTGAATTGTAACAACTTAACAAATAACTCAAGTGGAATTTCAGGTTACAGAAAATCATGTATGAAATAGCTTCAGAGAATACTGAATAAACAGAGTACAAAAGAGGAAATTAAGATCCACTACAGGAATTACAAAATATGCAAGTAAAAACGCAGAAACTCATAAATACAGCTATCATATTTATTAAACGAATAAGAAAGGAAATTAGAAATTAGAAGTTGCAGTTGAAAAAAATTCACCATATTTGACCAAACAGAGGTTTTCGAGCTATAAGCTGGATCATTAAATTAATAAACAATTTTATTTTAAGCATTTTTCAAACACTAACAGATCCAATTTGAACTGTAACAACTTAACATATAACTCAACACTGGAACTTCAGATTTACGAAAAATCATGTGGAGTAGCTTCAGAGAATACTGAATATCATTAGATACAGAAAGCCATAAGAAAAAAAAAGGAAACGAAAATCTAGCACAGGAATTGCAATATCTGGAAATAAAAATGCAGAAACTCAGAAAATGTAGCTTATCTATATTAACGTAACGAATTTAGAAAGGAAAAATGGAAATGACAAGTAGCATAATGATGAGAAATCGTGTGAAGGAGCTTCAGATAATACCAAATATCATGAGACAGCGAGCAAAGAAGGAAACGAAAATCTAGCACAGAAATTGCAATCTATGGAAGTAAAATCACAGAAACTCAAAACATGTAGCTTATCTATATGAATTTAACGAATTTAGAAAAGAAAAAATCGACATAACAAGTAGCAATTGACAATTTTCACCATATTTGGCCAAGCGAAGCTTCAGATAGTACTGAATATCATTAGACAGCGAGCAAAGAAGGAAACGAAAATCTAGCACAGAAACTGCAATATATGCAAGTTAAAAACGCAGAAACTCAACAAATTTAGCTTATCTATATGAATATAATGAATATAGAAAGGAAAAAATCGAAATAACAAGTAGCAATAGACTACTTTTACAATATTTGACAAAGAAACTAAAATCTAGCACAGGAATTACAATATATGGAAGTAAGACACAGAAATTCAAAAATGTAGCTTATCTATAAGAAATTAACGAATTTAGAAAGGAAAAATCGAAATAACAAGTAGTAGGAATTGATCACAATTTTCACCATATTTGACCAAGGGGAGCTTTGCGAGCAAGAAGCTGATGAGAATAGAACATATTATCGTCGTTGCGAAGGAGAGTTCAGTACTGAAATTGCAGGGAATTTTGAAGTGGAGAATGCATTGTGCCTGTGCGTCTGCGTAACAGTATATACCCGCCATAACAGAAACGATTTCGTTTGCATTTCTGCAGAGCCTACTGTGGGCCCCACTCCCTATAGAAGAATGAATGTTTCAATCAACGGAATTTCGAATCCGTGTGGTGACAGTCTTTTGTTGAAATATTGCAAAGGATATTGCTGGGTTCGTGTCCCGTTGGTGCTCTCGCTGCCACTCGCGCATATCCTCGATTTACATTCCACCTGGTTAAGAGGCCTCTGGTACAGGCGGGAGTTTTCGCCTTCGGGACTTTCCCTTCACAAAGTAATGGAATTTCTGTGCTATCGTTCGTGAATGGCTTCCACGCGCCCATGTGTTCTTGTTCAAGGATTAATTAATTGACATTGATGTCAAATTTTACTAATATTAAATCATATCATTTATAATTGCTAAGTATTTATTGAGGAAAAACTACATTAGAAACTCTATAAATTAATGCTCTTGGACCACCAAAATTTATTAATTAAAAGAGATATTAATTAATCGATAAATTATTAATTTATATATTAATTAATACTTTATCAATTTACAGATAAATTTATAATGAAATATCCAATTTACAAACCCCCCTTCAATCTTCCACTTCATTATTGTTCAATGTACTATATCAAATGGAGCACCATTCAATCTCCCACTTTATTATGCTTCTTGTGTTCAATGTACTACTTTATGGATTTTCCTATATAAACACAAGATCAAATCATGCTAACACAAACAATGGATGTCGAACATGTCCTGAACTACTCAGAAGAAAATGTGGTTGCACAGTTGTTGACTGATGAATAAATAATTAAGAGCGTTATGGAAACTGATAAAGGTGATGAAGATGATGATGAAAGTTCTACAGTAAAGCCTCCTTCGCGAAACGAGGCTATTAAAGCGGCAATCACATTGAATAATTTCTTATTGAGCTATGAGAAAACAATACCAGAAGTTCTTACAATGATAAGAAAAATTAGAGATGAGATTCAATGTGACATTGATTTCAACAAAAAAACAAAAGACAATTGAGTCATTTTTCAAGAAGACTTCATAAATCACTCATGTATTATGTAGTATATAAGGAATTATTAATTTATATTTTACATGGGGTCTATATGAGTAATCAAAAATGTATTATCTTATTATCTAAGAGAGTTTATTAAATAATCGAGTATTCATTAATAGAGTTTCTACTGTATATATTAACAATAGTTAAGTAAGAAAAGTTGATGTATTATTAATTTGATGGAATGTGACTAATACTTTTTTTTCAAAGAGAAACTAAATATAATTTTTTAAAATAGGAAGAGTGGGATAAAAAGGACCCCAATATCTTTTGAAAGAACTAAGAAGTAGATTACGTTTGAACTAATGCACTATTTGTGAAAGCTTAAAGTTATATATAGTGAGTGACACTATAAAAGTTTGTTACGCGACTAGTGAATTTTATCCTAAGAAAATCATTTTCATAAGATTATCCATTAATGCTTAACATCAAGATTTACTTGTAATATTTTATAAATGACATAATTGCAATATAAATATATTTAAAACTACTTATACATAGAACTTAAACTCGATGGGTAGCATTTTCACAAGTCATAAACCCACAAGAAGATAAAAGAATCTATTAGAATATGTTAGGTCTATTTATGGTAATATAAAATTTGATAATTATGGTAATATAGGATTTGTAGTCCTATTAGAATAGGATTACCCTTTATCTTATTAGACTAGAAAAAGTAAGATCGTATCTCTATATAAGGAAATCATTGTGACGAGTGAAAACAGAAAGAATTCTCTCATTATTCTTGTCTCTCTAAATTCTCGCCCATGTCTCGATTTTAACATCGTATCAGAGTCACATTAGAAAGAACACCAAAACTCTAGAATAATGACAAGTGACGGTAAAGAAACTGGCGATAACGGCAAAGGAATCACCGGTGAAGAAAATAAAACTCAAAGAAAAATAATCTCTTCCTACGACATTACGTCAAATGATAACCCTGAAATTGTGGTGACACAAGCCTAATTGAAGGGCAAAAATTATGAACAATGGGCTAGATCCATGAGGATAGTCCTAAGAGCAAGAAAGAAGTTTGGCTTCGTTGACGATACAATAAAAAAACCGGACGAAGAGTCGCCGGACTTGAAAGATTGGTAGACTACAAACTCATTATTGGTGTAGTGGATTCACAACACCATGGAACCAACACTTCGCTCAACGATTACACATAAAGAGGAAGTAGAAGAATTATGGACGAGTATTCGAGAGCGGTTTGCCGCTATTAACGGACATCGGATGCAACAACTAAAGGTGAAACTAGCGGAGTGCAAGCAAAAGGGACGGACCATAGTGGATTACTATGGAAAACTCACTAAGCTGTCGGAGGAATTGGCGAATTACGAAACCTTTTCGTGAACAAAGTCCTTCAACTCATCCGCCAAATCCTCAGCAATCCTCCGGTGCACGTTATCCTTTAGCTAACTATATATCTTGTGATAAATTTTTCCCGCAACACCAAAGGTTCCTTACATCAATTACTACAGGAACCGAACCAAAAACCTTTTCGGGGGTAATGAAAAAGGAACATTGGAAAGAAGCCACACGGTAAGAGATCCAAGCGTTGGAGGATAATAGAACATGGACACTAGAAATTTTGCCACAAGATAAGAAAGCACTCAGATGTAGATGGGTGTACAAAATCAAGTACAACTCTGACGACACAATCGAGCGATATAAAGCTCGTTCGGTCATCTTTCAGAATAAACAGGATAAAGAAATTGACTACAACAAAACTTTTGCTCCGGTTACTAAGGTAGTAATTGTTCGGACCTTCCTGGCTGTTGTAGCTGCGTGAAATTGGGAGTTGCATCAGATGGACGTGCATAATACTTTCTTACACGGCGAGCTTATGAAGAAAGTTTATATGAAATTGCCACCGGGATTTCATGTTCCTAATCTGGGGCAAGTATGTCGACTCCAAAAATCTTTGTATGGTTTGAAGGAAGCTCCAAGGTGTTGGTTTGTGAAATTGTCAAGTGCTTTGATGAGATATGGGTTCAAACATTCGTACTCTGATTATTCTCTATTCAGTATGCACTGAGGAGGTATGCAACTTAATGTCTTAGTCTATGTGGATGACTTGATTATCTCCGAAAATGATCATAGTGCCATTGAACGATTCAAACACTATCTCTGCACATGTTTTTACATGAAGGATTTGGGCCCTCTAAAGTAATTTCTGGGAGTTGAAGTTGCACATGGACCAACTGGGTTGTTTCTCTGTCAACGAAAATATGGCTTAAATATAATTTCTGAGTCCGGTTTACCGGGAGCTAAACCAATCAATACTTCTATGAAACAGAATCACGGTTTGGCGTTGGTCAAAGAAGCTACTTTAGGAGATTCGGAACCATATTGTCGTCTAGTCGGTAGACTAATATACCTCCGTTTCACGATACCTGAGTTGTCTTATTGCGTGCATGTTTTATCCCAATTCATGCAGCAACCAAAGAACGCACACTGGAACGCGACTCTTCATGTGGTGTGGTACTTAAAGAAGAACCCAGGACAAAGCATTGTGATGAGAAAAGATTGTGATCTCTAGTTGTACGGATGATGTGATTTGGACTGAACCAGATGTCCGTTGACTCGAAAATTACTTACCGGTTGATGTGGTTATAGAACCATTTAATACTAAGAGCAAGCACTGGATTACAAATATCTGATACTATCATCGATGGACAAAGTGGAATGACTAGAAAAGAAAAAAATAAAGTTAAGTTAAAAAGCTAGACGAAGGAGGGTTATGGCTTGGCTTGACCATGTGTCCTTCCAGATCAAAGGCGAAAAGTTGAAAGTGAATCATTCAGTGGTGAGATGTTAATAGAACACAAAATCCTTTCCTAAAAGTAGATGACAAGTTTTAAATCTTAATGCATGCAAAGCCAATCTCGTTGAATCAGTCTTTTTCCGCCATATCACGTATAACGAAATCGAAAACACTATACTGCTAATAGGCAGATGTATAATATATTACTTCGATTCAGCAACTTGTTAGAAGTAAATTTTTGTAGAACGTTATTCTCCTCAAAGAAAAATCATTTCGTTGATAAATTGTAGAGTAACACGAAACTGTGATTTACATGGTTACTATAATTTTCCGGAAACATTTATGAAATTGATTTATTTTTTTATATATATTTCTGTCTCAGTAATGTTGTGGCTATTATGTTGAATCTGTTCACATAGGAGCAATATGACCTTCTTTAGACAATTTATTTTGCATCCACCTCTGAAGCATTTCAAGTGCTGCTTTGGGCTGATCCATTGGAACCATGTGACCTGCATCATGGACCTTAAGGAAAGTTAAAGGCCCATGATTCTTTTGAACTCCTTTTTCCACACCATCTACTGCAAAAGAAACTTGTGTGGCTTTTCCAAAGGATTGTTGCCCTGACCATTTCATTGCATGCACCCATCTCGAGTTCCCTGTACATTGTCAATTGATTGATGGATTTAAATTGACTACATTAAAGAACCTGAGAATACTCCTGGTCAAAATTGTAGTGCTACTTTTGTTTGGTCACGGGTTGTTTTTGTGCATTATCTTTTAACTTCTAATTTATTGCACCAAAATCATAAAACTAATTTGTGACAGAAAAATAACTCAATTATGCTTATATAATACAAAAATGAATAATACTGAAAAATATTACTGTAAATCCGGTCATATTAACACAATTACACAAATAGGCTATCACCGCTCTTCAACAATTCACCTTGAATAATATTTATGTGGCATCACTTTAAAAAAATAGTATCGATTTTCATACCCAACCTAATACCTGATATCTTTGCGTCTCTCACGTATCATGACTTTTTTTTAAGTTGGGATGGGGTTCTTTTGTTTTCAGTTTTTTAAGTAGTGTCACGTGAATATGACGTAAGGTGAGTTGTTAATGTGACTATACTTACATGACAATTTTATATATTTGGCAGTCTATTCACACTTTTCCAGGACCGGCCTTAGCATTTTTCTCTGTTTTATTTTTTGTGATATATGGATATAATTAAGTTATTTTTTTCGTTATGAAAATCAGTCTTCTGATTTCAGTATCATAAACTAAAAGTTGAATGATCATACGTAAAATTAATCGCTAAGACAGAATGAAGCTTACCAAGCCAATTGCATATAAGGTCGTATTCCCCTGCATATACAAGTAGCTTGATACCATCTTCAAGAAGTGAAGGAATGCCCACTTCAAGATTCTTCATCCAGTCCAATTGCATTGCCTTGTATACTTCTGAACTGCATGAAACAAATTCAATATCCCCAACACCAAGAGCCTGTCTAACTTTTTGATCATTCAGGAAAGTTTCCATTTTGGAGAAGTCATAGCACAAATCACCCTCACATGTCTTCCGCACATCATAGTACTGCAACTCGGAAAATTACAAATTCCACATGAGTGTAACTTCTATACACTAACAATATAAGAATTTTCACTATCAGATCACCTAAAAGGTAATTACAGGTAACCGTCCATAATAAGTGAATTAATAATCGGAAAAATAAGACAAGTAATCTGCTACAGCATGTCAAAATTTAATGATAGTATTAAAATGAGATTGCTCTTACGTTTTTGTCACCAGCAATGTTCATTATCTTGTTGAAGATGCTTGTACAAACAAGATATGCAGCCATACAAGCAGTTCCGCCATCTTTTCCTAATATTATTTGCATAGAAAAAAGTTAATGTAAAGACTAGCTGCTGCAATATGAAGAAGAAAGAACATTGAGGATAAACAATACTATTAATTACCACAAAGCTTAATTGCCATTTGACATTTTGGATATGACTTCTCTATGGCATTGTAATCAGATTTTTTGATCAATTTCATATCTAGAGCATAGTCGGTGTAGGCTTTGTATTGGATTTCTGGATCAGTGAGTCCATTACCAATGGCAAATCCCTAAACAAATGTAATTAAGTTAAGCATGATGAGAAATTCAGACAAAAATTACAGAATGATAATTGGTAAAAGCAAAAGGGATGGTGTAATTAATGAGACAATTAGTTAAAAATACCTTGAGATTTACGTAGATTCCTTCTTTATTTTTGTTTCCCTGGTGAACCCGAGAAGCAAATGCAGGAATGTAATGCCCAGCATATGATTCTCCAGTAATATAGAAATCATTTTTTGCGTACTGAGGATGTGCCTTGAAGAAGGCCTATCATCAAAAGAATGACAAATTAGAATTTTGAAGAAAAAAAAATTCCAACATTAATATAAGTTAATTATAAATTCAAAGATTTCAAAGAATAGGAAGGAACCTGCAAGAAGTCATAAAGATCATTGCTTACGCCCTTTTCATCGTGACGAATGTCATCATCATTGGAACTATAACTAAAACCAGTTCCAGTTGGTTGATCGACGTATATAAGATTTGAGACCTGTCAAATTGTAATTTAACTCGCGTTACATTCTTAAACTAATTGATGTCAATAAGGTTGAACTACTTTTGAATTTCTAAAATTCTAAAAGTCACAACAAATGAACAGCAAGTGTCAAAAAAAGAAACGCTAGTAGGTCAGTAGGTGAAAAGGTGCTTTGCGTGATGGAGAAAGGTCCAATAAAAACAATAACTTGGAGGGAATTCTTTTACCATCTTCAAAAGATCTAACCACGTTTTGAAATTTAATTGGGTAAAATTAAAATTTAAAAGTTCCGTCTCAATTCATATGATACGTTTCGCTTATCAAGAATTAATCAGACTAATTTTTAAAATTAAATTAAATTAACTCACTATTTTATAATTAAAATTTAGATATTTTAAAATTATACATAAAATACTATAACATATAGTACTTCTCACACCAATATGATAAAAATATAGATTTTAAAATATTGATCAAAAATCATATAATTTGAATCTCAACAAAATGAAAAATATGATATAAATTGAGACGGAAGGAATAATATAAAACAAAAAAAAGGAAGAAAACAAGAACCTTGTCCCAGCCAAAATCATTCCAGACAAGAGACATGTTGTCTGCAATTTTGAAAGGTCCATTTTCATAAAACACAGCCAATTCACTGCTACATCCTGGCCCTCCTGTTAGCCATATAACCACTGGATCATTCTTCCTGCTTCTCGATTCAAAGAAAAAATAAAACATCCTGCAAACACATTTTTTAAAACAAATAATTTAGCATTAATTAACAATACCCATAACTATTTTTTTTAATCAAAATGAACATTTAATCTAATTCAAACAGATAATGAAAAGTTTAATCCAGTTCAAACCTTGCATCTTTAGTATGTGGAAGACGATAATAACCAGCATGATGACCCAAATATTGAACAGTTGTCCCAGAATCACCAAGATATGATAAATTCAATTTCTTTTCAAAAAGACTCTGTTCAGTAGTTGCTGCAGAATCCTCTTTTGCCTTGTTGATTTCATGTTTAGGGAATAAATTAAGCTGTCTGATTAGCTTTTCCGCCATTGTTATCGGGAATTTCGGAGCAGAAGATAAGAAAAAATCATCATCATCATCATCATCATCATTAGACTTTACAGTTAATGAATTAACAAAAAGAAGAGTGAGAAAGAGAAGAGAGAAATAGGAAGGCATTTTGGAGTTTACAGTGAAGAAATGGATTTGTATGGAGTTGAGATTTATAAGGGGGAAAATGAGTGTGAAATGGGCATTAGTAGGTGTGTGTAACAATGAGTGACAGAGAAAAACAGAGTTAATGGCCGGTTTATTTGTTTTACAGAGCTGATAATATGGATAAAGTGGTCAAGTACCAATTCTTGAAGACGGGGAGATTTCTTCTTTTCTTTCTTTTTTATTTTATTTTGTCTATTTAAGTGTAATGTCAATTTTTTTAAAAGAATTAAATTAAAAATAGACAGAAAATATATTATAATGTATAATTTATATATAATAAGTGTAGTATTCGTATATAATATTTTTTTGATTTATCACCCGATATTCGATATCCGCATTGGAACCAGACTATATTCGAATTCGCACCACATAGTGCCCATTCGTGGGAAAGTGCTCTCCACCATGAATTTTTTCATATGTATACTGCCCAAAAAAATAGTAAATTCAGCCGACTATTGATGTAAAGATCCCAACTTTTTTATACTTTTTTTTTTAGTTTTTAACTAAATAAGAAATTTAAGATATTAATTTGACTTATATAATATAGGGAATATTATCCCTTCTTGATCTTTTTACTTGTAGTTTAAGGTGGCGTATATACGTTAAGAAAAATATTTACTACTTATTACTTAATTACAAGAGTGTTTGATTAAATTATTCTAATTTCTTCATTAAATGAGTAATAAATGAATATATGCCTTGTTAGAGTAGAAATTATGGAAATGGGTAAAAAAAACAATTAATGTTGATTTGTCTTTCTAAAGTAATAAATATTGTGGACCATTTTTTCTTTTTCTTTACTAAAATGACAGATAAAATGTTTAAAAGTGAAAGGATGTTTATAAAATTGAAATACATGAAGCATCGGGTTAATTACTTTAAAGCCAATAATAAGTATTTGTTTATAGTAGAAATCAAGATTATCAATTAACTTATTGCAATGTACTTAAAAATGACAACTCTCATATAATAGTAAAGAATTATTTATTGTATTTAAGAAATAAATAATTATTTTAAATTATATATTGTATACTAATTTGTAAATATCATGTTCAACAAGAAATAATTTATGTATTACTAATCTATGTATTAGTAATAATCCATCAAATTTTCCTATTAATTTTCGTATTATTAATTCTGCATAACTTGTTTCTCAATCAAGCGACCCCTCATCTATGTATTCTTTGCACGGTAAATTCAATCTTAATCACGCAATTGCTTTATTAATGATAAAAATAAAACTTTTACGTTATCATTATTCATAAAAGAACGCGTTCCCTACCCCGGTCCTCTCCTTTTAGATCAGTGTTCCTTTGCTAAAGAAGAGTGATTATTAGCCTAAAAATTAATCATATGAATTGATTAAAGACCTCTTTTATCAGTTAATCACGGTCCGTGAATCCATAGATTTCTTGTTTTTTGTGCTAAATAAGCAGTACTAAGAAGGTTTAAGTACAATTTTCAATTCTTTCAATCTGATGGATATTTGTCTTTTTTTATTAAAATATCATCTCAACTAATGATTTCGTTAATTAATTCCTAGGAATGGTGCCAAATTGTGCGTGACCATGACAATTGACAACAAGGGGGTAGTCATTTCACCTGTGAATGAAGGCATTGGAGTATTTAAATACACTTAGCTGAGAATTAAATTTACAAAAAAAGTTCCATTTTAAGTGATGAAGGTAACTTTATGAAAACTTTTGTTTCCAAAACAGATTTTCGAAAAAAATTATTAAATTTTTCGAACTGAAAGTGGCAATTACATTGTTAAGGACTTTAATCATGCTTTAAGTAACTTTGAATGAAGTAATCCAATGTGTTCCATAGTAGCGTTATTTAATAATTAAGAAGTAGTAATAATTCGAAAAATTCCCGGAATTCCTCTACAAATTTTATTTTCTGTCTTATTCTT